>VFFE01008071.1:55720-173843 GCA_008921705.1 Burhinus oedicnemus
ATCCAACACCTTTTAGATGCTTTCCTTGTTTTTAAAGGAAGAAAATTCTTGCATAGAACCTTAACAAGGACACAGTGTATTTAAAAAAGCTGCTTCTTTACAGTGGTCTTGATGTGTAGTTGAAATCTAACATCTTAAGCACTGTTCCTCAGATGAGACACAGCACTGTGTCACATCTGAGGAAGCTTACAGAATTACTAACTATGTCTTAGCTCTTTAGTTGTATGAAGGAACTTAGTCAACATAAGCCTGATTTCAGCAGTCAAAAGCATCATCCTGGCAAGCAGCACTATGCTACCAAGCACAGACTTCAAATGTAGTTATGGTCCATACAATTTGAATTCACATAATGTTTCCCTAAATTTCTGATTTTCAGCTCAATTATAAAATTCAGCTCAATTGAAAAAAAAAAAAAAAAAAGGGAAGAACGCGCGTGACATTCAATTTTAGCTGGCACACTACTATTGTTTGTTTGCAGTGTCTAAACGAGCAGGTAGACTTTCTGTTAGATCACCGAAGGGGAAAGGAACGTGAAAGATGTGACTGAGTGGGCTGCTAATACTGAGACGTACAATTACTTAACAAGTATGTTGCCTCTGCAGAAGTTAAATCTTCTTTAAACAACAAGCCACAGATAGGTGTTTTATTTTCCTTGTGTTTATGTCTCTAGTAAACGCAATATTCTTCATGTTTATAGTTTGCTTTTTTCCCAAAAGACTCCCTCTTAAAAACTTGTAACTTTTGTACAGATCAACTCAGAAAAGCCTACAGAGTTTGTGGTGAATAATAAGAATGTTTTCTGGACATGGAATCTCCTTCCTCTCTCTGTGCAAAAACTACTTCCTAGGTTTTTTCCTCCACAGTGTATCTGAACTTAACTGACATGAACAACGTTTTGTTCTTGCACTATCAGTAAGCTTGTATGGGAAATATTATTAGAAAAACAATGACAACTAAATAATTTCTGCCAGATAACTGAAGCAGTTAACCTAAGAGATACAGGAAAGACTCATCCATAAACCCCACCATCTAAACCACAAACTTCTGGTAATACATGTAGACACTATTCTAACTATAACAATACTGTAAGCAGCCATTTATTGCCAGTCAGTAAATTTCATGAATTATGGCTCCCTAAAATAAGCGACAAGTTATGATTTTTTTTTTAAAGAATATCAGCTTTTCTGTTTAATTTTTACATTTAGAGAGCCTTACTTTATTGGTGACTGAGGGTGAGGTAACTCCCAAACTCTAATTCTTATTTGTCCCTGATGTATTTTGTAGCTCTAGTTTATTTAATTTATTTTTTGTGAAAAACAGAACTACCCTACTTTCCTATCTCAAAAATAACAACGTTACCTCTTATGGATATGGAACAAGTACTCTGAGAGTGAAGTAAAAACCATTATGTCTCCCAGTGAAGTAAAAAATATTGTATCTCCTAGATAAACACTGGTGGGGGAGAGGGGAAGAGCTGAATGAATAAACTCCTGAGAATGAGCCTACTGATGCAAACTTTGTCTACTGCTAATACAAGCCCAAAGCTATATCAGTTGTACAGTTTGCATTGTTTACCTGATGAAGCTAATTCATACAGAAAGGACACATTTCTTAAAATACTGACGAAAACACTACTTTGGTCTATGGTATTTGCCAAACCAAATACTACTTCTCCTGAAAAAAAAACTCTTGTCAGTTTACAGACTAAGTAACTGCACTGAAGTAATCAGAATGTCATTGTCATCTCCCCAGGACTGCATTTACGAATCCTGACTTTACCTGGTTATTGTTGGTTTTCAGTAAAGGTGGTGCAGGTTCATGACGTAGTGGTGAGGAGGCTGAACTGCTGTCACTGTCACTGCCATCACTCAGACTAACCCTATGGAAAAACAGAGCCAAGAGATTACAACTCCAGACAAAGGGCTGTTAACAGGAGTGAACCGAGCTTGCACTCTGCGGTAGGACACTAAGAATGACAACTCGGTAAGCATGCCATCATTAATCAAGGTCCCATGGAAGAGAGGCATCTGAGCAGGGCCGCACTCTGGAAAAACCTCTGTGTAGCATGGAGATCGAGGCTGTCTGCCTGCACTTGGCTGAGATGACATGTCCAGTTAACAGCAGCTAACGTTACAGAAACAGTGAAATATTCAGAACATTGAACTGCTGTTCCCAACATTCACAGCCACATGGAAAGAGGAAAATGTTTTTTAGAGGTACTTTTCTGCTCTTCTATAAGCTTTCTAAACAGCTGTACTTCCCGCTTGGACAAGTGTTTCACTGAAGAGTTCGTTGTTTCTCATTCCAACACTCTTTTTCCTGGCTAAAATTTAAAACTTTAGTATCTCAGGGGAGGCCACATGAAAAAGCTCAGCTCCTAGTCAGTCTCACCCTTCATTTACTTAGGAACAACCGGGAATATTTTTTTGTTGGAAGAAAAAAGAAAAAATAGTTATTTGGGATAAAAAGAAGGTAGAGAAACATTAGCCTTAAAGTTTTATTAAAAAACTGAAACAAAATCTTCACACTTAGAGACAAGTTGAGCTTCAGACAGTCCTTTATACAATCACTGACATGAACAAATTCTCAAACTGCTAGTCATCTTGGTTTTTTTCTCCTTGATTCCAGTTGCTAAAGTGTACCAGGGAAGCAGCTGACATTCATTAATGTTTTCCTATTACCTTCCCATTTAAGCAGTAGCTGACACTGGCAGTCAGGTCCTCTGCACTCACAGCAAAACCCTGTGGATCAGATAAAGAACCCACTATGAAAAGGTTCTACAGAGCCTGTTTCAGGTTTTCCATAACCTTCAACAACATTCAGATGGAGCTTCAAGCTGCCCAAGGAACAGATGATTTTTGGAACGTCCTGTTGCGTTGCAGCTAGGATGCAGAAGCATTTTTTTAAGAAGTAATTTCTGTGACAGATGCTTGCTTTACCTTCTGTCTGCACTTTTACACATTACCTACTATATGCAGTGCAGAAATTACTTGAAATGCAAATTTCATTGATTCTGATCCAATTTAACAACTAATTTAAAACTGTGAAGCGGAGAGATCTTGAAAATGAGACACTATGTACCAAATAGCTCATCCGGCAATTGAAGGACTTAATTTTATCTCATTTATGCCAGAGAGTAATTACAACTACTCCCCTGGAGTCACAATGGCATGAAATCAAGGAAAGTAAAATGAATGAGGATCATCATAACCATATGGATTAGTATAGAAATAGTTTGTATTGGGAATGGCTAATTCTGTTAGTTTTCAGAAGAGGCACTTTTACATGCATATGCTTTAAAAAGATAGTCTGAATTCTCTGCCCATTTGCTACTCAGCACTCTTTGAGAACATTAGACCTCATCCCACTACTAACATGCAGACGCCTTGGCCACCAGACTACTTGCAATCACCTGCGACTCCTGCTTCCTCCTCGTGTATTTACAGGTCGTTCCAACTCAGAATCATTGTCATTCTCATCTGCTTCATCTGATTCATCTTCATTATCATCTGAATGCAGATCTTTCATTATAGACCTCAATGGACCTGAAACAACAGAGACAAGAAAATACACAAATAAAGTTCACTTTGCAGAGTTCCAGGCAATTCACCCAGCTTTGTAGGGGATAGAAAACTGCCCTCCCCGCAGAGTGTTGGGAGGGGAGAGTCTAAAACATTAAACAAATGAAGTAATGCGCTGGGGGTTTACGCTGCAGGGACTTATCCATTAATTATTTACTCACACGAACAACCCAGCTTCAATAGACTTACTCATGACAGTGAAGTGAGTCATATGTTCAAGTGTTTGCACGATTGGCCCCCTGGACCATAGCTGAAGTAAGTAAAAAACTGTCATGCCAGGGGAAATTGACTATTACAGTATTATTATTAGAAATAAGATTCTTTTGCACTGCTGGGTTTTAGCATTTTTTGCATTCTCAAAAGGTATTATACGCGAGGAAATATCTACAGGGACATACTGATCAGTAATGGCACATTTGTTACGTTAATCCATGTATTGAGAAGCAGAGTCTAACAAATCATTCTGACTAACTCCTACTGGCCAAGGCGGTCTTTGTCTTCCTGTTTTTTATATATTTAGCTTTAGCTGTTCCCTTTATTTCAGGGTCAATTTCAGGTCAAGCAAGCTCTTTGCCAGCGTTCATATGTAAAAAGTGCATTAATCCCATGCAACATCATGCTATCTCTTCCCGAATTAACAGAAGGTACAAAGCTTGACTCGCTCATAAAAGTGCATTAAATTCAGTTTGGGGTTTTGGTTTGATTTTACTCCATTTATTTTGCTGTAAAAGACAGCTACAGAAAGAGGAATACATTTAACATATCTGGGAAACTTAAAACTACAGCTGCGCAAAATAAGAACGGGCAAAAGCAGCTTAGAAGAGGGAAGGAAGCAAGACTGATGCCCCAGGGCATTTAACTGTGAAGTATGGCCCATCTGAGACACAAAAGCAACAAGCAAAAGCAACAGTGATGGCTGCAAGAACAGCGATTACTTATGAGGGTTCTGCAATTCCTTCAGCCCAGGAAACACGAAGTACTAACGTGAATGAAGGAGCCTCAGAGTGTTCTTCAAAGGGAGATGAAGCTTGCAACTCTCTGTTTGCCAACAGGGGAAACAGAGTGTCGCTGCCAGAAGAGAAGGTAGACCTCTGTCAGGGTCATACTCCTAACCGGGGGGGGGGACGGGGACGGTGTGTTCCTGTCATGGGAGGAACGGATTTATGGATTATTCCAGACCTAGCAAGGCGCAGGTCACAGGCATTTTGAATAGTTTTGTGTGAGTGGCTTCAAAGACGATGTTGAGAATGATTTACCACTAAGGTTGTACAAGAACTTTCGTAAATTGGTGCAGTTTGGACAGGGTCAGATCAACAGTTTCTTTGTTTTTACACCCTAAAGTTGGCTAGGAAGAAGCCCAGGATGGTGCTGATGGGCAAATTCCTGGTGGACCAGACACTTGCACAGGTGCCAAGGAGAGGGGAGCTATACTGAAGTGCTTCTTGTCCACGCAACCACCGCTGATCTGCAGAACCAGCTCATCTGTGCTCCATTTTCTGTTCCTGTTTGGGTCTCCCACACACAACGCTCAGCTGTTTGCAAACGGTAACTTGTAGTCTGTCCGAGTATCTAATCATCTGACCCTTGAAGGAGGGAAAGGACCTTCTCTGGCTTTTAACAGGAACAGTAATAAACATATTCCTTTTAAAAGGGAGGAGAGAGGGCACTCTCAGCAGCATCCTTAATGTAGGACCATGTCTGGGACTCTGAATAGGCATACTGTACCCACCTAGCTAACTTTTCCAGTAGACTTTCCTTACAATCTGCAAAGCATTAGTTTTTAGGTCTTTGGTTTCTAGCACTGATAGCGATGTCACCATTAATCTGCTCCTTGCTAACACTTAATTTAAAACTCCATGACAAGTTTTTAAGGGTTTGAGAAGTTGTTGTCTCCTAAAGGGTCGGAATAGTTAAGGAGAAACTGAAAACTAGGAGCTGCCCAGGAGCAAGTGCTCTTGGTAAGGAAAAAGAAATATCAGAGTTAGCCCCAAGGGCAGAAGAACTTGAAGAACCCTAGGTTAGCCCACCGCTTATGCAAAAAGAGGTGAAAAAAGTTCATGCTACGCTTTTCTGACTCTTGAGCAAGCACTGGAGTTTGAATGCAACAGAAAAACAGCAATGGCTCTGGCAAGCAAATTCTAGTTAGGAAAAAAAGCTTGGGCTCTGACCAGAGCACAACATACAGCGTGAACATGTCACAGTATGCCTGCTGCTTTATCCCTTTCATATAAAAATGCACAGCCTGGGCAATGAGGGCATTTAGTTAACTGGAACTCCCAGAAAGAAGCAGTAATCACTATTTACTGTGGCAAAGAAAGAGGAGATGCATATACCACTTGCACTTCAGAGTTGTTCACATCAGAGGAAAAATCTACCATCTACTCTTGAGAAGGTACAAAAAAATGAAAGATAGTCTGCGATATGTCATATATACGACCCAGAAGAGATTGATGGATCCAGCCTGCTCAGAAGAACACACTAAGCCAATAGGTTTTTGCTCAACATAACAGATACAGGAATGGGTATCCAAATCTTTTGGCTTGTAATGGACAGTTCACACCACTAAGGAGGTTTTCATGAGAGCAAAAATGGGGTTTCAGAAGAAGAGGTTCTGTTTAGCCTTAGGTAAAAATCAAATGCCTGAAGCCAGTCATCAACCACAGTTCAATTCAGCTCTTGCTTTCTTTCACCTGGAGTAATGCTTCCAGAACAGACTGAAAAGTCAGCACCAGTCACCTACAGAAAGGCAGCAAGACAGACATGCATCATGTGTAGATCTATTTAAAAACAAACTGTCTGCCTGAGGCACTAATGTGCTTTCATAATCTTAAATCAAGTCCACCATTAAGGAATATAAATTGATAAAACAAATGCAATTTAAATTAGTCAAAAGTTGCTTTTTTAATGCTCCTGATCCAAAAAATGAAACAAAAGCTGATTAAAAATGCATCAGTTGTACAATCTTATAAACCCAGGGAGAAATGCCAAACAGGAACTAAATAGTTTAATAGGTCATGTAGAATGAATCTCAACTTACTTACAGAAAACCTGCCTTGGCAAGTTTCTTCTTCTTGGAAGAAAAATGCATTTCTTTACTGAGTTCCAAGTAAACTGTAATTATTAGCCAGAAAATCAAAATGCAAACTTAAAGTCAACTTAAAGTCTAACCATCACCTTACCCTGCCATGTATCTAAAGTAAATACTGTATGCTCTTAAAACTTCCCAATAGTATGGAAAGATCATGGCCCTTTTAAAGGGCCCACACACACATACATCCTGGGGCTTCCCATGGGAGGCCACACCTTCCTGAGCAGGGCTTCAGATGGAGCCAGCTGCCATGGTACCTGACCATGCAAAAACGACAACCTCAGAAACAGAAGATGTTTTGAGTTTAGCATCTTTTAAGTGACTGGCATGTATTTAGTGCTTCAAAACAAATGCCCTTTACACCCTTTTCTCAGATACGCATTTTCTCCCCTTTTACTTTGCCCTTACAGCCACATCTGAAAACAACGCGAGGAAAAGTCTCTAAAGCAAAACTGTGGCCAGTTCAGGCTGTGAAAGGCAGCAGAAAAGTAGTAATGAGATGCCACCAGTTCTGTTTTTATTGGCCTCTTCATTTCACAGGTCCCTTTCAATTTCTTTTCCTTTGTTGGTACCTTGTTGTCTGCTGTTTTGAGATGGTGTAAAACTGGAACTGGAACCGGAGCTGGAACTGGCAGGACTGGGCTGTTCAGACTTAAAAGGAGGAAAAAAAAAAAAAAAGAAAAAAAGAAAATAAATAACATTTTAAGAAACTTTTTTGCCTAAAACTCTTACTATTAGTTACCACCTAAGGCATGCTGTCAAGAAAAAAGAACAACGGAACAGAATAATACTCAAAGATCTTTATTTCATGTGTCAGTGAGGCAAACATAATGGAAATTGTGCACACTACTACACCATGTCTAGCTCTTTACTAAAGCCAATATCCTAACAAGAAGTTCCCAATGCCTTGTTTGAAAGGCTATACAACATGAGAGCCTAAACGAGTTTATAACAGACCTAAGGCTCCTGTGTTCTTGTCATACTGCAGTTGCAACATTTTCCAAATTAGTAATGATGATTAGTAAAATCAAAAAACACAGGAAGACCTGAGCAGATGACACTAAATGCCAGAAAATTTAAGACAGCTTGCTTTCTTCTTCCTTAGAAAATAAGTCTTAAGATGAGGATTCAAAAATAAACTTTTCTGCTGTTATCGGATTTCTCCTTATCCAAACACTTTCTGTATGTATTAAGACTCTACAGGTTGTAATAGCGATTGAACCAGAGAGATTGCCTTGTGACACAGGGAAGTTATCTAGAACCTAGAGATTACAAAAGAGAACTAGATTTTAAAAAGACAGTTGTTAAAATCAGTTTACATTCTTTAACAAACAGTTCTATACATTGTTTTTCCACTACTGTTTAGAATGCATAAATTTATTTCTAAAATTCTATAAAATTACTGAGAAAGTCCTATTACTTCATCTAAAAATTCTTCTTATAGTGGTTATGGCTTATGAGGGTTGTACTGAGAAGTCTTGCTTCCTGTTGCAATGTTGCATGTATCCATAAACTTTTTTGCTGTTTCTTAGGCTCAGCAGCTTGAAGTGCACGGGTGTCGGTACGTACTTGCACGCTCATGTTGTACATGAGACAAAGAACAAATACGGTATGTGGGCACTGGGGATGCTAACAGAGAACATAAAACAAGACCACAGTGTCCATACAAATATAATGGTGAAAATCAGGTTAGGAACTAACGATCTAAAAATCTACTATTGAAAAGAAAACCTGCTTACACTTTCAATTTTATACAACTGTGTTATCATGACACGTTATCCAGGCTAATGAAAGTTCTCTGACTCTCTTTGACTATACAATATCCCCCATGATTAAGCTAGAACTAAACTGTTCTCAAAAATAGCAGCAGTAATATCTAGTCACTGTAAAACTCAGTTTTCATGCATACAGGCTACCTAAGCCTGATAGTTGCTTCTTCTCCATAAATCAATCTATTGTTGCCTTTCATAATGAGCAGGCAGATTTACAGCCTTTTACTGCCTTTTGTCACAATGAGAAATGCCTATTTGGGCAACAGAATGCTTGAGAAAAACACCATTAACATCTGCTCTCCTCAAATCAACACCAGCTCCAGTTCTCAGACAGACAGTCAAAATATGAACTCTGGGCCTGACTGTATGGGTATATACAGCTTGTATACAGGTGAATCAATCCTGTGCAAGAAACCCAACCCAGCCAACAAAACAACCCATTTCTGAGTACTGAGAAAGATTCTTACATGGTCCACAGCATCAGATCTTTTTGGAAGACACTGCAGCATCGCTTGACACTGCTCCAAAAAATCACATCATTCTGAAAAAACTTCCCCCCTCCCGCCTGAACTTCTGCAAAACCTTACAAGATTTTTAGCTGTAAAATAATTATGACAACATGAAACAGACTGCACTGATGAAGAACAAGAGTCAAAGGAAACTTTAAAGACATCACCATTCTGGAAACTAATTTCAGTCTTCCAGCTTCACGCTACTCTTAAACACTGGTTTATCTGTCACTTTCTGCTTTTTGCAGCAAAATCACTAGCTGACAACTGGTTTCTGCAGATTTCCATTCATTTTCCTGTATTAATTTCAACATGAACTTTAACTTATGTAAAACCCATTCCTTTAAAAAAAGTAACAAACAGTAAATGACTATCATATTCTGTTTAAAATATTTGAAGAAGTGCTAAAACTGTAGGGGGAAAAAAATCACAGAGGCGCAGAGATATTTGTCACTATTAAAACTTCACTACTTTCTTTTTGAACCAGTTTACTGGAAATGAAAAAGGGAAAAGGCCTGGTCTCATTCATATTATAAAGCATACAAACACCAGTGAAATTCCTGCATGTCAAAATTTTCTCCCAGCATTAACTGAGACTGGATCACAAGAAGAAATCGATATGAATACATACAAAGGTGCTATAATATCTTCTTAGTAAAAATTCTGCTCTCCTTTAGCAGTATCAGTTTGAGAAGCCAAATGGAGAAAGTCCCAGCGAAGCACAAATCATCATCCATACTCTTTGAAAAAGTGTTCTTAATGCCTTTGAAACAATTTACATTATTTCCTTAAACAGTCCTGTCTGAAAATTTATTCCAAGAAACACAGATTAGCATAAATGTTAAAATTGTTAAGTATTGGAAATTAAACATAGCTTTTTTGACTTTGACAAATCTGGGGTGAGAGCACACCCAGAGGAAACAGCTGCTTTTAACATAAGAATGAACGTTATTAACAGAAAAGACTTGCCTTTTGAGAAGGAACTGAAAATATGCCTGCCATGTATGAATATGGATTAGTGCCAACAGTGCCAATGTTTCCAGTTACCAGAGCCTATCTTTTGTCACTTAAGCAATGCTTTTTGACAGTTTTACAGGCTGTTATCCCAAGGACTTAGGTATTTATGGCTTTATTCACTTGGGGTTTCTGCTCTTATCCACTGGTTACTAATCACCAAACAGATTTTTTTTTTTTTTTATGGGTCTGAAATTAGCTAAAGGGTGTCCTTCAACAATAAAAGCTTAGGACAGTACCAGCAAAGAGCTTCTCTCATATGTTCTCCTGTTTTACTAGTTTTCCCTTCCTACAGACAAGCTAATGAGAATTTGGGCCCAAACTGTTCATTAGTGCAGTGACCCGATATGATTTATTGCATTCTTAGACAGTCTATTTCACTTTAGTGCTCTCACACCAATGCACAGGAGACACTGGCTTCTTTATTAGGCCTGGTTGAACGGATTCTGTGCTTTGAAACCGTTTGGCAAGAAAAGGGACTTTTCTTTGGCTCAAGTTTTCCTTGAAAAGATACCTTTTTCACCAGCTCTAAATCACTTGGCTTCTCTCATTTCCAAACTCCTGTCTGTTTTTACAAGTAGTACAACTTACTCCTGAGCTGCAAACAATTTTCAGGCAAACTCACCTGTTAATGACACACGATATAATAGAGCTGTTTCTGTAATGCTTCATGGTTGCTTGGATTTATGTAACTTCTTCTAAATATAAACTCCATCATTTCAAGCTCCTTTTTTATGTTAAAAAATAGAAAACATCTGTATGTGGATGACAATTGGCTTTTCTTACCTTCCTCTGAACTGTTTTTAAAGGAAGCTTACATATTGTTTCCTGAAATAAAACTTAAGTGGTGTAGTAATATCCCATTTCATATCAGCCGGTCTACGTATTTCCTATTTTTATGCACAATAGCCTAAAGATTTATGTTTCTGCATGCCATACATACTGAAAAGTCTATCCACGTAAAACTGCTTATAGATGAGTATTATTTCCACTTTGTCCGAAGCTAGCTTCTCAGGGAGGAGGAACTCGCTCCCCCAGGACAAGTTGTCTTCTCTAACAGGACTCCTGTACTTAGAACTTCTACTGCCTCTTAAGCACCCTGTCACTGGCCACCGCCTCAGCTTTTAGTAGAGTAATCCAACCCATCTGTAGCTCAAAGGACAGAACAACCTCACCTCATCCACCAAGTGTCCACATCTGCCACTGCAAGGGGGAGACACTATTTGGGTGTCCGTGATGCCACAAGCCTGAACTGAGCTGCCTGCACCCTGCTCAAATTCTGTATTACTACATCTCCTGTCAAGCTGCTATATTAGCAACTAACTTCCAAGGCAGGGCAAAACCTTTCCTTTTTAACCATTCACAAAAGTTAGCCTGCAGATTGCAAGCTCACAGGAAAGACGGAAGAACAGGGGTACGGAGTGGGAAGTGGAATTAATTTAGACATGGAAATATTTATTCATAACTACAACATTTAAGAACTAAAAAAAAAAATATTAAGACAAGTAATTTAAGATTAAGGAGATGTAAAATTCAAACAGGAAATGCCAGATTACTGATTTTTGAGAGAGGCAGAGACAGTCATTTGGCAGAGAATGTGACCTAAGGTACTGATACAATCAGCCACCTTAACTATTTACAGTAATCATCTCAAACAAAAATTCCGTATCACTGATGGAGATGAGGTTATTAATTAAGTTTACCCTATGCCTGCTACCTGAGCAACTCCATGGGCCCTGATGGGATGCACCCATGAGTGCTGAGGGAGCTGGCAGACTGTGAGGCCACTCTCAATAATCTTTGATTGATCATGGTGACGGGGAGAAGTGGCCAAACATTGGAGGAAAGCAAGTGTCACTCCTGCCTTCAAGAAGGAGGACCCAGGGTACTACAGGCCGGTCAGCCCCACCTTGATCCCTGGGCAGGTGATGGAGCTGAGCCCTCAGCAAGTTTGCTGATGACACAAAACTGGAGGAGGGGCTGATGTGCCGGAGGGTCATTCTGCCACTCATAGGGACCTTGACAAGCTGGCCGACGGGAACCTCATGAAGTTCAACAAGAAGCAAGACGTCCTGTCCCTGGGGAAGAACAGTCCCCACGTACCAAAATATTCTGAGGCCACCCAGCTGGAAAGCAGCTTGGCAGAAAAGGATCTGGAGGTCCTCATGGATCTTATTAATGTATACAAACACCTGAAGGGATGGTGCAAAGAGGACAGAGCCAGGCTCTTTTCAGTGGTGCCCAGTGACAGGACAAGAGGCAATGGGCACAACCAGAAACATGGGTGGTTCCCTCTGAACACCAGGATACACTTTTGTACTGCGAGGGTGACCAAGCACGGGCACAGGTTGCCCAGGGATGTTGTGGAGTCTCCCTCCTCAGAGATATTAAGAAAAAAATCTAGATGTGGTCCTAGGGAACCATGTCTAAGTGGCCCTGGTTGAGCAGGAAAGTTGGACCAGATGACCACCAGAGGTCCCTTCCAACCTCAACCAGTCTGTGATTCATTTAACAGTTAGTATCCAGAAAAGACCTTTAAGCCAAGCATTGCAACTGTTTCATCTGAACAATTGCACTGGATGAAGCAGGATTTGCGTTTCGTTAGAGACCCTACTACTGAAACATGTATCTACTTTTGAAAGAAAATCCTTTTCCTTCTATATTTATGTACATATTTTGTCTTAGATTTATAAATAAAAAATAAATTTGAGACACTACTAACATAAAAACTCAGAAATAACTCAAGGTAGTGTAGGACTCAGAGAAGACTCATGGCAAAGGAGACTGAGCTAACACATGGATAAAAAAAATTCTTTTGCAGTATACTGCACATTACAGTGGCAAGATGAAGCACTAGTGAAGGCTGCTGCCTGTAGGAATAGTTTTGCTGAAGGAATCTTACTGGTAAGAGCAGAAGACACACAGTAAAGCAAGCAAAGAAATACAGGAGAGAAGATTATGATTTCTCATGTAGAGCAGCCGAATACTACAGCTTCCACATGCCTACAAGATAATGAGTAAACTGAAGGTAAAATAAACTAAAAATGTGTATGGTCGTGTGAGTATGAACATGGTCCTTAACAAACTGAAAGAGGCAGAGTGCAAACTGATGGAAGTTCTTGTCCCCAAGCAAGGATGAAAACTCTGTTCTGAATACGTAGGTAATGCTGGCAAAGACAGTGTTATACAAAGTCAGGTTTTTCAAAATTGGCACTACAAACTGTGTTATCTGGACTACATCTCCCCAGAAATGTGTGAAAAAGACATCAATATTTGTGAAGAATTAATAAAGGATGAGCAGCACAATGTGGGGAAGTTAACAGCTCTATATTCTATTCAAAGTCTGAATTATGTGACAAAAAAAACCAAAAATGGGGCCCACTGATGGAAGATGAAGATCTCTAAATAATGCACCTGTTTGAAGAATATTGTTTATCTTGTAAGCTCAGTGGCATGAAAGCCCGGTGATGATAGAATGATGACTGTCTCTACTCTGTACTCTGGTAAGTGTGGAAAGGCCAAATTAAGCTGACAAGCAATACTCAGATATTGATTTTCTGGGAGTTTGACTTTACAATTTTTAAACTTTTCCTTTGAAAACCTTCATACATTATATACACAAAGCCCTCATAAGCCAATAAAGGACAGAAATGTGTTTTAGAAAGAAAGTCTAACCCTCAATTTTAATAGTAGATACAAACTAGAAAATTCAGCCTGGGTATTAAAGCCAATGTGAGAGTTTCATTCAACTAATCTCTGTTTTCTGCTCTAATGGGACTAATAGCAGTGGTAGAAGACAGGTGGTAGCTGTTGTGGCCAACCCTGACAGCTGCTATCAGAAGCCAGCACTTTCCAATTCTCTTCTCTTGCCCTATTTTCTCTCCTGTGCCCTATTTTACATATCAGCACTGAGAAGGGCAGATGTTGATGCAGTCCCAGTTCACTGTTTGGGAAACTGAACAGACAGTTTGCTGTCACTTTTGATGCAGTAAGAAGGTTGTTCACCTAAATTCTTCCAGATGTAAGGTCCTGATGTTTGAAATTCATGCACTCGTATTAACAAAGAAGCAGCTGGAGAACAATCTCACTACATGTAAAACTTCTTTTATGGATTTTATTCTGCACTACGGTACATTTCCACGCCATTAGAAATCTGGTCTTCTCAGCAGGTACTCAGAGACTTGGCAAATTCACCGTAGTTCCTCTCTCTTCTTATGTAGCTCAAACTCTGTAGATTGCTCCCAGCATGACCCTACACTAAACGTTTACTATGCAGAAATCTTGTCAAGGTCATACACATCAAGTAAATACAGACCTAAATATATGAGAAACGACAGCTTTTCTTTTGAAGTGCTGCTGCAGAGTCCCTGTGCATTGTCTTTGCTGTTGCAGATTGCTGGCTCCTGAACCAATGTCCCAGTAAATAAAAATTTTGTCCAAAATTTCACCATGGACTATAGATAGATCTAGTGCAGCTCTTCCATGCCATCTTTGTTGGCCTTGTCAGTTTTACAGCAAGCCTCATTATATTTCCTTTTTTCTCTCAAACTTAACTCCAGGGATTTAAATGATTATGTGAAAATCTCAGCTTTCATTTCTGTACATTCCAGTTTCAGCGAAAAGCTGTAGAGAGAAAAATAAAATAAGCTATGTCGCACCCTAAAACATTCTTGAGTCCCTAAAAGAAAACAAAGCCCCTCAAACTATTTTTCAAAGTTTCATAATTTTTAGCCAGTCTTGTGATACTGTAGACTGAACAATGATTTTTAGATGTCATGGTTGGTAATAGTATGCTCTACACACCATTCTTCTCTATAGATATTTCTGAGACATCTACCAGTATTGTTCCTAAGCACTTGCTCTATGCCAATATTATCGTGCATTTGTCTAGCAGTTTTCACAAAAGATTGTGCATATTATATACACAAAGAACTATAAATGCTGATTCTCTGAGAAAAAAACCACAGAACAGATCGCTGTCATCTTACGGGTATTTTACCATTTATGGCTGACACATCTGTGTGCTGTTAAGTCTGCCTACACGTGTACTTCTACTGATTACTACAAAAAATAATACTCATTTAGAGCTCCTTGTCCCTGCTTTGGAGACTTAAAATACATTTTTTATAGTGTGATCTCAGCTTTATATTAGTAGAAAGAGTTGTGCAACTCTTTCCTAAGGTGTAATAAGTTACTAACATAAGGTAAAGACAAAGAAAACCTCTTTAAAAAAATGGAATATCTAATACTTGTCTATACTTCAGCTACATTCCACTCTCACCCTTATAATGTAATGTAACGTATTTGTATTGTAATTGATACAGGTGACAGAAGTTATTAAAAATACTGGCTAATTATTATTATTTAAAATATTGGCTAAATTAAGATCTCATATACTACAACCCTGATCAATCTTAAGTTTTACAGTGTTCAAAGGATCAAAAAGGCTGCATAAATTAAGTTGAGCCATTGCATCTACAAACTGATTTCTTCGGCTAAAATTGTAACATTTAACTTGCAAAATTTTACCTACTCCTAATGGTCCTCTGCCAAAGCAAATTTAGGTCCCCAAGATCACCAAGTGGCTTTTTCCTTTTGCTTTGAACCTGCCTTTCCCTGCCTTGAATCCAAGAAACTTTGCAAATGAACTGTTGTTGTTGAGAATATTCAGACCACAGCTCCTTGCTTGATACTCCTGCCCATTCGTGATATTTTACTGTTCTTGTGGAAGATCCAATGCAATAAGCACTGTCTTGAAACCACGTCCTTTTCATCCATAGAATAAAGTTACAGTGTATTAACTAAACTGCATTAAAGCAGCATGGGCAATGGAAGATTATTCACACAATAAAAGAAATTAAAATTATCACAGCCTGTATCTACTCTTTTCTTGTCATGGTTTAGACTGTAATTTTTGCAGTTGATAATCTGAAGCACTAGAAACATACAGGTTGGACTCATATGTAATCTCCTCTCACTATTTAGGTAATACTTAAAATGACCTCACACAAAGCAGCAAAATAATTTGATTTATGTCTGTCCTAATCACCACTGCTCACCAACAATGATATTAAAGGGCATAAACTTTGCAATGGTTTTCTGATCCGGGTAATCAATGTTGAGGCCCCTGATCCAGTTATGCTGCCCTTGGTACTCGTTATCCCCAGACACATGACTACTCTTTCCTTGGGCACCAGTAGAAATGCCTGTTAACCTCAGCTACAAAACACAGCTCTCCTGGTGTTGGGGTATATACTATCCATCACCTTTAAACATTCTCCTCTTAATGTCGCTCTGAGGTGATGATACAAGTTTTGTGGATATTTAAACAAATTCAGACAAGTGCAAATAGCTCCATTTATCCTTATCTCTTAACTCTGCTGTCTGAAACATTAACTCCTGCACAAAGAACATCATTTCCTTCACTTCTGCCAGGTAACTTGCAGCACGGTTAGTACACAGTAACCAATTTGTTCACGAGGTTCAGACATCCACGACAAGAACAGGTAACACGTCTCAGGATAATTTGAAAAACCCTACATACATGTCCTAGAAACCAGGCAGCCCTGTCTTGCCGAGCTGCACATATGTACAAGGACTACCATTTTCAATGGAATTAATTCAGCATTAATTAGCAAATTTCCCTTCATATCCCCTTAGTCTTATAACAAAGAAGTCTGATCACGAAAGCTATATGCAGTGACCTGTTTTCAGCCACAAATGGGAACGAATGGCATGAGATATTGCTGCTTAGAGAGGAGCATTAGAAACCCCACTGAGGTACGCAAGGCCAGAGGAAGCACAAACTACGCATTTCAGTTGGGCAGATAAGCATTTGTATTTTCAAGGGAAGATGCAAACTTGCCTAGAAGCTTTCCATAGAAAATGTTAGGTTTTACAGGAACTACTACCAACACAGCTGAATGTTTTACTCAAAGCTTTTTGTTTGTAGAAAATTCATTTTGCAGCATCTTTTTCTAACAAAAACATCAGCTGTACTAAGGTACTGACTAAGCCAAGTAAGATAGCACTACTGAATGACAACACAGTGAGTTAAACCCAGTTCACACCAACACTTCTTAAAAGTTTAAGCAAATGACAGTTTTTCCATCGCTGGTATGGAAGTGTAAGACCACCTTCAGCGAGCACCCAACTAATTGTTAGAATTAGCTGCAAGCATGAGGCTTTTCCTAAACAGTAACTGCTGCCTGGCAAGTCTTGATTTTGCAGCGAAGGAGTGGACACTGTTGTCATGTGGGAACAGGCAACCACACAGAGGGCCCGGAAGAGCACCGCCGGATTACCATCTGCTTTCACTTACTCCCCGTACCAGGGTTACATGCACATGTCAATATGGGAAGAACAGTGACACACAGGCACAATCACCCTTGAGTTTGGGGCAGTCACATGATGTTCATCAGGAACATCTCTTGCCCATTCCGAAAGGGCCCCCCAGCATCCCCCCACGATGCGGCATTGAGTGCCAGCACCCAGCATAACCCCAGGGCTCCACAGCACGGGGAGCTGAACGGCAGTCCCTCATCAGCTGGCAATGAGTTGTCATTAATTCTACACAGGCATGATACGTGATACACTCACAGTGAGTTCAGGCAGCTTTTATCCTGCCTTGAGAAAAACTTCAGGGGACTAGTCAGTCTTTAAAACATAAAAATCAAATTGTGTGTTTATGATGTGTCCTGGAGAATTCACATCAGTCATCACTAGATTACAAGCTTCTGAATGGCAAGCGTTATGAAAATTATCTAATGAATTTCATGGGGAGTTTGGCAGCAAACCTTCAAAAGTACATGAGTAAAACATGCCATTTTTGCCAAAGAAAACAACCGTAAACTTGATGGTTCCACATAAGAAAAAAAGAGCATAAAAGCCTTGGCTAGATCTAAGTATTGTAGTTCATTGTAGACATAGTTCAACTATATCAGCTGATAACTAACAGGTGTTGGATTTTATTTTAATTACATGGAGATATTTCTCTGGATCCCAATATAATGTATGTATAATGTAGATAAAGCAACTTCAAAGCAATGAAATTTGTATCAAGATCTCACCTGATCATGATTAAAATAAAATATCCTACCTTTAACATTTTGACTGCAAACATCTTGGCCTCACAAAACTGTCATGACTTCACTGGACCAGGCACAAAGTCTTTTTTTGCCACAAACAAAAGAATATAATGAAAACATTGGCACTGTACATACCCAGTTAAAATCCTTACTTTCTGCAGGCTAGCCGGTGAATAGAATTTTCCAGGGATGAAATACAGAAAATAAGGCCCCAATCCAAAAATGCATTTATGCAAATGATTGAGTTAATCCACATGAGCAGTCCCCACTGAAACAGATGTAGCCAACACTTGTGAATAAAGTAAAATACTGAAGCCTGAACTAGTAGCCTAATAATGTATGATGTTATTTCTGTGGTGAAAATACGACATTGCCTAAAACTGAAAAAAATAACTCAATACCCACGACTTTGCCTCAAGAATGCAAAATTTCCTGACTCTCACAAGACCACGCTTGCAACCTGGACATTTAACCATATCTACATAGTTCCTCTCCACCACCTTATTTCTAAATCCTTAACATTTTTGTAAGCCAGTGATTTCCTAACACACACCATGGTAACAAAAGCATCTCAGCTAAACATCCGAGCTTGCTGCCACAGAGGAATTGCTACTTGTCAATCTTGCTGCTTCCTCATCCAGCAATGGTTCATCTCACCACATACTGAGCTGCTTAATACTCACCTAAGCTTTTGTGTGCGGAGCCGAAGCATTTTTCCCTTCATAGTAACAGCTAATAAAAACAGGCTTAGTATAGCAGCTGAATGGTGCTGTACCACAGTAGATGCTGATGGCCACAGAGCATACTTGTGCCTACTACCATTCCTCTAAGGAGGTCTGACAATCTCAGGCCACTATTTCTCTCTGAGCACACATCTGGAAGGAAACACCTCAGACTGTACAGTATTTACACGACCTGCTGACAGCCACCTGTTTGCAACTACCGAATTACCTCCTCGACACAGGAGTACTATGGGCAAACAATCCCACAACAGTGGCTGGCACAGTTTTAAGAGCAGCGTTCGCTCTGAGACTAAAAATAACCAAATGTGGAAACAATGCATTAAAATATCAAGCAAAAAGCAAAGATTCTAAGAATATGACAGGTTGCAAACCCACAGTGCCCAGCCTGCAATGAAGGACATCATCAGTATCAATCCTCCTCTGCTTTACTAAAGATCTTAACAGTCACAGTTTCACAAAAAAATGAAAATCTAGCTTTCTTTTATTTCCTAGGTAACTACACAAAAATTCCACATGGAGCTCTATTTCACTACTGTTATTTCCAACTTTAAGTATTATCTGAAAGAGATCTTACTTTGGCTCCCAGCCCTGGCAGAAAGAGGATTTTCCAGCTAACAAGAGCCTGGCGGTTTTACAAGACCATGAGGGTTTTCAAAATATTCTTCCAACTTTTGTAACAGTCAAAATACTAGATGATGGGCCAGATCCAAAGTGGCATTTTATGGATTACTTTAAAAAGGTACTCATGTTGTAATTTTAAGACTGCTTTAAGATAGGCAAGCAGTTAATGAAGTACAAACCCATAGACTATGTGATCACTACTATATTTTCACTGTTCTGTAATGGACTTCCTAAGAAGGAGTTGGCATTTTTTTCCAAAGGTAAAAGACCCACTGAAGTACTCTGCTTTTAATCCTCACCCCTGAGCTGTCACAATTCGCCAGCATGCATTTCTGCTCAGTTTGTATTTCCATAGGCTTCGACAAGCCAAAAGGCTGCTACTATTACTAACGGCAATGCTACAATTGCAGGGACTTATACAGGTAGGAAGGGAAAAAACAATACAGATCACGTGCAAAATAATCACATCAGGAGCAGAAATTCATCGAACAGAGCCACGTGCGTTCTCTAAAAAAATCCACCAATAAACAGCTTGCATACACAGCAGATTTTAAGAGTTTTTATTCGATCACTGCAACTGGAGATACACTGAGAACATCTGTTAACACCTGAACACGTATGTATGATCTGACTGATCTCCATTGTATCTTTCTGCTGCAGCAGCTTCACTTAGAGCTATGCACCATTTCTTCCTCCCTAACTAGCTCAGCAAAACTGGTAATAATTAAACAAGAAGTATCAGAGCATCCCTTTTGCAATGTCTCCACAGCTCAGAAGGGGCAGGTCCGGCCATGGAAAATCCCTCACTCAGATCCGAAACTCTGTATTGCCCCATCTCACACACCAGTTTGCAGCTCACACAAATGTTAGGAGAACGTAATCATATTTCATGATCAGATAGGCAACATAATAAAGATGGTCAAGGCCTTTTTTTTTTTTTTTATCATGTTGCTGCACTGTTCCACATATGAAGCAAACAGATGGAGCTTTCTTTAAAACATCCTGCCATTGAAATTAAAAGCAAAATCTTCGGAATTTTCAAGTAGACTGTGCTAGTATTCCTATGCCTCAATAAAACCATAAATCTGACATGCTTTCACTCCATACCCAACTTTACATGCTTCATACCAAAGCCAGTAAAATAATTCCTCAGCCCTTATGTGTAATTTCTAACTGAATATACCACGTCACTCCTGAATAACTCTGCTAGCTCATATGACTCTAAAAAGACCCACACTGTTTTGAAGACCAAGTCTACCACTAACGCTCAAGTCCAACACACTTTAAATCATGGATATATTTGAAAAGTGATACTCAACAAAGCAGTGTGAAGAGAAATGGAGACACACATTTCACTGGCCCAGAGCTCAAAGTCAGCAGAAAAACAGAGCTAAAATAAATACACTACAGTGTATGCCAAATAGACCATTGAGAAATGACCACACATGGTCTTATTCTTTAAGTCATACACAGAAAGGCTATTAAACAAGGGCAGAAAGTTTATTGCTAAGCAAGGATGTGATTCTCTTTATTTCCCACTGTAATTTTACAAAGGTATTTGGAGCTCAAAACAGGGATTGACTGGAGGACATCAGAGGACAGTGTCTGGCTTTCTGAAACACCCCTGAGGAAACAGTACACTAACGTGGCTGTGTTCTTAAACCTAAATTTTAAGGGACAGCTCGGAGGGTGGATTAGCCATTGGCAGACATTGTCTACCACATGAGAAAGAATCCACCTCTCTCAGGGGGTGCTAAACCTCTATGTTCTCTACTTCATGAAGGCAAGGGCCAGTATTTCAAGTGTGAATACAAAGAACTAGGTAGAGCATGATGCCAATATTAAGAAGGGCTGAGCACACCCTGCTTTTCTGTCTGAAATTAAAGCCCATTAATTGAAAAGATACATTCCACCTTAATTCACTGAACAGGGGCTGTATCTGAAGAAATCAGTGGAGCAGCAGCATTGCCTTCCCGTAGCACCTACCCAGTGAGAAAGCACCTCTGTTTAACGATGCTTGTCAGCTTCTGTTACCATGAGCAGAAAGTCATGCTTTATTGAAAAACCCAGATCCAGACTTTGCAATTGGGAACTGATCATGGACTACCTCTACGTCCGAAGACAGTCTTTGGTGTGACCAGCGATAGGAAGAAATTTACTTTTGCAGGAAGTTCTAGCTTCTGGTGAACACATTTGATAAAAGCACTAAAAGTTCATCTGAACTTCCACTATTGCGGCTTGTTGGACAAATTTCCAGAGAATGTCAGCACTGTTTGCTGATGTCCCACTTCCTAACTTGCTTCTCACATATTATAGCAAAATAAGTTAAATTCTGAAGCAATGAACATTTGCCGAGGGAAGACTCCTCCAGAACCTCTGAAATAAAGATCTCTACCCCCGCCCCCAACTTCTTTTGTTTTTAAAGAAATGCACACAAAACCTACTTGGTTTTGTCCACCTACTGACAAACTGAACTCTCTGTAAAATAAAAAAGCACAACTAAAATAATTCTAGGTGAAGTAATACAACCTTAGCTACAGAGCAGTTACAGACAACTCTGTTGTATTACACTTTTTATTACAAATTTATCGTGTTTGATATGCATAGCTATGCATATGATCTAATACCAAGAAAGTGAACAGTCACCATTTTGGGACATATGTGTTTCAGAATGAGAACATCTCTTACTCCGTGGAGTGAAGAAAATATTGTCCTCACAAAATTCTTCGCAAAGTTATTCACAATTTATTATTACAACAATTCATACAATATTAGGTTTGCACTATGTCATAAATGTAACTTAAACTAGAAAAAATGCACTTGACTCAGTCAATATTTTGTGGTATCCAAACAATTTTCTTTTGGGTGGTGATTCGTAATCTGATTTGCTATATCTAACCCAAATTTGCTTGGTTGGGGTTTGTGGTTTTGCTTTTTTAAAGCCACTTTATAAATAAATCCTGGATACTTCATCACTGAATATACTCCTAAATAGTCACACATTCTTTGTTCATCAATGCTACCATACCCACCGCTGTAACTGTGCCAGAGTAAGAAATAATATTTGACTAAATTTTATAGCATATTATTATGCCAGAACACGCCACCGAACCAGTGGTCTTCTCAGCTTCAGGCAACTATGTTGGTTAGTATCATGAAGCAGTAACAGATTGGTCCTGTATAGCAAAAGCACTATCACGTTTTCACTTCCATTACTCTCTACGTAACATTGCAACCTTTCGCGCCTTTTTTTTTTCCTTTATATGACTACATTTATAGGATATACTCTTTATGGGTATATATCTATATCTTGCTGTAAAATCTACTCTTTTTCCTGAAATGCTTAGAACCAATACATACAAAAAGTTCAAACCATTTTTTCCAACATACAGAATTACCTCTATTACACCGCTCAGTTGCCTTTCATTAGGCTCCATGGTTAAAACTAATGAAGTGTAGAAGGAACAACTCTTTGTGAAATCTGTAGACACTCATTAACCAGGCTGCCCAGGTCCTTCTCCTGCAGGACTAACAATGATGTGAATCCACAGGCATCTTTGGGAATTATTCCGGGTTTTCTACCTATCTTTTCTAAAAATAAGCATATTACTGACTTTCTAAATAGTATCCAGTCACGGACTGGAGCCATACTCAGCCTGATTTATTAATGAGCACAGTTCCAAACTGGAAGACATACTTTTCAACCGCATAGATGTGGATCACACTGGCCCTCCCACTGAAAACCTCTCTGTTCCATGATTGAGGACATCAACGTTAACATACACCAGAGCCCAGACCAGCAGAAGCTGCTTCTCTTTCAGAGGACTCCAGTAGTTTACCCTCTCAGTAACAGTGGCTTGCAGAATTAGAAAGCCCTGAATCTGCTTTTTTGCTTTAGTACAGAATTAAGGCACCCCTTAGGTCCTGCAGGTCAACTGCAGATAGATGACGAACAGCAGTGCAAGTGCATTTGTGTCATCCTATGAAAAACACAAGGGTGTACCCATTACACCACTGGTAAAGGGCAAGAGGCTGCAAGACAAAGAGGGAAACACATGTTAATAATTAAAAAGGATTGGTTTTAAGCACCTATCCATATTCTTCACATATCAGTTATCTGCAAGTTGCTATGCAGCACACACCTCTGTAGCACCTGCATTTGTAAAATTCCAGTTGTTCCTCTCGGTTCTCCTGGCTTTGAAGAAAAAAGGAGAACTGCTGCTGCCAATATAAGTGTATGTGCCACTATATGGCACCTATTTGAACAAACAGGAAATCTGAGAGCAAAATCTATGCTAATTAGCTGCCTATACTGAGGACAGGTAGCAAGTCTTAAGGGTACTGACATAAATTAAAATAAGAAGATTCAGCTCCTTTTGAAGATATTAAACATTAATTCACACCAAGGCTGACAAGTGTGAACATTTTTAGGTTCAAAGACAAATTCCTAAGTTCTTAGGCAGAATGAGAATGCTACCCCAACCCCAGTATCACCAGTGCCATGCTGTAAAGCGGAGCCTGTCTTACTCCATACCTTCTAAATTTTATAGCCTTTGCACGCCCTAAGGGACCAGTCATTAAAAGGTCACTTCAGAAATAAATTACTTTCTCCCTTGTGGCAAGTTTCTGTGAAGTAAAAAAATCTAATGTTGACACCTCCTCACAGCAGGGTATTTATTGTCTGTTCCAGAGAGGGCAAGCAGGGCTATGAACCTGATGACAGTAACAGAAGCACACAACAGAAAACAGAAAAAGGACAGAACTGAACAGGCATGGATGGGAGGACTTCCTCTCTACCATGCACACTACCTCTAAGCCATAAGCACAAGTAAAGGCACCAAACAAGCCTTCTCTTCCCTCCCCTTTCCTTCTCTACTCATCTCTCCATAAAAGACGCTTCTGAAGACTGGTCTGTTAGGAGAATGATTTGAATCCTAACCACCAAGCGCAAATTATGCTTGAAACAGATGAGCAGGCATGGTAGACAAATATTTTCATGAAAGCGAACTTTGATAAAAACAGTCTTTCTTCTTGTGTAAGCCTGTTACTCTGGATAGATTCTCCTCATCAGACTGAGGATTCTAGGAACTCCTCCTGCTCCTCCACAAAACTGGCATCACTCACAGAACTGCCCTTTTTAGGAGAAAAATAACAAATAACACTCCGATTTACTGGTAACCCTTTCCTGAATTTACTGAATTTAACAACTGAACACAGAGACTTAGGGTGTGAAATACAAGCATTTAAATCAACTTCCTGTTCTCTCACAAGAAGAATGAAATTCAAAAGAACAAGATCAAAAGAGAAGTATTATTTATAGCCATCTCCCATATGCTCATTTGTCACAATGTTGAGAGATTTATAAATTGAATAGACTTGAACAGGCAATACAATTCAACTAGAACATGGGTAAGTTTGAACAGCTGGCAGTCCACATCCTTCAGTTTGAACAACCTGCCAGTAGCGAGGAGAAAGGAAGGGGAAAATACAAATATGGTGCACAGTCCCACAGACTGGGACTATGCAACTCATGAAGCAAAACCAAACACCACTTACTTCAGATTTGGAGGACATGTTTTCCTCCATGTCAGAATCATTGGTATCTACAATATCACCAAATGGTGGCAGAGTAGGCGTTTTCTTTTCCAGTGTATCATTTTCAATTTTGACTCTCCCCACCTTGAGTTGAGATCTATCCTTTGCCTGTTTTCTCTCAGTTGAACAAGTAAGAATCAGCGGTGGGGCACTAGAAAAACTTTTAAATAATGAATCAGAGCCGCTTTTTTTTCTTTTTTTTGCAGAAGGTTCATCGGAGTCCAGAAAAGAGGGCCTTTTTGTGGGAGTCTTCTTTTCCTGCTGCTGCCCACCCGTTATGGTAAGGATGGGGGTGCTTTCTGATTTTGGCTCCTTGGACATGGGTTTGGGTTCCTTGAAGGCCATCTTAGGAACTATTTTTTCGTCTTTTAGTGGTTTGTTTTCTTTGGGTTTCTTAGAGGATTCTTTGGAAGATTTGGTGTGTTCCCTGGAAGGTTCTTTGAAGGCACTTTTATGTTCTTTTGAGTCTTTAGAAGTTTTTTCCTTGTGCTCCTTTGTTAACTTGTGGGTCTTTGAAAAATTATTACTACTGCTGCTGCTGCTGTTTGTGTTCAGAATCCTAGTTGGGTCCTGCAAAAACGAGATGCAAAATTTACTGAGGAAAAAGGACGAGGAAAAAGGACGAGAAAGAAGGACCCTTAAAGCCCCAAAAGACAGGCACAATATGGACACAGGATTCATATTAAAATCTTGGAACTGCAGGTTGAAAACGAGAAACTGCGAATACCTATATAAGCACAGCTAGAGGTCTCGTATTTTTGGTCAGCTTATCTGTTACAAAGTAGTGGAACATAAGCAGTTACCACCACTTGTCAATAGTATAAGACAACTTAGTTTTGATTTTAAGATCTTATTAGTTTTGATCTTATGTCTTCATAATCATCTTATGATGTTTCTTAAAAGACAGTTTAGAAAGTGTTAACCATGACCATTAGCTATCAGAAATCCTTTACTAAAAAAGCTTTCTTCTTTGTGTTTATTGCTGCTGTCTCTGCTGAGTATTTCATTGCATTTTTTTAAATTCAGCTGTTACATAAGAAGGGTTTCTGAGAGGGTGATGACTCAGAGGTCCTGTAAGATAGGCAAAAGCAGAAAGAGCAAAGTAGGATCATTCCTCACTCAGTTGTTTCTTTGGTGGAATCTGAAGAGTCAAAGTGACAAGGGAAGTGGTGATCTGCAGCTAGAACCTGCAATAAGGTAACCGAACCATCTGGAAAAGGTTGTATGGGATCCTTTTGTCTTGAGAATTAACACCCACGAATTTTCAAAAGATGACAGTAGCTTCAGCACTGCCCACTTTCACTGAAAGTGCTAGCTGTGGGCACTCAGCATCTCAAAAATACCCAGTAGCCTAACTGCACTATTATAAACACTAAACACCTGTAGCACTCTCCAGAAACAAGCTTCATTTTTATACTCCTTCAAATCTGCAAAGTGACATTTCAATTTACAGGAACCTACAGTCAACAAGTTTAGGTTGCTTACTTTTTTACAAGCTAATTATAAGCACTTCTATCTATATATTGCCTAGCATCTGAAACTTTTAGAAACACTTCAACAAATACATTGCATACACCCATTGATTTCCTGTCCCTTTACCTAGAACACAGGTTTAAATTGTATACACATCTTACTTGCTGGCAACTATACACCTTATAGCTCAAGAGTCTTTAATTACTCCTCCTTAGGACAAAAGTATGACTATTTACCAGAAGTTGGAATATACTTAGTTAGGGGTGTCCCAATACACAGTTCAAGAATCACAGTTTTAATGAAATTCTTAGGTTGAAAGGGAGGATAATGAACACCACTTACAATAAAGTGTTATTCCAATATTATTTTTATGCAAAGGAAGCATTATTGCAAATGGGGAACTACTGAAAAGGGTGCTGGTCAGTATAAACATTACAATAGCATTTCTGCATTTGATTTTCAATAATTTGGTTGGTTATTCCTCCAACTCCTTTGCAAGCTGCAGACCAAAGTGGTGCCTAAAATTCTCTCGTCTGTGTAAGACTGAATATGCTCTCATCTGTGTAAAATTCATGTACAAATCCCTAGCTCTATTTTATTTTCCAGCAATCCACACTTACCATTCTACAGTGCTAAAAATCTGCTTTTCTTTTTTGACCCTTGTACTGGTTTTGGCTGGGATAGAGTTAATTTTCTTTATAGTAGCTTGTATGGGGCTATGTTTTGGATTTGTGCTGGAAACAGTGTTGATAGCACACTGATGTTTTAGCTATTGCTGAGTAGCATTCATACAGTGTCAAGGCCTTCTGTTTCTCACGCTGCCCAACCCGTATGTAGGCTGGAGCGCACAAGAAGTTGGGAGGGGACACAGCCGGGGCAGCTGACAGAGGGATATCCCACACCATATGACATCGTGCTCAGCAATAAAAGGCGAGGGAAGAAGGAAAAAGGAGAGGACATTTGGACATAGGGTGTTTGTCTTTCCAAGTGACCGTTACCAATGATGGAGCCCTGCTTTCCTGGAGATGGCTGAACACCTGCCTGCCAAAGGGAAGTAGTGAATGAATTCCTTGTTTTGCTTTGCTTACACATGCAGCTTTCACTTTCCCTATTAAACTGCCTTTATCTCAACCCACAAGTTTTCTCACTTCTACCCTTCTGATTCTCTTTTCTGTCCCACTGCGTGGGGCGGGGGGGGCAGGTTGGGGAGCGTGCATAGGGCTCAGCTGCCCACCGGGGCTAAACCATGGATGGGGCATCTACAGCCCAGAGTGGCTGTAGATGCCCCATCCCGGAAACATTCAAGGTCAGGTTGGACGGAGCTCTGAGAGACCTGATCTAGTTGAAGGTGCCCCTGCTTATTACAGGGGAGTTTGGATGAGATGACCTTTAAAAGTCCCTTCCAACCCAAACTATTCTGTGATTCTATATATGTAGATGTGGTACGTCTGGCTGTCTAAGACTGCCACAGATTTACAAAACTGCAGAGGGGAAAACATGTTTAGCTTTTCTTCCCCCTTACTTAACCACCGTTTTACCCGCAACATAGATGGGATAGCAGCCGTATGCTGGAAACTGGACTAAAGCAGGACATGGGGGCTGACTACTTTTAAAAATACAGTTAGTAGAACTGCTCTGAAAAACACCCACCCAGTAAAACAAAGCAGAAGTAGCCTGTTTAATGAAAGTTGTGTCAATGAGGAGAAATTAAGACTGAGAATACATCCACTTATGTGCTCCCTGTTGGTAGATAACTACTTATGACTTGTCCAATCAGGACATTATTTAATACTGTTAGACCATTATTTAATACTGTAGTCACCTGAACAGTTTACACATACCGTGTTTGCAAAAAGAGCAGTATCTCCCTTCTCCTCTGTAGCAACAGGTGGAAACAATTAATTAAAAATAATTACTTTGAACTGTTTTTCCCTTCCCATTATCTTAACTACTTAGTGAAACACTAAATTTTCACACAGTGCTGCACAAATTATTCGGTTGTGCTTTTTGTTCAGATGTTTCTTGCATCAGTACTGCAAATGTATTTTTTAGTCACATTTGGAAATCTAACTATATCCACATAATATATATGCTTCAATATTAACAATGGGCACAATATCAACAATAAACAATATTATGATGACATTTGAATGTCTGAAAGTAAAGCACTTCCTCATTTCCCAAACCAGCAATTAAAAAACAAGCACTAATCATTCCTTGAGATGTTTCACTTTAGTCAGAACTCCTTTTCTGGTGTGTTTTATTTGTTTTTTTTTTTAAATTAAAAAAACCTAAACCAACTCCATCCTTTGATGCAAGACCAGCCCCAAAGGTTGACATATGAACTAATTATTAATGCTTTTATCTTCACATCTTGTTCTAACATGCCAGAGCTGTAAGTGTTGGTCTGAGGAGGAATAAAATATGTGCCATTAATAAACTAGATGGAGTCCTTAAGTTCCTTATTGGTCTTCTTACCACGTATTTTAAATTGCTCTAAAAGGAGAGACTCATTTTAATGGTTTTCCAACAGCTAAGAGCTGTGAAATAGGTCCTGGAGCGCAGTAGCATTAAAACCAATAGGAACTTGAGATCTTTCCTGTCTTTTCAATTTTAAAACCAGACTTCCTTCCTCATTCTACAACATGGAAGCTGATGCTTTCATAGAAGTCATAGTACAAGTATATGACGTACTTATGATACATATATATACACATATATATACATGTACGTACACCACTGCCATGCTCTCTGAGAGCTACTCTTTCAATGCGACAGCCAACCCATTGCTTTTCTATCTGCATTCATTCCCAAAGTAAAAAAGCATCTTTTCTTAGTTCCTAAATTTCTGCAATGACCCTAACAGAAACCAACAATGACTTAGGGAAAACAGCAAAAGGAACATAAAATTGTAAACCAGAAAAAAACCCAAATATATTCACTGGTAAAATTATATCAAGCCTAATGATGAATGTGGAAGGCTGGTGGGGGTAAAATGCAGCTAAATATTCACATCATGTACAGCACAGATCTTATTGAAAATCTGAATGCACGTTCAAACCATTTTCTTATCAAAATCTAACAGTGTGTTTAATTGTTTTTTTTCATTCCCACCTCAAGAAGTGTTGCAAGCAATAAAAGTTAATGATGTATTTCTGCTAAGAGGGACAAATAAAACAGTCTTTTGTCAAGTTCATATGTAAATTGGAGATCGTGGGGTTTTGACAGGTGAGATATTTACACACGATAGCTTACATTTGTGTATTCATCAAATATTGAAGCAACCCAGGTAAATGTTAGACTTTGATACATTGCGTAACAAACATCAAAAGAATAATAGAGGATTATATGCATGTTAAAATAACTGCAGATGTTTTCTTTTCTTAAGCTAAGTAACACCATGTACATACAGTACTTCAAGATATATAGCCCCTTTCATAAAGCAGTACTAACAGATCCTTAAAACTAATTATTTTAGAAAGCATGATAAAAATCTAAGGTTTTACCGACAGAGAAAAACTGCGCTACTGTGACCGTTGCACTCAACTCAACTCCTGCTCGGATTTTGGCTAACACAGCTCTCACTCTCACTGAGGCCTGATGTATGCTGGGAGCAGCGAGAGCATCATGTAGTCAGGACAGGTGACCAGAAAGAGCTACAGGGCCATTATGCAGCCACGATCACCTGCAAATTGTCGTCTCCTCCAGACATCATCTTTGTCTGGCAGTTTCATCAGAATCTGCTAACTTATGCAAATGATATAAACCAAACCTCCAAGCTGGAAGGTACAAAACATCACTTTACAAAAAAAAAAAAAAGTTTTTGAAGTGGATTCATCAGGAGCTGGACTGTGTGATACAGGGAGTACCTGCATGGTGACAGAGGAGGAAGGACGAGCGCTCTTACCATCGGCTAGGCAACCAATTTTTTTTTTTTTTGCTCCTAAATGCATGGATTAAGAGTTACAGGTTATAAATTATGAAAACCGTATGACCTGAGTGGTGAATAAATGAATTCATGTGACAGGCTATTCTGGGCAAGGGGCCCTGTTTGTCGTGATTGTTTGTTGTATTTCTCAAAGCACTGAGTACATTGTTCTGTAAATTTGGGAGATCCAAATGGACTATGACAGCTGCTCAACAGGTAACACATTTGCAGATTAACACTTCTGTAACTACAAGGCAAAAAATGGTGTTGAACTCTCTATCTTGCAGGGTCGGTTTCTGGCTTCATACCACAACATGTAATTACCAAGTTGGTTGAACATCAGTTTGAATAAGCAGTATCCTCTGGAAATCATTTCAAACCTCTCCAGTTGCTGACAGACATAGGAACCTAACTAGCGAATGAAGCAGTTGCGGGGAAGGAGGGGCAGTTCCTTTAATTTTATGAAGTCATTCAACTGAGCACATTGGCATGGCCATGCCAGTCTATTGTACTCTGAGTTTAGTCTACAAATTTAGGATTAGTGACCATAAAAACAGGCATTATTTTAATTTGTAATAAAAAAGCATTTCTTCAAATGTTATACCTATTGAAATAATGTGTCCATCTTAAGCCAATGGACTGGGATTAGTCTTAAATACGCCTCCTGCTCTTAAGAGGAAAAGAGGAAGAAGATACCTAAGAGGAATTACTTGCTCAAGGAAATTCAGATTTCTGTTGAATACAAATTTGTTTATTATTGAATAAAAATACTAACTGATTTGGGAAAAAAGAAAAAACAGAACATTTTGAAAGCCTCTGCAAATACTGTGGTGTTCTTCCACTTGCTAGCTGTATGCTGGAGTTGAATTTACTTGCTGCTACTTCTTCTTACAGATTATTACTGTATCACACATTTACAAAGCTTTCCACACTTCAGCTTGTGCAGCCCACCAAGCTATTATGACCAATGACATTGGGAGAATTAGAAGCAGATGGAGAATTACAAGGCTCACTGGTTTGACAAAGAAAGCCAAAAGGGGGAGCATAAAGCAATTTTTTTTTTTTCTGGTCACACATGGGAGTAAGAGCTTTTGGTTTTTTGTTTCTAAAGTAGACCTCATTTCACTGCAGCTGACACTGCAACTCATTCCAAAAGACATTAATCTTCCAACAAAACTAATCAAGCTGTTTCACTGTTTTCTGTGCATGTAGTATTTATGTAATACAACTGATTTAAACGCAACACAAGTATCTGTAGCTAGCCTGCAGCTATTTTTATATTCTGAAAAAATGTGTAAAGTAAGGTTTCATGGATTTCTGCCTGTCCTCTGTATTTCCAAACTAAAGCTTTGTTTTAGAATCACAATACTGGGGCTCACTAATATCATCTCCATAAAATTAAACACAAAATTATGGAACTTTAGAAATACAAACTTCTATGTTCTTAATACATATTTCAGAAGAGGATGTGACAGAAAGCAAAGTGACAGTTCTTTCTTACTTCATAGTGCATTGTATTTTTTTTATAAGTGAATGCTAAAACAACAATACCACTTCATTGTACTTGTTTTACTATCTTGACTGCAATTCTCCTCTAACCAAAAAAGCCTGTGTGGGACTTTGCAATGGCAAATGAGTACACAAATATTCTTCGGTTCTGGTTTTCCATACTCACGAGTGTAAAACTGACCTCAAAGTTTGCTTTGGTATTCACAGACACAAAACAAACCAAAACCAAGCCAAGCACATCAAAGGGCTATTGTTGCAGCAGAAAAATCCGCAAACCATCCAGTAGAGACACCTGGAGTACAAGCACACACAGTGTACAGACAACTTACACCCAAGAACTACCAAAACACTTTCTACAGCTCCTATTCTAGAGGCATATCTAAATGAAATTTGAAGTTATTCCATCACTAGGGTTATTCCAAATTACAAAAATCTATTTACACACACAAAAACCAGAAAAGCAGTACCTTCATTGGTACCTATTCTCACAACTATCCTTGTTCTACACTGTTTTCATGTGGCAAACAGTAAGTTTACAACAAAGTAATGTCAAGACCTATTATCACTGGGCTATGTCATAAGACTGCAAAAACATCCAGAATTTTTTTTTTTTTTCTCCAGTACATTCCCAGGGAAAGCACCACTGGCTCAAGTATCTTCTAGCAAAGTAAGTCTCACCTTTGGCCCGTGAGATGATTTCTTCTTCACTTCAGAAAAAGACAGGGAGTTACTGGGAAGGCTAGGGAGATGAAGGCTCTGTCCTGAAGAGAACGATGTGCCATCTGACATTACCATGATCTGTTATAAGAGGGAAAGCATGTCAGTCAAACATTACCAACAGAGACAGTCTCATCTGCCTAAGGAACTAGCAAATCACATTGGTAGGAGAATAAAACTTCTCCAACAAACAGTATCCCTGTTTCTTCTCAACATGGGATGGGTTAATGAAACCATGCTGCCATCCTCTATTTAATAAGCAAATCACATCTTTTAGTTTCCATGCAAACACAATGCCAGCCCCTCAGAAAATGCCATAGCCTGTTCTATTATGGCTGCTTACACACCATGGCACCCAAGTTCTTAGCACACTTTCTCTTGTCCTGAGCAATGTCTAATACACTTGAAAGTTCATCCCACCTGCAGTAAAAGGTTCTGCAGGTTGCTGACGTCCCATAGATATGCATGTGCAGCAGTCTTTGCTTTCAACTACAGCGATGTGAAAGACGACTGTAATGGGTATAGGTGGCAAGGTTTGGGTGGCTGGGGTAGCCTCTGTGAGGAGAGGCCAGGGATGACTCAGTGCCAGACACAGCTGGATCCAGGCAGCTCCAACAGACCCATCACGGGACACGTCTGAGCCCCTTATTAAATAATAGAATGGTTAGAGTTGGAAGGGACCTTAAAGATCATCTAGTTCCAACCCCTCAGGCAAGATGATGGCACCTCACAGAAAACAGGTTTAAGAAAGGGCAAAACACTGCACAGGCAGAGGAGGTGAGGAAAAAAAAAAAGTGTGAGAAACTACAGTGTGAACACTAAGGTCAAAGAAGGAGGGGAACAGGTGCTCCAGGTGCTGGAAAAGGTATTTCCCTGCAGCCCATGGATAGCCCATGCTGGACCAGTTCCTGAAGGACTGCAGCCCACAGAGAAGCCCCATGCTGGAGGAGGGGGACAGTATGAGGAGGGAGGAGCAGCAGAGCAGAGGTGTTATGGATTGACGCCATTCCCCATCTCCCTGCGCTGCTCGGGGAGGTGGAGGAGACAAACCAGTCCTAACAAAGGATTGAAGTTAAGCATGGGAAGGTGGTGTCAGCGGGTGGTGGTGGTTTGTTGGTTTTCTTTGTTTGTTTGTTTCTCATTACCCAAATCTATTTTAATTTGCAACAAATTAAATTGATTTTCCCCAAGTCGAGTCTGTTTTTCCCATGATGTTAACTGGTAAGCAATCTCCCTGTCTTTATCTTGACCCACGAGCTTTTTCATCCTACCTTCTCCCCTGCCATGTTGAGGAGGCAGATAGAGAACCCATCACAAAGATACACTGTAAGAACAGCCTAGGTTTTAATGTGAAAGCTGTAGAGCTCTAACTTCAAGCTTCATCTGGAGTACAGTAAACTGGATGGCTGGTAAGCAAGCAGCATTTTTGCTCTAAAAAATGTCTCATTCCCTTTCTTGATTTTAAAGACTCATAAGTACAAACTGATCATTTCCAGCGACCACAGATAAATCGACTGTCACTGAGCAGTTACCAGACATGTAAAAGATTCACCCCTCCCATGGGAGAGAAACTCAGCTAGCTCCTGTCTTCTGCCTCCAGTGCTGCTGTGCCTGGATTTTACTGCTTCCTAGCACGGCTATTCATTTACCTATTTTTTCAAAACCCTAAATGCCAGAGATAGCTTACCTGCTGTCTGACAAGCCCTGCAAAGCTGGAGAGAAGATGCAGAGCTGTGCACCTGCAAGGAAACATCTCTCTCTTTCCACTGACTCCCACGCACAAAGTCACACTTGGTTTTGTGCATGCCCTGTGTGGTTACATTTGCCTCTTCACGTGACCAAAACATCCTCTGATATTCGGGATGGGGAGAGACTGACCCATCACATGCCTCATCACATTACATTAAGGGAGGAATGGGAAGTACAAAACGGGGACGTCTGGGATATAGATATGTATACTGCACATTTTACCTCTCCAACTCGAGACAATATTTACTGCCTACAGCTTCTTGAAGATAGTATTTCAATTTTTTAAAAAATTTTAATTCAAACACTGCCCCAAATGAATCTTCCTGCAGACAACTTTGATCAAAAGATCATGTGGTAACCTGGAGAATATTAAAGGACATATCTAGGTAATAAAAATTACTTTTATCCATCTGAAGTTGAGCATTACCTTTCAACGCTGCTGCTGGAATCTAAAGGTGAAGGAAGAAGGCAATCAATTTGTTCTCCTTCCTTGACCGTAGGTTCATGTATTAAAAAAAAACCTTTAGAAGTTATTTATGTATTCAAATATTTTGCGAAGTAGGATTCCACACAGGGCATGTAACAAATTTTCTCCCTAATTCCTCATTTCCATTTCTCAGACACCTAAACCAGAGCCTGCCAGGAGCCAGAACTCTCAGAAGCGACCTGGGCAAAAGCAATGTTATCCTTCTTGTAATCACGGTAATGTCAATAGCAATTAGCTACTGTGAATCACAGTAAGTGATTGCATTTAGTAAGTGATTTCACTTAGCCTGACAAATACTGTTACTTTATTATAAATCGTATGAAAAATGGCAATGTAGATTCAAAATTTTAATGTGATTAACAATGTATGCAGTAAGACAGAACTTCAGTTCAGACTACAGATCTTACTGCCTGTAAAGATGACAAAAGACCAAGAAAATCTCATGTAAAATTAACTTTTTGGCACTTATCATAAAAAACACATCTCTGTCTTCCAAACTATCTCTGCCAGAAAAAGGATATGGTCCTCATTAAAGTCTCTTATATCAGAGAAGAAAAAAAAAAATTAAAAAAAATCACTTGCCTTCTTCTGCCTCTCAAAGAATAAAGTTAATATTAACATTAAGTAACTCTACAGGAACTCTTCCAAAATGTTTGCCTTCTTTGCCAAGATTATCTGTATACAAACCCCCTACATTACGCACACTTTTTGGAATTGAGATGCATTTTTCTTTTGGCTAAATGTATGAAAGAGACAGCTATATATCCAGTACTACTACTGCAAGAGCTCGGCTGACAATTATAGCAACTTCTGCAGTGGGTAACTGCCCTTTGTCCTCCCATTAGTCAAACACAGAAACACACAGCCTGGCAGATTTACTTCAACCAGCTTTCAGAGCAAGTCCCTACTTCTACATTGCCACTGTCACACTGGCAGCGCATACTGCTTACGTGTGTGCGCATGTATATGTATATGCCTATATTAAGTCAAAGCTACACAAAAGAAGCAAAAGCTGGGAATGAGCGTATCACAGCAAGCCACTAATTCTGCAGCAAGAATGCCAGCTTATCAAAAGCACAGCAAGAGTTCTCCAGTACAGCCATGCTATGTGTACTGTTTTTACTTGTTTCCTCCTTTCTGCACTGTAAGTTTCCTGCAAGCTTACAGTTGCAAAGAAGAGTATACTCCAGTCGGCTGAGGACACTGCCACAGCCCATGCTTAATACAGGCACCCAAGACCACCTGCGGCTGTTACTTCTCTGCTCCCACAGTTAATCACTTCAGTGGCAAAACACAGGAACATTATTAATTCCTCTCCTCAGCCCCTTCCACAAGTCAACAGCTCAGTGGGATCAGACAAGCTGGTGGAATAAGACACTGGTGCTGGTGTTAATGAAGCAAAGTGAGACAACAGCTAGGCTTTAAACAAAGATTTAGCTTGACTGTATTTAAGCAGAGCAGAGTTCTAGCTAATCTCACAGCCTGTCTTTGACGTGGTCAACGGTGACAGTAATAGGCCATGTAAGAGCAGGGAGTTAGATGTGCTTGTTCGCAAATGTTAAAGGGTTTTAAAAAAGGAGTTGGGTGGATTGGAGCACCTGGCTTCTGGATAAGCATTAGAAACAAGGGCTAGAGAAAACAGTTAGTTTCACAGTTTAATACCAGGGTACAAATTATAAGGAAATTACAGAATAGGTTTTACTAAGAAACATGATGAGGGAGGTGACTGTCCCACTCTACACTGCACCGGCACAGCCCCACCTCAACTACTGTGTACAGTTTTAGGCACCTTGATATAAGAAGGACATCAAACTATTAAGAGTGTGTCCAGAGAAGGGCAACCAAGATGGTGAAAGGCCTTGACGGCAAGACTTCCAAGGAGCGGCTGAGGTCACTTGGTTTGTTCAGCTTGCAGAAGAGAAGGTTGAGGGGTGGCCTCATGGCAGTCTACAGCTTCCTTAAGGGGGGCAGCAGAGGGGGAGGTGCTGATCTCCCTGGAGACCAGCGATAGGACACAAGGATGGAATGATGTTGCATCGAGGGAAGTTCAGATTGGACATTAGAAAAAGGTTCTTCACCGAGAGCATGGTTCACCACTAGAACAGGCTCCCCAGGGGAGTGATCATGGCACCAAGCCTGCCAAGAGTTCAAGGAGCATCTGGACGATGCTCTTAGTCATATGGTTTAGTTTTAGGTAGTCCTGGGAGCAGCAGGGAGTTGGACTCTATGATCCTTATGGGTCCCTTCCAGCTCAAGATATTCTATGATTCTATGTATCCACGTTGGGTTGTTTTGTTTGAAATTCAATTAAAACAATATTTATTTCAACTTTTACCTGTTGGTGGGAACTTCATAATCCTCATGAACCTGTAGGAAGCAGCTAATATTACATGATGTGAATGACAACAATAAATGCTTCTAAAACCAGACAGGCCATAAAAGGAAGGCTAAAAAATGCATGGGCCCACTGCTCAATGAGGCAAGAGACCCCATGACAAAGAACTTGGCTTATATACTCAATGTTCTTTTAGCCTCTGTTTTCACTAGTAAGATCGTGTTTCCTCAGGCCTCCAAGGTATCTGAGCATCCTCAAAGAGTCTGTGGCAGTCAGTCAGTGCCCACAAGAGAGAAGGATTGAGTTGGGGTGCACTTCATCCACAGAGACACTCAGGTTCATGAGATCAGACTGGATGCAAGCAGGGGTATCGAAGGACCTGGTCAATACCATTGCAAGGCAGCTCTCTATCATCTTTCAAGAGGTTGTGGTGATCAGGAAAGGTTCCTGATGACCAGAGAAAGGCAAACATTACACTCATCTTCAAGAAGGAAGATCCAGGGAACAAGATTCCCATCAGTTTCACTTCAGTCCCTGGGAAGAATATGGAGAATATTCTCCTGGAAGCCACTTCCATCCCCTGGAGGGACAAGAATGTGACTGACAGAAGTCAGCACAGGTTTACTAATAACAATCCTGCCCAACTTACAGCCAGATCTATGAGATACGGACTGGATAAATACATGATGAGATGAGTGGAGAACTATCTGGACTGTTGGTTCTCTTCAGCTGTGTGAGGTCCAGCTAGATGCCAGTGACTACTGGTGCCCCTCCAGATCAACACTTAGTCCAAACCTGTTTAATGTGTTGATTAACAATTCAGTGGGATCAAGTGAACTCTCTTCAAGTTCACAGGTCATACACAGATAACTATTTTTCAGAGATACGCTGTGCTGCCCAGGAGAAGCTCCACCATACAAACATGACTATTGGGTTAGAAGATGTTCCAGGAAGAGAAGAAAAAAGGTTAGATGAGCTGTTCCATAAGGCATGCACAAACTCAGTCAGCAGGTGAGGTGAACCCCCAAGAAAGCCAGCTGCAATTTAATGAAGACAGAGAGATGGCGTCAACATGGCAGAGGATGCCAGTCAAGACAAAGAGAAGAAAGACCAATAGCAGCACTGCTTAATGGAATAACTGCTTGATGTGACTGGATAAAAACAGAAAACACAGGTGCCCACTGATGTTCTTCCCTCCCCTGCTCCAAATTCCATGTGTTCCAGTGACACCAAAGACTGCAGCTAATGCACAGGTTTGGGAAGAGATTTATTTTAATGTCAGAGATAGAAAGAGCCACACTCCATCTCACTTCCTCTGTGAAAAGAAAACAGGAGCATCACTGTGGGCAGCTACTTAACACACAACACTAAACTTGCACAAGAGAAAATTATCTTTCTTCATTTTGCTTTCTTCTGGTTTACACTGTAACTGGGAGGTTTCTCACTAATGAGCCATTCTGTACAAGTTTTAGCTCAACCCAGGGAAGAGGCAACAACATCAAAATGAGGTTTAACAAATTCTCCTTCTAATAACATATCTAAGAAAAATTTATGAAAACTATGCAAGACTAAATCATATTGGACCATACAAATATCACATGAATATCATGCTAGCATTATCTACTATTGTAAACTCCTACCACAGAGCAAAAGAACAAGGGTACATAAGCTATCTTTTACTTTCATTGCTGTTATGAACAGATGTATAAGAGAGCTTCCTCTTCCTCCCAAACACTTTTCTCACCAGTCCACCCCTAGAGAAAGATTTTTCTCCTTTTGTCATATGTGGCAATAAAGCTTTACACATACAAGCATTCAAATTGATCTGCTGTTAGTGGTATCTTGCCTCTAGTTCACCAAATACCCACTTTGCAAGCCTGCAGCTGTTGAGCTTGTATTTAAAATCTTTGTCTATCAGTTGCTTTAAATAAAAGACAGCTTCTTGGGCAAGGGCAATGGAAAACTTATTAAAAAAAAACCAAAAAAAAACCAAAAACCAGTGGGCAGAGGAAAGACATTGGTATTCACATTATTGGGTAGGAATGATCCTACCTACCTGATCAACCTCAAGTGACCAGTCTCCATAATACCTGAGCTGCAGGTACCTTCTAAGGGCATTCCAATTTGCTACTTAACACAACTGAGTGCTATGGAATGAAAAACTGCCATGTATTTAATTTATGTAGTTCCACGCATGGCTGAACAAAGCAAGGGATCGGGGAACAACAGCTGTGCAGCACTAATTATCTTAATACAACAGGAAACCCTTTGCCAGTATCCCTTTTCCAGTAATTTGGGAAAAAATATGAAATTGTAATATCTATACATAAATCTACTAACAACTGCTTCAGAAGTCTCCTTCCAAAAAGCGACCAGTCGAAGACAACCTACCAACATGTTTGGCAGCTTGGAGTACCCAGGTACCCATGAAGAACGACCCACTTCCAAAACATAAAACTTTGCTTTTCAGATTTCAGTACAGAAATCATGAGGAACAGCCTCAAAATGTTCCATGGAAGCTGGTCTTCTCTTATTGCCGATTTCTACAAATGCACATCATGCCACCCTTAACGCGTAGGAATCATAGATCTACCACCCCACACAAATACTTGGATAGACAAACAATTAGAAAGTGCACGAGCTGTGACAGTTGCTCCAGATCAACACAATCTCCTTAATAAGGCACATGAGAGCTTCTGCAGAGGAACGAACCACTACCAAAAAGCTGTTGTCTGTCTCCTATTTTTTCAGTTTCCTGAATGAAGGAGGCCATCAACAAAGCTGTAATAATCTTGCCTCAAACAGATCCACACCAAACTACTGGTGGTGGTTTCATTTACTGAGCAGGTAATCTAAGAACAACGTCATACAGCAGCCTCAGAACAGGCTGGTGAGCTTCCCCACAATGTGCTGCAGAAAAATTCGAATTGTAGTTTCAGTAAGACCTATGAGATACCTGTTAGAATTCCGTGAAAAAATGAACCACTACTACAACATTTCTGCAGCCCTGCAGATGAATTATAGTCATTGTGCATCAGTAACAGAGAAATGGACGTCTTTGTGCGGTCCTGGGCTGCTGCACCCCACGTCATTTTACAGTGAAGAACAAAGTTCATTCACCGCTGAAATCACTAAGAGTAACAACAAAAATCCAGGTGTCCTGAACAACTATTACTCCTATTTAAACCAAAAAACTTACAAGGGAATAGAAAACCTTTTAGAATTCTTTTAAGTTATTTGCTTGAAAGTAAAGTAATACATAGTTTAAGAAAATTCAATTACTTAATTATGAAAAGCACAAGATTAAACATAATCCCACCCCTAAGGTTGTCTCTGGGTAGAAGCCAACTATTCCAACTGACACAGAGGGATTGCAAGGAAAGAGAGAGGACAGAGAAAAGAGGGAAATCCTCATGACTTGATCTTCATTACATGGATTAGGAACACAGGTTTTAGAACGGGCATTATTACACAGGCTTCTCAGGTGACTGAAAAGACATTTCTCAACTCTTAAACAGTAAAAACACAAAGATTTGAAAAAAACTCAAACAACAGAATGCAGTGGTTTTTGTCAAAACCTGTATTCTTACGTTGATACTGTTTTCTAAAAATTGCGCCCCTCTCAGAGTGATTCTTACTCTCTCTTGACTCATTAATAAATCAGCTGTCTTCAAGGGAAGAGTAGCCTTGCTGCTTGTATTTCCAAATTAATTTAACAGAAAGCAGATAAAAGAACACCTCTGTTGCTAAAAAGAATTATTACTACTCTAAAAGTCACCTACTCCTTGCATCCTCTAAATCTGAAACCTCAAACTGTATTACTAATAGCCATGTGTATTTGTAATAATGTTATGAATTTTACTATTTTTGTCCATAGAGGTTAAGTGCTCTCTAAGGGGCATCTATAAGGCTTTTCCTTTTATGAAAGAAAATTCAACTATTAAACGTTGTCTGTGTACTCCTGGATTAAACAAGTAATTTTGAGTCTTCTTCCAAAAAGGTGGGAATGTTACACAGTACAAACATTTTTATTCATATATGGGAGAGTGGGCCGCATTACATTGCTGTCTCAACATGGACTGAAAATACTTTCACTACTTTTTCCTGCAAGAATCAGAATGAAGTAATTCATAATATCATATTCAAACAACTGATGCCTGAGCAACTCTATGTTTCCAGAGGCAAAATTCAATTTGTTAGGTAGCTGTCATTCAGCATCTTCAAAATTAATTTATTTCTACTGGCTCAATAAGTAGATTAAGTGTAATTTTCAATTTTTTCTTGAAATTGAAAAACACACAAGCCAAAAAAGCAATAGCACCAGTAGTACTAACAACACAAAATACATCAATAGCGTCAGACCATATTTATAAATTGTTTTAGGAGGATTCAACATTCAAAATCTAACGCAAATTTCCCAGTCAGTGTCATCCCTCTTCCCATATCCATATGCAAGTATCACAGCACTGCCTCTTTTCCCTCCGGCTCTTTCATGTTTAGAGGCCGCAACTAATCAGAAAAGGCAACTGACAAATCTAGGAAGGAATGACACGTAAGGGACAATGCTTACTGGTGTTTACTTGATGAAAACTTAAATCCTACTGTACCTACTCATGCATAATTTTGTGCTGTGTCTAGAGGACGAGCTCCATAGGAGACTACATGTATAAAGTTCTATCACTACCAGTAGCTTGATGATTTGCTTGGCAAGAAATGGATTAACCAGAAGTCATCATTTGCATATAGGGTGTCTTTTGGGATTTCAAGCAACAGGTTGGGTTATGGTATACACTGCTAATTCATGAGCTGTATCTGTATACATGTTAGCTTCACATCATTAGGTACTACACGGAGTAAATAGTGCAAAAAAATTCTCAGTGGCATCATTCCCACAGCAAACTTTTAGAAAAGAGATGTCATTTAGAATATGTATGCAAAGAAATGGAACACAAAGAATTACACTGAATGGTTTCATTGAATTTGCCCAGCATACTCTTGAAAATATTTTATTTCCTCTGTAAACATTTCTTTTTACATTTATGAGAACAAAGTCAACTGAAAGTACGTAAATGGTAGAGATGGACTTGAGCATAACTAGATCTTTTCAGAGTGTGGAGGGAAGTTCAGTGTAGAAAGTGTTTCAGAAGGTGGAAAACTTTGACAAAGAATGTTGCAAACTGGATATGGCTGTTCTAAGATTGACTCAATGGTTCCTATTTACCTTCCTGACTACAGAAATACAATCTCTGCAGCCAAATCAAATCCTTCTTCTTGAAAGGGCTGAAAAGTAATTCTCAGATTGGAAGAGAAATCAGCAAGTTGGTGACCTTCTACTAATGATGACTGACTGCACACTTATGCTTCAGTTCTAGTGATATCAGATAAAATGCTAAGATGGAAATACTCCACAGAGGTAATCGACATGACTGGCACCACCCTAAATGTCCTGGTTGCCTTAACTAAAGTGGCCACAGCAGCAGCCTGAAAGACAAAAGAACATCGGCTGTAGCAAGCATCCCTGACTAGTTCACATTTGGGATGCCACAAGATGTATGTGTGAGGGAAAAGGGGAGTTGTGAGCATCCAGGCAAGAGACAAATACATAAGACATGTCTATACTGAATATGGCAGCATGCAGGTGCCAGGTGAGCCTACACTTTTACCTTCGGAAGGACATACTATCTGTAATATACATATGTTTACGCAAATAAGAAACAATCATGTTTAGTAGTTTACATAAGTGGAATAACATGTCCCATTACTTTTGCTTGGAGAAAAACTAATGAGAGATCTGGGTTTTGAGGTGCACAGAAATCAAGCGATTTACACCATTACTAAAGAGCACGTAAGCCAAAGTCCACCATCTTAGAGTGCTCTTCTTAAAGCTACCACTCAGCATTTTACATTAATAGGGTATCTCATTCATTTTGAAGGACACGAACTTTGTTTTGCCTGTCAAGGAAATTCAGCAACTTGTTACTTTTTTTTTTTTTTTTTTTTTGAAGAAGAAAGCCATAAGCTAGAAGTATTAATTGTTTTGACTTGTAAGTAAGTGCAAAACCCATCTCGCACTTTATTATTCCGTAAACGCTTTTCTCAGCCTAAAGTGTGGAAGTTACAAGTGAGTTAATGTTTCATGGATTCATTCAGTTGTCTATTCTACCTACACTTGGAAGCAAGAGCCAGCTTTCCACAGCTTCTACAACAGTCAAAGAAAAGCCTACATACAGCATTTCATAAAAGTGTAACCAGCATTCCAATGCTGGGAGATGTAAGCCCTTCACGCAGAATTTTAGTAACAACACAGAATGCTATCACATCACCTCTGCCAAGTTGATCAGACAAACTCCTAGGTCAGGAAGCCTATAGAGGGAAGCACAAAACACCAATAGCTTCAAAAGAAGGGACCAGTTTTCTGGAAGGAAATTGGGAAAATGAAGAAAAAAAAAGAAAAAAAAAAAGCAAGCAGTTTGTAGCCTCCAGAAGACAAAAGACAATGACACAAAGCATTTTTAAGAATGACTATGCTGATATATTCAGGGAAAGAATTTGATTGAAACACCCCACATTTCATTGTTTATAATTAGGCAGCATTTTTGCTTTTGTTAACTCAAGAAACCTAAAATTAGAAGGCACAGAAAAACAGCAATAAAAGGGATGCTTCCTATTTTTACCTTTTTAACCACCCCACACACACCCCACCAAAGTCCTTGCTGGCATCATTTAGATTTATTACACTTTTGGATAAAACGTGTTCATTGACAACTGACCTAATACAATTAATATTAAAGCAGTGGCTCATGAAGTTTTCCAGAATACAGTCTTGATGTTTTATTTGCAAACACACTAAAGAGCCAATAGGTTGTCCAGATAGGGATACCCTCTTGCACCTAACAAACACAACACACAGCTTATGCTTCTATTTCAATACAACTGTAGCTCTAACAGTTCTCTCCTCCAGGAGGACAAGGTCTTTCAGACTATACCTGCTACTTATTTTTGCTTTGTTTTCAAAGATCCTCTTCAGCAGACTGAATTTTCTCACACTAGCTCCCTCTCATCTCCAGCCCAGAACGTACTATTGTCTAAATGTACCAAATAAAGCTACCCATTTTTGTTATGACTGTTCAGAAATATAAAGATAAGCATTGGTATTTACATTAGTAAACCCACGATACGAGGGCTGGCTTAACATCTCTATCAGTGACTTGGAGGAGAAGACAGAACACGCTCATTCATGAGGTTTGCAGATGAGAGTCAACTGGGGAAGTGAAGTAGCGAACACTCATGCGCATGGCTACCACCAGAAGGGACCCAGACAGTCTGGACAAATGTGTTAGCAGTAGCCTCATGAAATACAATCAGGACAAATGCCAAATGCCAAGCTTTGTCCCAGGAAAACAGAGCCCTGCAGCCATAAGGCTAGGGCTGGGAAACAGCTCTAGGGGATTGGCCCTGGGCACTGGAGGGCAGCAAGGGGCCCCAGGGCCACCCATGTGCCTTGGCAGCAACAAGGGCCAGCAGCGCCTAGAGTCTCATGAACAGGTCACAGCCCTGAGCACCAGGGGATGGCAGGGACTGTACCCTCTGCTTGGTGCTCGTCAGACTCCACCTGGGTACTGCCTCCAGTTTGGGTCTCCAACACGGAAACAAAAGTGTGAGGTGATGGGAAGCCACCGAGACAGTGGGGCTGGAGCCCTTGCCCAGAGCCAGGAGATACTGCGGGACCAGGGCTGTTTCAGCTGGGAGGAAGAACAGCTTCAGGGGCACCCTTTGGGCTTCTTCATATCAATTAATTCTACCAACATGTAAAGGCGGCTTTGGTAACTTTTCTGTTTCAGACTGCGTAACATATCTTTAAGTAGGTGTATTTATACTTTCAGTTTCTAATTTGTTCTACCTTGCAACTACTGCTTTCTTCTGCTTAATATAGAACCATTTCTCTTAAAATGAGAGACATTTCATTTTCTTATTACTTCCTCCCATCACAGTAGCCCTCCTGTATTTTATTTCTGGAAAGTCACTCAAGCAATGCTTCATGTATAAGGTCTAAGTTCTGCTTTTGCAGGAGTAAACATGAATCCCTTGGTTGTGAAAACAGATATCTAATTGTGTATTTAAAGTAGGTACACGCTCATTTGCTCACCCATTCCACTTAAAGATAAGAAGCACTGAGCTCTTATATGATGTTAATCACAAAAACACTTCATCTCACTGTCAGGTCAATCTTTATTACACTCATCATGCACCAGAAATAAGCAGCAACATCTTTACTGTGATGGCTTTTGACATGGGTGCAGGACTCACCCCTCCTGCCTTTTGCAGCTTTCTTCTGAATTCCTCTGTCGGGTTGTTGAATGTGAGCTTTTCACAGCGGAGGTGATTTACAGGTGGGTGGCCTTCAAGGTGCAGGAATAAGTCATAGTCAAATCGAACTTTCTTAGGTTCTTCCTGAGGGTTGAAAATAACCAGATAGAAACATCTAGCACCAAAACTAACTAAGTTGAAAACAAGGGCTACATAAAGACTGTAAATTAAAATGAAAATTATGTAATTTTTAACCATTCTCTGTGTTCTTGGACACATTATGGTATTTACCAAGCGTCAGCTGAGCTACAGTAAATCAGAGAAGCTCCTATCAGCCCAGGATAACACATGGTAAAATGCATAAATTTCATGAACTTCAAGCTGTCCTGACAAGGCTTAATTGAAAGTGTTATGTCACATTTGGCACAGGCTACAGACATCCACATAGGCAAGTATCATGATTCAGCTGACACAAGGTAATTCAGTCACCAACACGATCACACTTCTGAGCCCTAGATAGTACTGAAGACACTGCAGTAAGTTTTGAATCCAAATTCCTCCACCAAAGCCAAACCCTATTGTTTTCTTCACAAGTTGTAGAAAGGGGTAAGAATGAAACTGCTGCAGTGAAATATACTTGATCTCTTATGTATGGGGTCTGCTCATTTATTAATGAAACTTGATTGCCTCGAATGAGTGTGGCCAGCTAGATTTTAAGTATTCCACCACAGCTTTCAAGCGATTAAAATTCACTGCCTTTGCAGTGAAAAAATAAAACTGAATGTTCCCTGTACCAATACGGAGAGAGAGAAAGAACAGGAAAGGCAAATTTATCTTGGAAGAAATCATCAGTGCTCTACTGTCCTGAGAAAGCCTCAGCTGAAAAAGGACACTAGTGGCATTGAATAGACTTCAGTTTGTAATACCAGAGAAAAGATACTAAGTACGTTTTGTGTTATGCATTTACACAGTCCCTTCTAGAAGCTGCGTGTAAGTTAAGTGCTCTTTTAAGGAATATTAAGTAGCCCTTCCTCCAAAGGTCCTGATGTGCAACAGAAGCCACCAAACCAGTGTCAGTCTCAAGGCAGAACACAAGTAAAAGGTCAAATTCAGGAAAAGCTTTAGCGAAAAGGGAAGAGGAAGAGACACAGCAAAATCTTAGCACACCTCCAACACTGCATGTAATCAAAATGTATGCTCTGTTCAGTGACAGATGCTTTAAAAATTCACATTAAAAAATGTTTAGTTTTGATTCAGGATTCCAAAGATGTGAAGAACAGAAAGCATAATCTCAGTTATTCTAAAAGTTAGATTAGAAGTTTCAAACACAGTCAAGGGGCATCTCCATCATCCCATCCCTACACTTGGAGCAGAAACAACAGAAGGGGCCCTGAAATAAAAGGCCTGCAGTAGTCTGTTTCTGAAGACAGAAGCAAGCAGTTCCCTAAGATGAACTATTTTCTTGATGGTGCATTTTCAAAGGCAACCATGGATGAAGATACTTCTTATTGTTAGAAAGATTAACACATGATTTCTTGCAGAAACAAACTGAAGTGATTTACTCCCCATTCCGCTTAGAAAACTGTGATGTTGCTACAAGCAAACAGTTGGTACCAGCAGCTTTGCCATAAAAGCAAAGTTATAAGAATGTATAAACAGGAATCTTCAAAGAATTCTGTGGAAAGTTAGATGAACATAACCAGTGATTTCAAAGCAGACTTTTACTATATGAAGGACTCCCAGTACCGCTGCCCTTATTTCAAAATGGTGCGACAGTGAAGGCAGTTTACAAGCCTTATCCTAAATGGACTGCATTTTCCAGAGTAGGAGTCTTTTGATTTAAAAGCATTTTTTCAAGGACTTTGTCTCAATGGCTACCAACTACAGCCTGCTGCTGCTGAATGTGGGAGGGGGATTTGTTTGTCATTTCCCTAATTCTTTGAAGCTTGGAATATTTTCCGTTAGGGTGAAATGTCTGTTAGATTTTCTACTAATTTCTCCTCAGTTCTAGGAGTAGGCACCCTTTAAGTTTCCATGGTCCAAGCGGCTTCCTGTACCCCTGCCTTCTCTACTCATTAGGGTACTTTCTGAACCAGAAATCGAAAATTTGTCTACCTTGAGTAAGTGATGATGGTCTGTCTCCTCTTCCTCCTTCTGTCTATCTCCTCTTTTTCTGTACTGGAATACCTGTGAAGTGGCTTAGGGGAGGAAGAGTAGCTGAGCCAGGAGAAAGCAGCAATTTGCCTCAGGAATGTCAGCTCAATTTTTGTGCCACTCTTCCTTTGTATTGTACCGACCCCAGGGAAGGGCATGGTGCTGCAGCTGTGTGAAGAGCTAGCTGACTCACAGTCCAACTGCTGCTTGTCGTATTCCATGACACCAAAATAGGGGTGAGGGATGTTTGCAAACTTCCTAATTCCACATGCTGCTTGAGGGTGAGGTGAGCTGTAATCACTGCTGCCCTCTCGATCTCAGTCTAAGCCACAACTCCTGCTGGAGAACTCCTGAGACTTGCACGTCTCCACAGTCAGCAAAGGCAGCCAAAAGTCTGAGTGGAAAACAAAAAAAGAAATGATGGGCGAGAAGCTTTCTGTAGAGATGCTTCAATGATTGACTCACTGTCTTCTGACTCTGTCTGCCCAGTTTTAACTGCCCTCTTAACAGAGGAGTTAAAGAGAATGGGCTGTTTTTCATTAGATTTCCTGAATGAATCAAAACTGCTTCCCTAATAGAGACAGAGCTAAAAAGCATACCAAAAAAGCCAATCAACTCACTGAGCCAGTCCTGTTTCCTTTTCCAACAGCAAACAGAGTAGACTAAGCCCCACTCTTCACAGATTGATACAGGGAACATTTCTGAATTACCTGTTCAAAACCTACAACTTAGAAAGCGCCTGAGTAGAATTATCCACACTTCACACCTTGACAGAGCTTTCTGTGAAAGACAAAGAATACTGGAATATCTACTTGAAGGTGTACACAGCTAACAAAGTTGTACTCAAATTTTAAGTGACCAGGGTTCCAGCAAGTCTTTTACTATGCATTTCTATTTTCTTTTGGTCTTAGTTTTTCACCAAGCATTCAACACATTAAAGATGTAACACTGACTTGATTAAAATAATTATGTTAAACTACATCTTGGTAATATAAAATAAACACACCAGTACCTTAGAAGCGCATGCAAAGTATAATAATACCTCCATCGAGGCACATGACATATAAAAAGGACCTAAAATGACAGTTACTAAGGTACTATACATTAAACTATGCAAGCTTTTTGCTCTTGAATTCCACCCAAATCCAATTCTTTTTATCTGAACAAGTTATTAGTAATACAGATCCTGTTATGTACATTAAAGGAAATCTCTGTATTTGCTATCTAAGAGACCCACAGTAAATGCAGCATTTACTTAGACTCAGAATTTGAGATACCACAATACTGCAAGCTTTGTAGAACTGCACTGGGTTTGTTTTTAAACTGTGCTCCCTGGTAATGTTGACCTGAGTAGAATCAATGTTCACATGTAGTCTAAAAGAATGTTTTTTTCAGACTGAGGATGCAGGATTAAAAAAAAAGACTTTCGAAAGATCAAAACCTGAACAAATTAAAAAGATTGGCAATACTGAAATAGAACGAGTTCATTATGAAATCAACATAATCAAGATCAGTTTCCTTTCTTAAAGTTTAAGTGGCTCTTGAACTTCCTTAAGCATTATTTAAAGTCTGTCCACTTCTGAGTAGGGCTAGTAATTCTTCTGGATAATTACATTCAATTTCTTTATTTTATCAGGTAATCCTGATTTCATAGAGCTACCTACTAAACACAGTTACGCATTTCTACAAGTTACAGTAACTTTGAGTTGAGGAACAGCATGGACAAAGATAGCTTTAAAACTAACTTTTAACTGAGTTTATGCATTAAACTCCGACTTCCACATGATTTTTTTAATTTTTTTTTTTTTTAAATGAGAAGTATGTGATTCCATACCTTGTTTTTGAAGTAAACCTCAATTGGTAAAATGAAACCAGCATACCCAGATTCTTCAACTTTGTACGGTGGATCCTTGCACACTGAAACAAAGAAAAACCTGTATTTAACACATACACAAAAGATGTTTTAAATGCACAAGCAAAACGTATGAGAAAATAACGTGACAATAGTTCTGTGGTAGCATCATTACAAAACTGCACATACACAGTAGGACATAACTGTGCACAACTCAACGTGAATTTTGCAAGCAAATCATTCCTGGCTGTATGCAACCTACAGTTTAGGGATAGCAAATTTTTAATTTTCTTTTTTTCCTTTTTCAATCCTTTCAGACTGCTAAAGCTGAACCACCAGGGACTTCAACACCAGGTGGACCCACTAAGTACCTGTAATGGCTACACAGGCACTGCAGCCAAAGCTTGTTCTGGGAATGGAAAATATATAGGATTCCACCCGGAGAAAGTTAAACATGTAGAGGGCAGAAGAACTGCCATTCATGTATTCATAACCTAATACTAATAAAATCCTAATTCTAATAAATGTAATAAAAGAAATAAATTAATTGAATTAGAACTAATGCTAATAAAATTGAAATCTGTATTACTAAGCGGAGGGAGAACACAACACAACACTCCAGTATAGAGTAGAGAACCTCAGGAAGGTCAGCTGTAGTATTATGTTAAAACAGCATGCAGGTTTATGCTATAGGATTCAGACTTCTTTAATATCATAGCGAGCATTACTAGCTCCAACATACAATCTTTTCCTTCAAGTTTTCAGTTTAATGCAAGGGCTTTTAGTTACATGAAATCCCCATAGTGCTCTGAAGAAAATGACACTACCCTGCCAACTCCAGGCAGTAACAAAAAGCAGGTTGGTAGAGAACCTGGGATAGAAGCTACCTCTTCTCCTGTCTGGCTGCGTAACAACCTTATCACAGAATTCATGCCCATGTAACACCTAAGCACAAAGGTAGGTTGAGTTTCAGAAACTGCTCATCTCCTGCAGCATCGGCTCAGATGCTTCCAAATGCTCCACTGATACATATGACAACTCATGTCATATGCACTACCATCTCAGTAACATCACAGGACAATGACAGTTTCTCTACTGTAGACTGGTAGAATGATGCAATTCATGCAGAACAGGTTGACTTCATCAGAAACATTTGGTCAAGCTCTATCAGTCTCGCTGACTAGAAGAAAATTCACTCCCAGATTGATCATCATTTACTAGGATGTGTGGTCTTTCCAGAATTCCTGGTAGCTGCTCACTGCAGTATATCAGGTGCAACTTGAACCATACTTTAGAAAAAGTGTGTCTTGCAATCAACTGTGCAGGACCTGAATACCATAATTATTCTTTTTAGCAAAGCACCGCAGATGGGCACTTACCATCCTCTGTCATCCCAAAAACATGATGAGGCCCATCAGACACATCCAGGAATATAACTGCTGCTACATTCTCAATAGCATGATCAGCACATCAGCTTTCTGAGGACATGTAAGCTTGGTTAATCCCCAAGTAAATGAACATGGCAGAATTTCCTCCTACTAGCTTGCTATTTTCCTCCTGCTCTGATAGCACCAAACCCACGCAGGGACTTCAAGGATGAGGAAGATTCCAAGTCCTTGCTCACCTACTGCAACTGGCTATCACTACCCTGTTCACCTCACACAACCAGTGGAAAGGGAAAAGGATGACATAAACAGAGCAAGAACAATAATCTCTTTTCCAGACTGTTCCGGCAACACTGTCCTCTTGCAGCTACAGAATTTAGTTTGTTTTTCTTGGCAGGAAAAAGGAGGACAGATAGTTAATAAAGTGGGATTTGATAAATTTTCAAAAAAAGTTAAGATGATAGGTCAAATCTGACGGGTGGTTTCAGGCATACAAAGCTTTTAAGTTGAAAACTGAGCATTTTGTGTTAGAACCTCCCAGAAGCAGTATTTCACCTTATATTGACATGTCTGCCCTTAAGAGGGCTTACCAGCATTTGAAAAATGTAAATATAATAACCCTAGTTAAGTACAGTGACAAGTTACAGTAATACATACTGACAACTTTTTCAGTCAAAGATAGAGGAGCCTTCCTGCTCCTCCTCTGCCTTCAGAAGACAACTTGAAGAGAAAGCCTTCCCAGTATTATTTGAACGGCCATGCAGGGTTCAGAAGACTGAAATCCACTGACATAAAAAAAGGGAAAGATTATACAGCAGATATTTATCCAAATGGAAACATGGAAACTTTAGAAACTTTAATAATACATTAACTGTTACAGAGATTTCAGGCTCCATTATGTGACATGTCACAAATCACCTTTTTTTTTTTTAAAATAAATATCACATCAGCTTCTTCCTGAGCACTTAATTGGTACAGAAAACACTGTTAGCATAAATATTTTTCATTATCTCCCTCAAATCTCTGTTCCTTCAGGTTTATACAGCTGTATGCCATGCTGAATAGTACCTTGTCAAAGGTTCACATTACAGTTCTGAAAACAAAGTCTGTTACATTTGCAGTCTTTGTTGAAACTTGGGTGATGGGTTACGAAACACTTACTCACAAGGAAACTACTTTGGGTGCCTTCCTGAATGGAAAGGTGGGCTTTTAATAGAAGAAAAATTCTACAATCGTGTGCATGAAACCTTTGGGGAAAAAAAACCACCAAACCCAAAACCAAGTGACTGAACAAAGCTCCATGCTATTGCATGTGTGTAGACACAAAAGCTATTACATTTTCCTCACTTTTCTTGCAGAAGCCACTGTATATTTACTGGCAGAAACGGTATCTCTGTGCATTCTGAACCAGCACCCATTGGCATAAGCTCTTTTTGTTTTGTTGTACTGTTTCAAGTAGTAACCAGGGCTGCAATGACGTGTGGCTTAGCCAAGCCATCAGGCAACCACCCTAGCAAGGTTTGTTGAGTGGAGAAGAGAGAGGTGGCAAGAGTTAGGTAAACGACTGAAAAGTTAGAGAGAAAAAAGTAACAGGAGAGGAAAAAAACCCCAAACCTGTAGTGGAGAAGGAAAAGAGAAACAAAAGCAAATTGCAAATACAGACCAACAGAGCAAAACCAACAACAGAAACTAGAAAGAAGGGATTTTGAAGAAGGAAGAACCTGGAAACCCTAACAGGCTTCTCAAAGCTCATTAAAAAAAGCAGCTACACTAGACAGGTAGGTAAGCAGAAAATACTACCCTTCTATAGACAAACAATTTCCTCTGGACAGAGGCATTTCCCCAATTACAGCTCCTCTCATTTGAAGCGGCACCTACAAATGCATTTCAACCATGAGATAAAACAACTGCTTGCACAACATTATCACTAAGACTTAATTATTGTGGTCAGGTTCTTTTCCTATGGAAACAGCTTGTATCCTCACATTGCAATTCTTCCCTCCATCCTGTACTTTTTGACTAGGTGCTCCAGCTTCAACAGTCTCTACGACAGTGAAGGCCCTAGAGATTCCTAGCAATACAGTGAAAAATTAGTGCCTGCACTGAGAAGGCAGTTCCAGAGAATATCTTCATTGAGATGCAGGGAGAAGCAGCTACCAGCATGCAGAATTACAAACAAGTTATAACACAGTGTCTCTTTTCATGAGAACTGTATGGCCAGCAGAAGAGAAGTAAAGAGAAAAGCAAAACTATGGAGATTTCTTTAGGCCCACTAGCCACAAAATAAGTTAGGTTTTTTGTTGCCTATGCAAGGCAAGATAAGGAGTACATCATACTATACTATTACCATATCTTTGTCAGAATGCAGGATCATTTCTCTTCTTCCATAAATGAAAGCTTTAATCTTAGGTATTTGCAAATGAATACGCTAAACACAGAACAAACCTCTAAAGCAATTTTAGGTATAATTTTGAAATAAAAATAGGTGTTTATGCAAAACAATTATATAGCCAAAGTCTATCCCTTGTGTTCATCATGTTTGATTGTACCTTGGGATGAATATCGCTGTAACAAGTAGTAATGTGGTTATGTTTGAGGCCACAGAAGGGAACTTAGATCAAACAGGGCTCTCACTACAGCAAAAGCTGTTCAAATACTGCATAGGAGCTTGAACTTACATGAAACTAAAAGACTACACAAGCTGTTAAATGATGGAGCGAAGAAGGGAAGGTGCAAAATCTACAGCAAGAAGGCTACAGTCCTAGGACAAGAAGTAGTTCTCATAGGTGGAATGCCATTTTTCCATAACACTGGGGAAGCACACACATGTGCACACAGGTACTCACTTCCAGGACTGTACACACCTCAGGTGCTCACCTACAGTATACTGTCACTTAACTTCCCTTTATAGAGGACCATTTAGACACTCAGCTCCAATCCCAGCTGTATTACAAACACTTCACAGACAACAGGAATAGGCAGAAGCATACTGGCTATGCTGATCCTTTCTTTTTGACCAGCCTTCCCCGTACATACAGGCGCAGTAACTTGTAGCTGATAAAAAAATATTGAAATGCTCCTCAAACAAAACATGCCTTCAGAGATCAACTGGAAGATATCAACACGCATCTTTTAATGAAAACTCAGTAACAACATTATCAGTACTAATACACAATTTTATTAACCAGAACTTCTTCTGCATAAGATCTTAGTATCTGTTTTGGTAAAATTGCCTATTATTCTACACATAAGAAAGAGACTTATGTGCTCAATTCTCATTCAATGCACTCTACAACTAAATCCTTTTGATAATGCCAGCATAATGAATTACCCAAGATCACAAGCCAGGACAGGAATTTGAGAGTTGTAGATTATCTGTCCTCTATTTGTCAGGGAATATGCCTGCTCTACAGATCACATAAATGGATTAAATCACTTATATCAAATGTTTTGATTCTTTACGCCACAAGTGAAGCACTGCTTTTAATTTTGTTGTGTTCACACATGCATTCCCATGTGTTGCATCAGACATTAACTGACACCTAAGGAACAAATGCAAATCAAGCCACCATGATGCATTTTAGTAACAGTGACCACACTGAGGCTTTTGGAGATAAAAATAACAAAATTCTAGTAAGAGCTATCCCATTTAAAAGGTTTAACATGAGATTCCTTTGTTGCTCCAACACTGTTAAACCCTGTTGTGAATAGATTTTTCCTTCATTAAAAATGCAGTCAGAGTGAGTAAGGAAAGGCTGAAGTTCCTTTTAAGTAGATGCTGAGACAGCATCAGGCCATGCAGAATCCTGACTGTAACAATTCGCATATATTTTGTGCACCCTGCAGGATACATCAACTGGGTGCTTGGAGGAAGTGAAGCCTTCTGATAGAGAACTGGTTTCATCGTAACTTTTTTGTACTGGTATTTTATAGATTCTTGCCTATAATTTGCTCATATTGGTCAGCCTTGGACCAACTCTTCCCTCTATTCATTGCCATCTTCGTTAAAAGAAGTCTCACAACAAAGAGGTGGCATTCACTTTCAGAGGAAGGCAGATTGTGCTACCAAATCCCTCCTGCAGTAAGAAGTCAGCTTTAAATATTCAGCTGTGATTTCTACAAAAGCTCTTTGACTCTGCCACTCAGTAGCTCACCTTCCCAGCTGGTGGACTCCAGTACTTGGACTCTATACAAAAATAGACAGGAAGAGAATGGGTCTGTTATGCTCTACCTTCAGGCACACCTAAGCCATTTATACCAACAAATTGCCAGGGAGGTTCAAACAAAAGTTAGCAAAAATTAATAAATTGAGTGTGGATTAAACGGTACCTCCTACGTCAGGAATAATGACTTCCCATTTGCTTAACACCTTACGCTGACAAGCAGTTCACGAGACAGATACAAGCCTGAAGTGAAAGCAGAGAGGGCACTAAGGGAGAGCTAGAACTGAGCTTTCAGCATTGCATTTACAATCATAATAAGTTCCCTGCCCCACATACTGAATGCCAAGATTCCAGCTGGATAGGATAGCAAGATACAGCTTGTAACTCCTTAAATAAACACTAAGTAACTTTCAGAGTGACATTTTCTGTATATACTGTCTACTCCCTGACCATTGAATAGCTTCTTCATCAATTGAGATCAAACTGATATGCAAGACAGGAGGGCATGGAAGCAGAAAAAACCTCGGTCGTGCGCAAGAAGGTTTTTCAAACCCAGGTCTTACTGGAGTACTTAAAACAGCACTGGGCTTTAAGCGTTGCTAAAACACCAGCAAAGAGAATAGTAAACACTCACCCACTCACAATCAAATTTCTTCTCACTCCAAACAAAAATAGACTAACAAAGATAAGGTTTGGCTTTTTGGGTTTTTTTGGTGTTTGCAGGTTGGTTTGGGGTTTGGGTTTTTATTGTTTTGTTTTTGTTTTGGTTGGGTTTTTTTGGTTTTGTTTCCTTCTGTTTCTTAACACAGTTAGAAGGCCACATACGCCCTCCTAACTCTTCCTCTTAGGACATGAAGACAGCAATAAGCCTTGAACACACGATTTTGAGTTTCTGAAATACAGCAGTGAGCTTGCTACACCCCCTGATCCAGAAGGAGCAACTTGCAGTTTCCCATTTACAATGCTGCCAATAATTTATCTAACTTTAAAGGTGTTTTTCTGTAGTTTAATGGTTTCTTATACTAATCCTCAGTGCATATATACAACCTGTCCACAGGTCCTAGAAGCAATTCAGAACATGAATCCAGGATTTCCTAATTTTATTTCTTTCTGCAGCACATATAAAATACCTCCTGGACTTTGGAAAGTACAATCACTAAGTGTTTTGACAGAAACTACTTGAGATTAGAAGGGGGAACTTAAGGAATCCTCGCTATTTCATAACACTGTGCAAGCCCATTTAATGTATGCACGCTGTGGATGGGAAAGAATGCATCTTCACTCATTAACTGTAAAGGAGAAGGCAATCTGTACTGCCAGTAGACAGGAAAGGGCTACCTTAACTTGGAAGCTTCCTCGTGTGTAAAGTTACACTGTTGAAATTCACACAACTTATTTTTCTAGTATATTCCAGCTTTGCTGAAATGTTAGAAGAGGGGGAAAGGATTTCAAAGATCCACCTCACATGCCAGGTTCTGAAAATGACGTATTGAAATGTGTTTTCCCACTCCTTCCAGGACTTCCAGCAGGAGGAGCACTTCTCTTAACTGCCTGACCATACACAGATATGAAATGATCCTCAGGCACCTGCAAGCTTTCTAACTTCAGTACAAGTCACAGATAGTGCGGAAACCCCTCCTCTTGACTCAAGGACACAGAAAGCTATTTATCTATATTCTGCACTCCACACGCAAGCAACAATCCTTAATGAGACACAGAGAAGCTACTGGAGATGTCTAGCACTGTTCACAGGTCATGCCTCCCATCCCTTCTGTCTGCTCCCTCAGCTTTCCTCCAGATAAGATGGGAATGAGAGACAGAGAAGCAAAAAAGAAGATTTTTAAACTAAGTTTTTCCTACACTACATTTCACCCTTTAATTCTAGATTTTATTTTTTTTTCCCCAACAGGAAGTGGTTCTCAAAAAGGACTGTTATAAAAATACATCTCTATCTCACATATCAATGAATCGGAGTAAACGACTTCCAGAAAGTACCTGGTCTAGAAGTCTCCCTTAGAAAAGCATGCTGCTGAAGCAAAAGAAAACCCCTTGAACAGGAAAGATCCTTAACAACTGAAGAGCAGCTAAGGCTGTCTGGATAATAACATAAGCCAGACAATTATTTTTGGTGGAAAAGACTTCAGATATAACATTAAAAACTCTTGACTATAAACTTGAATTTATCCTGTAGAGATACCATTACTATTTTAATAGTAATAAAAATTCCCAGTAGTTGTGCATTAATGCATCTTCATATTTGCATAGAAAATACAGCCCTTGGGATTTTCTTTTTTACTGAGGAAAGCAGGTCTCACAATTGCAGGATTTTAAGTCATTTATATCTGTGTTATTAGCTATATACTTCTCCCTGCTCAATAAAAAGACTTTGCACAGAGAATATTTTTTCTTAACCCCCCCCCCCATGACAGACACTTGAGAAAATCAAATATATATTTATCTAGTTCTGTATTTTAAGTTCATTACGCTATGCAAAGATCAAACTGGGAACAAGTATTTTCAGAGCTATCAAAATCACTTTTTATTCCAGTGATGCCATATACTCGGGTCAAACTTTTTCTGTGGAACTGCGAGCAAAGGCTAAGAATTTTTCCATCTCATCTCTCAGTTTTTTGTGGTTCTTTTACTTCAGTAGCCATAGAATCATAGATTCTACTAATGATCAGGGAGACAATTTCTTTTATTTGTAAGGCTTTTCTATGAAGCACATACAATAACTCAAAAAAATTATTAGAACACTTCTCTTGCACAGAATAGTGTCACATAAAATCTGTGTTTGTATCAGACTTGAGAAGGTAAGTCTCCCCATCTGGGAATGCTTAAAAACAGAAAAACTGGCTGCTGCCTAATGGTCAAAGTCAGTACGAATCTTTCCATTGTGTTAAGAGACAAAAGCTGAGAATCTGTATCTAATGTCATCTGGTAGAAGTTCTGTGAACATTCAGTAGCTAAGAACAAAATCTGCTACTGCACTCATTCATCATGACCAGTCATAATCTAGCTGACTTTTTGCATGACAATTAAAAAGAACGCCATAAGTAGTTCCAGTAATAGAAGTGAGCGGATTTCTGAATGGCTAGAACAGGTCCTGGACTGCATCAGCTCTCTCCAGCAAAAGACAAGTAACAGAGAACTTTTCTTCACAGAAGATAAAGTATTTAAAACTAAGAAACTGAGACAGGAGATGAGGGCACATCTCTATGAGAGTAGCATAATTCAGTTACTGTTCACAATGAATACAGTGTTTGTATTTGAAATAATATTAACTAGTATCTAACAGCATGACAGTAATTCAATGGAGTCAGCATAACCTCATTATTTATCTGTTGCAATAGCATTTTGCACTTGGAGGAACAATACTCATTATATTTATCTTCATTGCCCTTTAAAGCCTACAGATAGACTGTAGTATATTTTAACTTAGGTCAGCAGGAAAACTGCTTCTTACAAATGTATTTCAATGTTTCTTTCTTCATACTAAAGATACTGGAAAACATAACTGATTTTGCTTCTGTGCTCTACCTGATAGTCTTCGTGATACTGTTCAGAACAGCTGCATATAAGATCGTGAATGCTAGTCTACATTTCAGTTATTTTAGCAGTTGGAGAGTGGGACTAAGAGAAGGAAAAGAAAAACACCTCTTCAAACATGTTTTATTGATACCGTTCATTAGCAAATGAGAAAATACAATAAAGTATGCTACCCTAATTTAAGCAAAACACTGATGTATTAATATGAACTATAAAACCTTAGAAGAGTATCACTAAGGCTGGAACAACTATTTACCCAGTGAGTTTACATGAAATGTGCCTGCTTTTTCTGGCTTTCACATAGCATTACTTGCGTAACAGACCTATACAAAGTTCTACAACCAAAAATACCCTGAACTACAGAGATTTGAAGTCTGCATGCAAACACATTCATAATTAATATAATGTAAATGTATGCTCCAGGCATAAACACAGCTTAACACAGCTGTGTCTGCATGCAGGTAATGCAAATGTTGTTTATGTTAACATGCAGGTAACAATCACAAATACAGTATTCAGCTGTTTGACATTCTGAGGGAAGAGAAAAGGAGAACAGGTAGCCACATGAGCCTAATGAGTGAATAATAAAGAAGGGGCATAGAAAAACTAAGATTTTCTTAAAACAGAAGTAATTAAAATTGTAACGCTGTTTCTGACCACTATAGCACACCTACAGCTTTATTTTTCTGCCAAAGAGAGGTGCAAGTTACTAACTCCTAAAAGACAGTCACAGATACATTTCTTCTCAAACCCTGCAGCCCTACATACTATGTAGCCGACAAACTATCCTTTGTATGTGGAAAGGGAGGGGGAAGAAATATAGATTGGGCCTTAAAAGCAGAAAATCTTCAAGGTGGCACATGGTCTAATCCTGAATAATTGGTTTTGTTCTAGGCCAATTCCAGCATGAAGTGAACAATATAGTTTTAAAAAATCCTCACCTTAAAAAAATGCATTTGCACTACTAATTTGCTGGTAATCTGTAACACAGTAACAAAAATAACATGATCATGCTGTCCAAATACACATTTGATAGATCATGGCTAGGGGTTTGTCTAAGAAAGCAAACTCCTTTCTTTGGCAGAAGAGTCATTTGTTTCGCAGTCTTTCAACTCTGCTCTTTTAGAAATGCCAGGGAAAAGCGTGGACAAAATTGCATTTGCAAACCATTTTTTTTTCTTTAAAAAACAAAACAAATCAGAAAGCTATTGACTGAAACATTAGCAATGTTTTATTTTTTCATATGTTATAGAATAAAAACATTTAATCTGTAAACTCTAGCCTGTAGTTGTTTCTGAGAGAAGAAACATATAGCATTGTTCCCAGTTTTCCCATCAGTGATACCTTTATAATTCCACTGTTGAGTTGCAAGCATTGGGTAATAAGTAAATAATTTTGTTGATAACTCCAGAGGAATGTTTTCAGGGCTCTTAACTGTTTTAGTTCTGCAGATCTGGGAAGAGGGAAGCACTTCCTAATAGACCTTAACACATGCAAAGTGCTAACATTCATTTTTGCTACCAAATATCCCAAACTTTTGCTTCAGTTTTTAGACATTAGTGATTAGAATCACTGGCAAAGGCAATTTTGGTTTTATGAAGAATTATGCCATATTCCTAATCTGTAACATGTTACGCTTCTACAAAACTATTTTAAAAGAACTTCAAAGAATATGTCAATGAAACAGAAAAGCATTTTAGAAGTGTTTCAAAGTGACAAACGTGTAATTATAAAGTTATCCTGTGGAAAAACATATTTGCAAAGCTGAAAACCAAAGGGTACTTAAGCTGCATAAAAGACAGGTTTTCTACAACTGTATAGTATGCTAGTATGTTTAACACCATGTACAGACAAATGAGCTGTATCAATACAAACATTTGAGTTAATCCTCAGAAGTTTAAGAGGTGGCATTTAATGCACTTTTTTTAAAAAAAAAAATCTATAGTCTGATTGTTCTTTGCACCTCACTCCTCAGAAAACCCGTTTTTCATACCTTCTCCCTCTTGTTAGTATTCATTACCAAGCTATTGAAGGTTTGTTAGTTCTTAATTTTCACAACTGAATGATCTTATTTTACTCTGTCAATCTTCCCAATACAAACAATTTGAATTTTGGTTGTCATTCCACCTTCAAGTTGACCAAACAGCAATTCTGTCACAACATACCAGTCTCAAAGAATTGCTGAGTATCTCTGAAGCTTGACTGTACATTTGAAGAGGAAACTTCGTGTCTTTGAACTCTGACTAGGACATTGCCTATATGGCAGGTATTTAAAGTATTTCAAGGAGAAAACTCATGCCTCCCTATATTTCTTCAACAGCTCTTTAATTCATCTCATTAAATGATGCATCAATTTGAGATAAGAAAATAGCCAAAAGAGAGGTGGCTGCTTGGATATTACATGCTAAAATGACAAAACTACCCTTGACAGATTTTCTAGACCAGATTTTGTTCCCTCAATAAAAGTTAGGCCTTGCTTACTTTATTACAGTTGCACTAGATTAGCTACATCGTGATTCTGAAGTTTAAATAAAACACGGCGGAGCAAAACATGAAAATCCTTCTCAATTTCAACACAGGTTATTCTTCATCAGATTTAAACTGAAATTAATCTAAGGAAACACTGAATTAATGAAATACTGGTTTGTACTGAACTCTGTGTTTTCACTCCTATGAATCCAATTGGACTTCAGAGCTACTCAACAATATAATTACACATTCAGACAAAGCCTAACCAGCCAAAGAAAATACAAACATGGTGAGCAGCTTAGGAAAAATACTTTGGAACACCTTTTGCAATTCATCACTCAGCCTTCTGAATCTGAACTCTTGATCACTTCAACTCTAGTCTTCTCCTTTGCTCATAGCAATGTATTTCTCTTTTCCTAGTATTCCTCTGGCACATGTATTCTCCATGTATTTTATTGGATTAAATAACATCTTGAAAAACAGAAAACATAAATAATACATTGTAAACATCTTGAACAAAAATTAAAGTGCCAGACATGCAGGAAACAAGTAATCTTACACCACCATTGTTTCATTTGTGGTCATGACTCAAAAAGAATTCAGAGGAACAGAAAACTTTACATTTTTCTTCAGTTTTGATGAAGGGAATGTAGTGATTTAGTTTGGATGGAGTGAAACAATTCACACCTGCAAAATTATGCATGCCTGACAATAATTTGCTTCAATCTAACAAAATATCTCCCAGTTAACACTCATTTATAATTCTTTCTGGAATTCAAGTACACATTGCCTAGAGGACATTAAATGAGTCAAAGTGGCATTTCAGACTAGCATGTCAGGTACTTTAAAGGAGTCATGCTCACAACTTTTCTATATAAAAGCAGACTTCCTTGCTTGGATGTAATTTACCTAAAACATTATTTCCCATAGTAGATTTGATTGACTAACTGCACAAGAAGGGTTTTGAAGATCTGGCACATTTAATTCTGGAGGTTCCTTAGCTTTCTTATTTTTGATTTGTTGGTTATTTTCGGTTTGTGTTGTTTTTTTAAACTAGCAATTGCCCCACAAAATTGTCTGAATAGATACATCTTAGATTTTGTTTCCAGTCTGATCTTCACAGCTTTGAAGAAAGAACATCCCTAAGTACAGTGTGCATGCAATCCACTGTTAAACTAAGAAACAAAAAGAGAAAGGCAAGCACTTATATAGATGTAGCCAAATCAGAGCAGAAATCTAAGCAAGCTTCCCCACTCATTTTTCTGCATGTTTTCGGAAGGACAAGTCTTTTCACCAATCGGGTGTTATATCATGCTATATCAAAGACAGGTGATGTTCATTTTTAAATTCAAGATTAAATTCATTTCAAACAGGTAAGCATGAAACAGGGCCAAACAACAGGTGCAAGTTTCACTGCCTCATTTTTACAGCATCTGCTTTTCTCTGTCTTCCTTTAAAACAACCTTTCAACTCCCAAGCTCCAACTCAACTCCAACTCAACATATGGGGAAAATTACCTCCTAAAACACCTCCTTTCTTCCCTTTTTTTGTTCTTCTTTTAACGTGGTGTTCAGCTGCCATTTACCGCAGCTTCACTGTGGCTAGGTTACACAGGAGCTTTTAAAAGGCACTTGTGGAGACTTCTAAGGGATGGGAGCCATCAGTGAGCATCCCACACCCAAGGATGGCCACCCCTTAAGTGCAGTTATCAAGTTAAGATCTCTGCTTCTTCATATGAATGGTAAGGAAGCTACAACTTGTGCCTAAAAAGCACACGTCCTTCTCCAAGGCAAACAGAAGAGGAAGACAGAACAGACAATGACAGAAAAGGCTCATTTGATCAAGCAGCATCACAAGCCACGGGCTCTGGCTTTGTGGGTGCAGGTGCTGGAAGGGGGTTTCCCCATGCAGATGCTGCTTTGCCCTACCCCATCCCCTTCAGGGCACATTCTGCATCTGCTGTAAGCCTGCATACACCCTAGTACTTCATCTACGGTAGAGCTCATAGGGAGCGAGGGCTGAACCTCTGCTGCCCTGCATCCCCTCCTGCATCAGTAGAAACACCCAGCCTCCGCCTGGCCAGGGCCTGCACCGAGATCACCTCCTTGCTCCACACCACCCAGCACCACTCATGCACATCCCCATCGCTTCCCTACTGCCGGCCGTGTTAAGGGCTACTTCTAATTACTCTGTCATCGGAGAGAAATGAACACAACAACAAAAAAACCCAAACCTTTTTTCTTCACTAACAAGGTCACTGTGTCAGAAACAGGCCCATCCGCAGCCTCATGCTCAGTGAGCATTGAAGAACTCTCCCCACACACATAAACTAATATACTACAAAGAAAAAAACCTAACAATAATAAAACTGAAGCTGTGAAGACTCTCAGTGTTCAGAAGTACAAAAACCTGAAGCAAAGGCAGTAACGTGCCAGTATGAGCCCCTCAGCTGAAAGGTTCAGAGAACCATGAGGCGGAGCAGGGTGAGGAGAAGGCTTTCGTTCCAGCACTCAACTTCCACCTCTGTCTTCAGGAACTGATTGCTGTCGGTAGCAGAACTTCAGCCACATGCTTCAGAAACTAAAAATGCTTCCGTGGCTGTTTGCCAGGACAATATGCAGTGCCATTTAGACTTTGATTACTGGAAACACTGAAGGAGACAGAACAAATCAGTCACACAGTTGTCACCTGTAGGAATGGATAAACAGGCTTTCTGCGGGTTTTGAGGTATGAGACACACATTCAGATCTCTGCTATTTAATAATGATTCACTTTCAAGAGTCCTCCAAACAAAACCCAGTTAACGTAATTAAAAGGAGAACTAAGAGAAGCAATGAAAGGACAGATATTGAAAACATACATAGCAAAACCTCTATTCTTAGAACTCCCTACTACCTTCCAAGATGTCCTGAATTTACTTCATTAAGAATATTTACCTATGTGCACAAAAGACAGTATGATAAAAACAATCAAACTGTATTATGGTCCACATAAGAGTAGAAACTGAATATTCTTGATTCTCCTCAGCTGTTTATTCCTCGTAGGACAGCACAAGAGATCAAGCCACATTCTTCTGCTCCAGGGTAGACTTTGAGGAAAGGAGAAATTAAGAGCATCTTTTCCTTGCAGGAAACATTTTGCTTTAGTCAAGAGCAAAAGCAAAAGTAACGATAGACAGACTGAAAATAACACTTTGAGCATAGAGTGTCCTATCTAATTCAATTTTTCTTTCAAGAACAATCCCGAGCACCAGACACACTTAGGCTTTCCCACAGACAGAATAAGCTTAAATATTTAAGACACCAGAGACAAGAGTGAACGATAGTAGGGATGTCCAGTTCACAGTTAGAGAAAGGAGGGACACACAGGAAGAGAACTGCTCAGTCATACAGAACATACATGGCAAGGTCAGCCTAAAAACAAGTCTAAAACCCGCACACAGAGTCATGATGGCACAACCAACTCTTACTTGAAGACCTAAGGACCAAGGAAAAAAAAAAAAAATCAAGGTGAACTGGAGACGTAGCACATAGATGGACATGATGTATTGCAGGAAAAAAAATCCCATGAAACTGAATGAATACAGAACACTCAAACCAGACAACAGCCTTAATTTTATTTATTTATTAAACATGCAGATTGTTTCAAGTTTAATGATTTTTAGTGAGATATTTTTCAGTATAGAAGTGCTATTCACAACATTTATTAATGACTGGATGCAAGGCAAGTTGCCTACTAGGAAGAAAACATCTTGATAAAATCAGATTAAGCTCCAAATGAGCATAGTGAAGAAAACCAGGTGACTTAACATAACTTCCTATCCTTAACAAGGTAATAAGAAATGGAAATCAATGTAGAGAGAAACATATAATATGAATTTTAAAAGGACACCATTTAAACTGTAATTCCATTTTAAGTACCTATCACTTAGTACTATAACCTACTTATGAACACAAGAAGTCAAGGCAATCTCAGTATGAATCTGGGAAACTGGATGACTGGCTATTTCAGTTAATTATATATCTGCTCTTCTGCAGTGTAACATAATTACTCTGGTAATACACATGAGGTTTTATCTTCTCCTCCTCATCCCCTAAAAAACAACAGAAAATGAGGAAAAGCTGAGAAATCTCAAAGGAGTGTTAAAAAGTGAGAACTGCAACACCACTGAGGAGTTAAAATAAATCTGTGACACATTTTATTCAGATAACGTAATTAGGATGCCAAATCATGCAATCGTAAATGCCATTGACACAGCTTCAACATACATGCAAAATCTAGCCATTTAAGACAACCCCCACTATGCATGCCCTTTCACAATGCCCTGCTAAAGCCTTATAGCAACAGATAAGAATAATTTCACTCAATTTTTAGCCTGAACTCTCTCACCAGAAGATTCCCGCAACACTTCCAATAAGTACCAATTACTGTAACTTCAGAACACAGCAGTTACCTTAAGAGAACACTGAGTAGTAAGTGCTGGTAAATATTGCCTTGCAACTGTTAATCCTTTAAACTGCCTACAAATACATACAGTAGCTACAGGAAACATACAGAGAAGTGCAAGAATATGACAAAGATAATTTAATGCCACTGCAATTATGCATTTCAGAAAGCAGGACATTATCAGCTTCAACATCTTTCTAATTTTAGTCCCGTCTTTGTAAGACGCTTCACAGCAGCAGTCCCACATAGCTAGTTGTCTGTGGCACTAAACACACTCTGCTTCACTTACAACATCCCAGAATGGACTTACAGATTTGAACATACAGTGGCAGTGGAAGTGTTCTCCTCCACAGGATAACCTTAAAGCCTCTAGGCAACAGAGGCTGGTTTTAGCTGGGATAGAGTTTTGGGCAGTACTGGTTTTGGCTGGGAGAGTGTTAAATTTCTTCACAGTAGCTTTTATGGTGCTATTAAACACATTCTTGTTACCTAGCCTCAATTTTCATGCTGGAAACCAACATATACCATAAAGCTGTATGTTTTGTTTTGGAAAAAACTAATAACCTTAACCTTGAGCAACAGATCTCTGGCTACAGAGCGAAGAATAGGTAATAAGAACCTGAATATGTTCAGGTAATCTCTAACATAGAGCAATGAAAGCAGGTCTCACCAGATGAGTCCTTCTAAAAGCACCAGATTCCACAGGGCAAACTGTTTAATTTTAATAGCAGCCTCAGATCAAACTTTTAAATCTGCAGTCTCTCTCCACAAGACAATTCCTTCATCTTCTGCAGGTTTCCTCCCATGGTCTCACGCAGCAGAGCCCTGAAAGCGGAGGAACTGTCTGCATCCTCTTGCAGCAAGGCTGGAGCGACTTTTCTTCTCGCTGTATTATGCAGTGCCTTTTCCCAAAGATACTGCAGAAGCAGTTTCTGTTTTTCCGTATATCCAACACAAACAAGTACATTTGCTGTTCACTACAAGCCTCTCAGCCTGCCCCACTCCTTCCTGGATCGATTTTCTAGGCATTTCCCTACAGTTAAATCTTGCCACTGTGAGTTTAGTTATTAGCTCATATTAATCCAAGGTAAGGCTTATTTTGTTATTTTCACCTTTTTTTCCCCCCCTTAAGCTTCATATCCCTTTAAAGTAATTTCTTCTGCTAATGATGACTCTCTATACAGCAACATTTGCTATTTCATTAGCAACCTGCCTACATCTGCGACATGGTTAAGGAGGGTGTTCTAAATGAGATGCTATTCAACATAAAACCCCTTGATATTTCTGTCGAACAATGCCCCAAGCCCAATATATTTCTGTATTTAACATGTTCATTTTGCCTCTGAACCTATAAAAACAGCTTGTGAGTGTGTTTATGTTCAAGCCTACTCCTTACTTGTAGAAAATACATATGCTTGCTAACCTAAAGTGATACATCTCCTTTGTTGTGTTAATGTAAATATTGGAACTATTGAATTAAGCAATTTTCACCTTTGTATACTTACTGACTGCTTTTATAGTACAGAGTTTTCCAGGAAAAGCCCAAGTGTTGTCCGCCAGTGACTTAAGCATCTGGCAGAGACTTTGAGGTAGGGCTTTGAGACAGTTAATTAAATGGATGATTTCCATGGAGCTACAGAAAATACAACCTTACACTTGTATATTGACCTGTACCGAACACCATCTGCTCTTTGCTCATCTCTCAACCAACTTTCCTCCCAGACAGTACAAAAGGATGTGCAAGAATCCATACTTTTGCCTCTGCCACTGCTTTTTCTTGCAGGAACAGCCCAAAAAATACAGCTATGACCCTTCTAGGTGTTTAGATAACCTTCACCATTCCACACCACATCTGCCAATACGTTTTATCCTTTGAAAGCATACACAATTGCATAGGAAATATGATGTCTGGACTCCAAGTCAATCCATCCAACATATCCTGGACACTAAACCTGCATTACGACCCTCAGTCTGAGGATAAAGAACCTTTGGTTTGTCTCTTCTATCTTCTTCCAGGGTCCCCCAAATCCTTGAAATAATTCTTTTAAACAGATATTGTTTTCAACATTCTTGGTCCCTCAGTTTGTGGCTGGGAGTTCAGCAGTCACAGAATAAACTCAATTCTAGTTGTCTCTCCTCGAACACAGGCAGTGACTAAGAACACTATTCTTTGAGAACGTAGTGTAAAAGCTCCACTAATATCCCACTTCCTCCCCTGGAAACAATTTCATTTAATAACTGAAGGAGACAGGAGTTGCTTACTACAGATTTCTACACAAACCCTTTATTTTTTACTTTAATGCTTTGAACTAAGACAGGTTATTCGTTTCATGTTGTCTGCTCCCAGAAGGCACAAAGAAGGATCTTTTTCACCATACTTTTAAATGAGAATACTATAAAAGAATAATGGTGAAGCCAGTTACAGTTTGGCACCCATCAAACTACTGGGAAATAATTCAGATTAAGGGTTACGACTGGGACTATTTTACCAAATTAAATTCATTCAGAGTGCTTTGGCTATAATCCTTCCAGATAGTTTTTCACTGGTGAGCACACGTGGATACGGAGTTACCAATAATTCCTTCTACCTCCCAACATCCACCTTCTTTCTTTGACTGTGATTGTTCTTACCTTTAGAGAAGCTCTTGTTTGTTTGCTTCCCTCTGGATGTTGCTAACATTGACATATTTTGAATATGTGACACGTGTTCAAGCTGACATTCTCTATAAAAGGGGCTCATTTATCCTCTTACTCCCAGTAGCAGTTAACTGGCTTCATCAGAAAACAAAAACAGATAGATCAACTGTGCTTGCACTTTTGCTCCCCGTTCCTTCTCACTACCCTGTAAGCAGAAATTCAGAAGAACAGGATTCAAAATTTAGTCTTCTGCCTTTGAGGGGGTTTCAAAAAGGACTACAGAGAAAGCATAGTCTGTTCATCCTTCCCTAGATATGCTCCGGCCCATGCTGAGAAAACCAACGTTACAAGAAAGCAGCATGATTTTTTGGAAGTTACAGGAAAAAAGCTAGAGTGTCTTAGCCTCAAGAGTTTCACACAGGACAACAGCTCTGTAATACTGTTTCTTCCATCACATTGTCAGACTGTGGCTAAACAACAGGAGGACAAGAGAAAAAAGAATCCAAGCCATTAAAGCTTAAATGCCTTACGTGAAAGAGAAGGAAGGTCTCTGACTAACTGCAACAAGCAGTTCTCAAAGCAGCAGAGTTAACTTGTCCAGATTTTGTATGGGTGTGTGGCTTATGTGCTCTGGGCATCTTTACCTGTTCCCAAGGCTCCTCTCCAGGGACATCTTCCAGCTTCTCGCCCAGCAGCACAACCAGTCAGACTCCCACATTTCTGAGCAGGAGTTAGCAAGTGCTGACGTATATTCCAGTCTGATGGGTCAGAAAAAGGGACAGTGGAAAATGCCAGTATCAACCTCTGTGTTGCCTGTACTTCACCGGTGGCACTAATTTGGGTCTGTCCTCCCCTCCACAAGCTACCCATTTTCATAAAATATGGGAAAACTTAACACCCTCAAGACTCCCACATCTTTTGTCAAGTTTGGCTGAAACTGGCTGGCTTTCACAGGGATATGTAAAAATGAGAAAAAAGCCTTGATCCTTAAGGAAAGCAGTAAGGCTTACATCTTTCTTCTAGTCAGCTATGCTGGTTAAGAATCATTTAAGCACTGCTTATAGTATCACCTAAATTTTAATTCATCTTTTCCCACTGAATTTGAACCCCTGCTTGTCTGCTGTTTAACAAAGCATTTATATTCTGATCATCTTGTGAATTATGATGTTTTTTCCTTCACATTCTATAAAATACCATTTTCCCACAAGAGCCCCTAATATGTACCATGTGTATCAGGATGAAATTCCCAGAGGCTAGGAGGCTGTTCAACTTGTGAGAGTTTCCTTGGCACCTACACATTTTTCCTTGGTTGAGTCAGCTGTTGCAGTAAATTAAGTATTAAGAATACATTTAACCCCTTGGACCTTGAAGTTAGGCCACAGCTAAAAAAATGCCTCTGTAGAAAGGCATACAGGCACAGAGCATTTTTGTTACTCAAATATCCTCCAAGTGAAAATTTCAGTTTGTGGCTAGCGTCTTGTACTACTACTTTGTATGAGTAGCTGCAGAAACAAAAATGATATTAAGATATATTACATGAAAGAATTTATGTACCTTATTCAGTATATTGTCCCAGACCACAGTCATTCTGATCTTTTAAGAAGTTTATTCATTCATCCTCTCATCAGTAACATGACTAACAGCATAAAAAAAGCTTCCTTCCAACTCAAGCTAATAGAAGCTCAAAATAGAAAGCTATTATTTAGAAGAGATTAAAAACTCCTTTTGGGAAACTTTATGAAAGTATTTCCTCCACTGGTGAAAATACGCTACTCTACTGAATTCCATGTGTGTTGTTTTCCCTAACACAGTATCTTAAGTCTACAGTACTCTAAACACTTAAGAAGAGTATAGTACCTCAAATAATTATTTTGTGGTTTTGGATCACGAGCAAACTATGAGCAGCCCTCTGTGCAGCTTGAGGACTTTCCATGATAGTATTTGCTGCTCTATATACTACTCCTCTTCTATATAGTACGCACATCATCACCACTTCTCCTTATCTGCAGATATGCCACTGACTTCAGAGTCTTCACTGTCCTGTTTTATCAGATCCCAAGCACAGCATAGCCTCTCTCTCCCCGTAAGTTTCTCAATATATACAGAACTTCCACCTGTGGCTTATTCAAACTAAGTTCTTTTTTGCATTAAGGATCCTCACTTACTCTGAAATACCATAGCTGCAGATATCTGTTGTAGGCATCTCTGAAATAAAATGAAGAGGCAACTAATCTTGTTTTTCTAAACTGTTTGATGAAGAAATGTAATTCTGTCTGCCTACTTCATACTATAGTCAAGCCATCAAAATTAATGGCCCAGCTAAACAGCACAACCGCCCACAAAAAACAGCTCCATAATACAACCTAAAGCTTGTTCATGTACTGAGCATCTTAATATTGAGGAGAAAAGTATGGAAAAATGGTGGAGAATCAATAATGAGAAACAAGTCTGTAAAACTTCAAATTCTTGTTGAACCTGTGGTCTAAAAGACACCAGAAAGTGCTCTTAAAAAAAAAAAAAGGCAAAACCCACCACAAAAAAACCACTTTGCAGTCACACAAAATTCCACCCTTACAAGTGAACTAAAACTGAGGAAAACCCAAGAGCTTCAAAGAAACATTAGATTTCACTTAATGAACAGGTCATTAGCAACTTTTAGTGTACTTAGGCAAGCACAGTCCAGCCTTGCTATTTTCTTTTACATGAATTATCAAATTTTAATTTAATTAATTACTGTTTCATAATTAGTCCAGTGACTATTTTGTAAAATCCTGTTTTGTTTATTGCATGCTGAACACATACTAGTACTCACAGTCCTTCAACCCACCCCCCAAAAAACCCAAAGTGGCTTGCAGATCACTGGAGAGGGACAGTGTTTCTTTTAAAAAGATAAAAGGTCCTCCAATTTGAAAAAAGTATACAGTAGCACCAATTTTAAAAATGTGTACAGGAGGAGTGTTCCACCATAAGGGCGACAATGTGGAATCTCATCACATTTGTATTCAGCTGAACAGGAAATGAGAGCTAATTTTAAACCACTTCAAGACAAATATAACAACTTTGTTTACCTCAAAGCGTTTGACCAGGGAAGCTACTATTAGTGGCATCAACTTAAAGAGAATTCAGGGAGGTGAAACACTTTGTTCTAAGTCACACACCAACTCAGTGGCAGAGTCAAGAACAGATGCAAGGGCTGCAGACTACCATTAAGAGATGGCTGTATCCACAAAAACCTCCCATTTTGCAAGACCTTACAAAGTTGAACCTGAACCTGGCCTCACATTCAACATTCCCAAAAGGCACAAAGTAAATCAACAAAAACAATTTGAGATCTTTCACACACATCTGCCACTAAGCTGGATATAACATGCCTTCTAGGCAGCAGTTATTGACATTTTTTACCACTCCTTTCAAAGCGAGCTTAAAATTCTGAGCTAACACTTGGGAATGCATCACACAACCATATTGACACATTTTGTCAGTCTTTGCATTATTAAGCATCAGTGACAAGCTGTAATAATTTTGGACACAGCAGATTTATATGAGACAATTTTCTCAACTAAAAGATAACAAACACTAAAAGATAACAAACCTATTCTCTCAGTAAGATCAGGGTTGGGTTTTTTAAAATCCAAAAAGTTGAGGGGGAGGACTTTAAAAATAATTACAAAGTGTTTAGCATACGAGTTCTCTGAACAGCACATAATTTGTGTCATTACTAAAACAACGAATGGAAGACAATGAAGCATAAGAGGTAGACCACTGCAAATCCAACAGCTGCTTAAATCACAGCACAAGACCCACAATTATCACCAGACAATTAGTAGCAATGGAATGAGGTCATACCCAATAGAGATATTACAGTTAGGTATGTTTATACACACATTACACAGGGTTAAATGGTAGGGAGCACTTTGCTTCCTCCAAAATGTGACAGCACTAGAGATTAACAGATTTCCTACCCGGTTTGGTTGAGCAATGTATCAAATAGTGACAATTTTGTTTCTAAATAAAAATTATTTGGAAGTTTTCCTAAAATGCTATTTGCTCAAGTATTCTTATAGGGTAAATTATGTTTTCCTAAAAGTAAAGAAACTTTCAAGCTTTTGATACAAGTCTTAAAGGGGAAGCCAGAATCCTAAGCAATGGCAATAGACTTTTCAGTTATGCCCTTCCCCATGAAACACTTCATTAAAAAACTGGAATTCAGCTTAGTGAAGAAGCAAAAGCCCGCTGCAATTGTTTCAACTCCACTAAATTTCAAGAAGCTACAGTACTGCTTGGCTGCCATTGATGGGAGCTCAAGGTTTTCAGGGGAGAAACAGGATTTTGCATAGTTCTCTTTGCTGGGGTGAATTGCATTTGCACAGGGTAAGTCATCCTGACTTAACTTTACACTACCTTGGTTCTTACTAACAGATGGTGAAGACACGTGGAAGGAAAAATGTATTGGGATGCAGTCTGTAACCAGGACCTGCAATGAGAAAGCTAGTATGATTAAATGAAAGCTGAAATATCAGTTAATAATTTTTCATTAGTCTTGCTTATTTTATAAAGAGAGTAGTCACTTGTACACAAGAATTCTTTTCTTTCTATTCAAAGCAGTTGTTCTGTGCAATTTGCAGAAGTATTATTTTCAGGGTTTTCTTGTTTGAGGGTGTTAATGCATATCAACAAAGCAATTATCTGTCACAAGGGCAGATCAGACAAGTAAGAAGTTTTGCATTTTGCCATAAATATCCACATATTGCACCCAACATGTAAGACAGTAAGTGCATCAGTGTAACTGCTTTTAATAGCCTGTATTACAAGGTGCTAGAAATGGCACAACTAAGCAATGATCCTAAAAGCAAAGCATAGTCACAAACTAAAAAGCATCTCCGTTAGAAAAGGACCACACACCTTCTCTTATCTAACAGCTAGGACTACTGCTGCATTCATTGCTTAGCTGATAATAACATACTTTCAGAAATTATCCAGTTTTCAATTAAGACATTAGCATTGCTAGAGGGATCAAACAATCTGCGGCAAAACACAGTAAGGTGAAGGCACATGATGTTTTCTTCCCCTCAGTTCCAGCCTGCAGTAAAAGGTTGGTAAGAAAAGGAAACAGTTACCTCCCCATTTTCCATCCTACAGCTTTGCTTATGTAATTCTGATTCTTTAGTTTTACTGTTGGAAACTGGCTAGTCTTTATGTGCAATAAATATTACTGCTGCGAATTCACTGCCAGCTCACTTGTAAAAACATGATTCTGTTAAAGCATCCCTGACCCATCCTTCCCTCACTTGCTTTCGTAAATACCCCAAACTTTCACTATTTCATCTCAAGCTTCAAAGTAAAACCCCATGTTCCAATATTTTTTGCAGTATTTTCTCATTTTTTGCAATCATACCCACACGTGCTACTGTCTGCACAGAGAAGGAAGGTGTCCGCAGTCTTCAAGGCTGGGGAAGTGTAGGTTGTCTCTGTCATATATCTTAAAGGCCTGATATGTGAATAGCATACCTATGCTGCAGTAGTGAGCGGATACAAAGTTTGATACTATTTCATGATTGTGCTGTCTAATTTTTAGATATAAAAGCAAGGAAAAGAGAAAAATTCATTGACACCTTGGGGGTATCTCAAGAATACACAATTTAGGTTTGCCTACCCAAAAGCATTCATAGCTGAATTCAACCTTTCCAATTTTTTTTCCACTTTTTAAAGGTCATACTTGCCATACAATGTAATCCTTGTCTCCTGCATAGAGCTGCTCATGACAACCATCTTTATATGGATCCCAAGCAACCTATTTTCCATTTCTAGGGAAGACTGCAAAAGGCAGAATCCCAGGGTCTCATTCACCCTTCACGCAGAATTTAGCTCACATCTTACCTTTCTAGAAAACACCGGTGATCAGTGAAGCACTGCTCCTTTACCATGCATTTGGTCCAACTATCTTGGCTAGCCCTGCAGTTTCTATCCACAAGTTCCCCAAATAAAGAAGAAAAATCTCATCTTTCAGAGATACAAGAGAACTCCACAATTAATTAGAAGAACAACACAGGAGGTTATCCCCGGCAAGCTCTATTACTAGCTCAGTTCAAACACGTTTCTTTGCTTCTCCAACATAAAAACAGATCAGAAACAGAAGTATCTATGTTAATAGCATTTTCAATTTGCTCATTTATACAATTCACAGAGTGTGTGCACAGGCAGGAGGAAGAGATGTTAATCTGTTGGTCTTGTTATCTATGTGACATTTTCTATTGTTTTTTTTCTAGTTAACATTTTTCTATTTGTTGTATAATCTATTTTATGTCAGAAAAGATGTACATAATTGAGTTGATTATTCTCTCAGTTCTAAGTTACAACCACAAGAAGCTGGTAAATGTAATTGCACGGTCTTAGCACTGCATTAGTAATTTCTCACAGTTACTGTAAAACAGAATTAAATGACAGCACTACAAGAGTTCACTACAGACCTGCTAGTGGTTTTTTTACACTGTGGACAAGGCAGTGCGCACACACACACGCATTCATCCCTCCCACACCCATTGCAATCAGTGGGTCAACCTCTAGGAGAGCCAGACACGCTCACGGAAGAGGTCAGGTATCTGGCAGACAGTCACAGCAGAACACTGTATGAGCATATGCACTCAGAGCACTATAATAGTCGGTGAGGATGATTTAATTGGTCTTCCCCTTGTTTTTACAACTTGAATTCATTCCAAGCTCTCTCTATTGTTTCTACATCTTTCTGGCAAGATGGTTCATTTCCAAATTCTCCTTATTGACAAGATTTTTTAAGTGACTTCACAATACATTCCAGTTCACAGTATCCTGCAATATATTCTGTATTACTTTATTAAGCAGAAATAAGAAGTTAACTAAAGAACAAGGTAAAACTAATCTTTTTTAGAACTGGCTATTTTTATGTGCTTTTACAGTTCTAACTACCTACCTTACCCTCACATCCAATAAACAAAATATTCTAATGATAGAGATTTTCTGGCAAAAGGTATCAGCTCCCCTCAGTTCAAGATCAAAAGGCAAACCAGGAACATTGGGGCTTCTATAATGCACCTTTGTCTTCGACACAAGTGTCACAAGACACTGCAAAGCTTGAGTTAGGGAACATAACAGACAGTCTAGCCTATTGAACGAAGGTTGCTGGGAAACACATAACATAACCAAACCCTCTCACAAATGTATTCAGTTTCAACTTAAATAGGCTATTTCTTTTTTCCCCCACTGTCCACACCAGAACACAGATCCTTGCCCACTCCTTTCATGACTAGGTATTTTCTACTAACTCTCCATGGCTGCTTCTAGCAATGAACTGAACATGAGCTACCAACAGTTCTTGGGATGGTGAGCAAGCAGAGGGGCTCTCAGCACCCTTGAACACGAACTCGCTTTGGCTGAGAAGTTGGAAACGTAACGCAAGCACTCAAACACCAGTGAACTGCAAAGGAGAAGAGATTCACAACCAAGAATGAGACCTTGGCCTGTAGGAAAGCTCCATCTCCAGCTGTGACTGGTCAAAACTCCAAATGGAAGAGAGGGAGCAAGTGGAAGGGAAGGACAGAGTTTGGTCTATTAGCACCCTTCCTAAAACTACATCAGAGCATTTAAGATATATGCATGTACAGAAGGCAGAAAGACTATAAAATGAAGCAACTTATTCACAGCTGTGTGATGAATAAGCAACAGAAAAAAAATCTGAAGAACCCTATTCCCTGTTCAGCTGAGCACATACACTACACACTAGGTGGTGAAATGCCTAAGCACATGCTTCTGGAGTGCTGGTTTCTTCCAGGTTTTAATACTATTGCAGTCTACATAAACTGGTAAACAAATCCAATGAAAAACATCCTTTGTCACTACTCACTACATACCCAGTCTTCTTCTCCTGCCTCTCGTATTCCCTTTATGGGGTATACAGTTCATTATGAAAAGCTTACTAGCACAGCCATATAAATTATTTTGGCTTAAAACAAACTAACAAAAAAGAAAAACCTCTGTAGAGACATCAACAGAGAGGTAGAACACGGTTTATATCCAGCTGTTCTCTGACTTCCATTTGTATTTTCAGCTGCTTATAAGCACATTTATCACTGAAGAGAACAACTTTGGCAAGCAAATGACAATCATGACTTTTGTAGTAAAAGTGCAGAGAACTTTAAAATAAGACCTAAAGTCCTGTTTTTCATTCCAGCCATCAAATGTAACTGTATACTTTACTACACATGCTTTTTATTTCTCTGATCTGCAAACCATTTCTGTCAAATCCCCAAAGCAAGTGTTCAGTCCCAAGGTCACTACAAACACATACTTTTCTCTTCTCCTCTCTCTGTAAATCAGTTTTGGTACATTTTTAGAGGATTTTCAGTCCTCTTAAAGCAACAATAAGGCTTTTCACCATGTCAAATTGTTATTTTTAAATCCCTTACTGGCCTTTATTATGGCCTTGCAGGCCTTTGTTATTGCAGTGTAACTGCTGTCTTCCAAAACTGCGACTTGAAAAAGCTTGTTCACAGGCACTTAGAAAAACTAAGCAGGAAAAAGCGCTAGCATTGTATTCTGAATGGCACAAAGCACAAGAACACGCCTCTAACCAGACCTGTGCAAGAAATGGGCAGCTAGTTATGCTCTGATAACTCAGGTCTCTGTTACTATGTCTGACTCAAAGAAGGAAAGTCACAACATACAGCGAAATCATTACAGAATCTTATGCCCTGACTCCCCCCTTTCTGTGCACCAGATTTCATATTGCAAGTCATTTGGCCTTTGAGTTAGCTACTTACAAGCCTCTCACACCCTCTCCTCCCAATCCAACACCAGCCAAGTCATGATGCTTTACAGTGGTAGCTCCTTTCCTTGACTTCAGATAACCTCCACTTCTCAATGAACCTCATTTCTACTCCTGTTCTTATTACTTCCTTCACCTATTTAACAAAGATTTTGCTCTCCAGTTACTCAAGATGCTTCCCCAATTTTTCTCTCCATAGCACTGTCATGGCACCTGTCTCAAAGACGATGTGTTCTCTGCACTGCTCCCACGTAAAGGAACAGAAAGACAACAGAAGATACATTTAAAATGTGAATTAAAAAAATACAAGAAATTCTCACCTCTGGCAAGGACAGAAATCTTATTCTGTTGCTGCTAACACAAATTAGCAGGCAGACTTCTCATATAAACACACACCTATGAAAGATGGTGGGAATGTGTACCTGCTACGTGAAGTCCCTTACCTCCAAGTGAAAATGTAAATCCTCTTATTAGCTAATAAGTAGTAGTACTAATGAATTTTCAACTCAGTACCCTCTTCTCTCCTTTCCTGGAGTAATCTAACATAGAAATGACAGGATTTATTGTTTCAAAGAGTCTGCTCTGTCTGATGTTCGTCTTGAACATCAGATATCTGAAGATTTTAAATTTCATTTCAATTTACCAGAGTTTAACCAATTTGATTTATGCTTGCCTTACCATATACTTCCTACCTTTTTGCTGTTGCTGGGAGATGAAACATATTCCTCATGACATTTCTGAATCAATAGAGAGACTACTGTCTAGCAAGTTTTCACAGAGCTCAGCAGACAGGCCAATCAGCTCTTTTCTTTAAGCTATTATTTTTTAAGCTGTGACATCCCAGTAACTTTTTGTTTTACATTCTTCACCTATGAATCATATTTATTATACATCTGATCTAGTTAACAAGAAACCGATCGGTCAATCAAGCAAAAGACAGAGCTGGAAAGAAGAACCTTCTGAACCCTGTGCATACATGTTACCTACAGACAAAAAAGAGCTTACCACTTAAATGTTTAGTATCTCCATACTAACAAAGATGTGTTGTGCTGTCATGATTGATCCTCTTTTCAGATTGTACATCACTGTTTTGTATCTCTAAAACCTTTTCATGTTACAACCATTAAACTGAATAAAACTGAAGATCAGAAAGGCTTAACTAGGATACCACTTTCCTAACCAACACTGCAACTAGTAGCAGTTATAGAGGTAAATTTTGAAAGTTTGGACTAATTCTACTGAAAACCCCCATATTTTATAAGTCAAGATAATTTATACTGCCACATCTCAAAGTAATTTCTCCTATTTTTGCAGGGGCTGTTTTAATCTGTGCGAAACCCCCACATGACAATCTAAATGTTGAGACTGATCTGCCTACACCTTCTCCCCAAGAAAAGACTTTACAATAGTTTCCTATTAGAATATCAATTTTTAATTTTACAGACAGAAAATTCAAGTTAACTGGATCAAGTGACAGAAATACAGTGAGCTCCAACACCACTCTCCCCTTGCCCTATCATGTGCCTGTGGGCACATCTATGCTTCCAGTCCTGTCCCGATGGCTCTCACAAAGGGAGGACCAAGCAGTTCTTTCCCTCCTCTGTGAGGGAGAGAACCTCAGTATCTGCCAAGGTCTATGCGTGCACTGGAAGCACCTGCCCCTCACCCCATGAACTTCATCCACCTCTAAAGTATGGTACGTAGCTGAAAGAGAGCTAGCAATAGCATGAAAAATCATCCATAAAAACTCTGACAGGAAAAACACAGGATCTAGGGAGAAGAGTGCATGTCTGTGAGGATGTTTTATGATCTTTAAAGTGTGTGTTTGGAAGCTATTCTGTTAAGAATTAGACTTGGTTTGCTTTTTGCAGATCCAAACATAGCTTCTGAAGAAGCAGCAGCTAGGAGTCTTCCAAGCGTAGCTTATACAAATAAAGAATTCGTATAGTATGTGTGCTTGTTACATATTTGATGCCATGTCTGCTTAATACAGTTTATATACTGTCTGATACTGCACTGCCTAGCACTTTCTCCAAGATGAGCATAAGAAAAATCTGCCTCTGAAAAAAGGTATATCATATCTACAGCTCCAGAAGTTCAAACTTCACTTCATGATTGTGACCTCAAATAGTTGTTTGCTATTTTTCAAGTAATATTTGAAAATACATTCTAAGCATACAACTACTAAACAAGAAAGGAAGCACCACAAAGAAAGACTAGTTAAACTGTCAATGGTACAGGAAAAGTTAGTCAGTCTACTGCTTAACACACCCTACTCCAAATCTCTCACTTTAATGGCTAGAATTCTGAGACACACTAGTATCTGTTACTCAGATTCAACAAGTACAACATACACCTAACTTAATTCATGGCATTGGCTTCATTTTCTTTGGCCTCCTTACAAGCCTGCCATATCTTACTGCTTTTTTAAATCACTATCTTGCACAGAACTCAGTTTCAAGGCAAAATGCTAACGGAATATGAAAACTAGAAAACTACAGACTTTTAGGCCATCATTACGTTTCAGTGAATCTCTTAAAGGACTAGAGGCATCACGTTTATTTAAGAGGAGCAGTGTCCATTTACAAGACACAAAGGAAAAGGGTTCTGCGCAAAGCTTCATTTAAACAACCCTACCTCTGATGTGTAGCCAGTTGCAGCTATGGTGGCCAAAGCACATAAAAAGTTCACGGTGAGAGTCAGTGACGGAGCTAGAAAATGGGCAAGTTTAAAATACTCACATCAAAAGAAGAGTGTGTACCTGAAGCTCATTCATTTTTCCCCCCCCAACTCTAACAGCAGATGCCAAGCAGCATGTTTTCACTCAGGGTGAAAGGGGACACAAAGAACAGCAAAATAACAAGGAATGTCTCAGTCTTCAGACTTCGAAGTTATCCTGGCACCCGATACAACCATTCTCTCAAAACTCCAGAATCCAAAAGACATCAAGAAAGCCTAAATTACAAGATCAAAGAAGAAATACCACATTAACATGTTAGGGCTTTAGCAGAACCGATCCTTCCCCAGGACACCAGGCTTTCCCTAACCAAAAAAATCCACAGCTTTTAAAGAGGTGGGTTTTTTTTAAAAAAAAAAACAAAAACAGAAAAAGTTTTTCTCAAAGTGTTACCCACCTCTAATGTCAGTTTCAAGGTACCTTCACCTCTCTACCAGAGGTAGACTTTGGTCTTACAGACAGCATCTACCTCAACTAACCTTCCCCTGAGTAAAAAAAGGCAAACAAAACCAGAAACAGCCCTCCCCCAACACACACCAGCACACTAAATTTCTCAGATAGAAAGTATGTTTTAACCTATAGTGCAAGTTCATCTGCAAGTCAATTCACAATGACGTGATACACTCTGATTTTAGTAAGCAGATCTTAAAAACAAGTCAGCAATTTAGGTACAAAACCCACCTTCTTGTGAAGAGATTACAAAAGGAGAAGTCATTCTCTGTAAGAACTAAAAAGTCTGTGAGGAAGAGATACACTTACCACTTCGTTCCACTTCTCATCAGGTGGAAAGCCTGTCTGCAATTCCCATTTCCAACCCTGTACTCAGGGGCAAAGCAGACTGATTTGGGGAAGGCAATGGGTGCCACCTGAGCAGCAGCGAGATACCATATTCCTCCACAAATGCATTGCTGCTGAAAGGGAATCCAGAGGTTCATCTGACACTGAAGGTGGCTCCTTAAATACACCACTCACTTCCACAACTATCAAATTCCACCTTCTTCACCAAGAATGACATGCTGGAAAAAAAAAAAACCAAAAAAACAACCCAACTACGCTAACATAGAGAGCAATATTTCATGACAGTGTTAACAGCACTTCTGCCTAGTATCTTCACCTTTTGCAACACTCCTATTATACTTAAATATGAAAAAGCTGTGCCATATCAACAAAGTAGCATTCAGAAACATCAATTAGGTAAAATAATCACTAAGCTTTTGTTCTGAATGGGGACAGATCTTACTTGCATGCCATTATTTTAACCCCAAAGCAAAAGAGAGAAAGGAAAGAGTTTAACTAGGAATTACAATTGGCTTCTAAACAGTTTAAGACCAAGTGAGGATTACTACAAGTTGTCTTTATTAGTTTAACAATTCAATGCTTATAGACATTTGTTTTGAAAAATAAATATGGTAAAGACTTAAGAGGATTAGTTCAAAACTTGTGGGTGGGAGGTGTCGGGGGGAAGCAGAAGTCAGAACTATTTATTTTATGAAATTATGGTGCCTGAGTTCTATGTCCACTGGAAAAGTTTTATTTTCCCCTCACACAGTCCTTTAATAATCACTAGAGTTTGTGGACACATAAGTACTAAAAGGAACGTAGCAAAACAAAAAAATCCCTACACCCCTCTGCAATCCAAAATTTCACGTTTATAACAGTCATTATTTTGATCTTACATTTTGGAATGAAACAAAGAGACTGGTAATATACTAGGGAATGAAGTATATACTATTTCCAAAGCAACACTCAGAGTGGTACAGTAATACCAGTGGGCAGTGAAGCCAAATTGCCACACAATTATCTGGCCCAACAATGTCTGTCACTGGAACTCAGTTGTCCAGCAGAATTATTTAATAAATACAAAATTCTCCAGGGTTCTATTAAAAGCAACATTATTCAACCCATTTATACAAGGGAATACCTTCAACTACCCCACATTCTCTCAAATGTTGCAATTAATCCCTGCCTCCTAAGAAACCTCCCGTCCCCTCTGCTTAAATCCAAGTACTTGAAATTTCACATTCACATTATTTAATTGGCATCACACAAGGGACATCACAGCTGCTGAGTACAGGCCCCTCATTAATGAGGGGCATTAATGAACACAATCAGTCCAACCTCACTTCCTTGCCCAATTTCCTGTACAGTACAGCTGTTGGCTCGCCTTTGAAAGCCTTCTCGGCCAGGACTGCACAGCGAGCCCCTGTTCCCTGTAAAAACAGAGAGCTTCCCATGGCTGGTGGACAGCCAGCCTGCCAGTTGTAACCAGTTATGTCACTCACTGTCTTCCTGAAGATCCCTACTGAAACAGAGCTGCAGAAATGCTCAAGTCAGTTGTGTTTGTTGTTCAGGCTTGCATCGATCAGCCCAGCAGTGAGCTAAGTAACAACTTGAAAGGGAAGCACTCATAGCAAAAATAAAATAAAATAGAAAAAACCCAACAACCTAGAACATCTCGAACAAAATCCCTTCACTGTAAGACCTGCCATCAAAAAACTGAAAACCAAAACCTGATGAAATAAAAACATTTTGGTTCTGATGAATTAAACTTTTGCCAAAGTTGGAACACAGGAGAAAAAAAAGCAACCAAACAGTAAACTCTAAACTAAATACAGATGCATAACCTGATGAAAATACTAATTTTGGCACTGCTCACAAACAGGATGGGCAATCCTGGCATACATATCGTATATAAAAGGAAATGAATGACAGAAGCAAGAGTTTTGGTGTTCAATGTATTAACTGAAAATGATTCTACTTTTAATCTTCCTTGTTTTACTTCACAAACTACTTCTATGCCAGTGTCTGCAAAGGCACATCATCTTAAGATGTCACAAGTCCCAGAAATATTTTAGCAACAGTTACTCAAAACAAAATTTTGCAATTACAAGAAACAAGAGAGAACAGGGGGAATAAACATTATTTGGTGCAACTTGCTTGCATTTGGCTTCTTGAGCAGCCCTGTAGCTTCTTAAGCGTGGCCACAGAAGAATTCTTACAACAGGCACCTTTTTAGTGATGCAGATTGCTTCAGTCAAGCTCCCATCTTTCCCTACTATAAGGAAAGCATCCCATCACGGACTCCACTTCCGTGAAGCTGTACATTAACATTACAGCTGAGAAAACCCCACAGTCTGGTTATCCAGTGAGCAGCTGACCACCTGTAAACTAAAAAGAACTGATCTTTTCTCATTTCTTTCACTCAGCCTAGGATTGCACCAAGATAACTGTGTCTAACCCCTTTACGCATACATGGACACCAAGAAAGGTTGCCACCCAGCATGAAAGGCAAAGTCTGCCTCTTCATTCCGTAGTGTGCAAGGCTCATTAACAAATACGGACCAAGGCCCTTTTTCCACTTCATTCATGTGTTGCTGTAGGGTAATAAAACTAGTGGTTGTGCTTTTAAATTTTTCAAGGGGAGGGCTTGAACTGTGTATAACAATGCTGAAATGGCAAAGACTATTGACAGTAGATGCTGTCGACAATTGTTTCTTCTAAGGACTAGAAATGTGGTGCTGGCTTCTAATTAGGGTTTAGGAAGGGAATATATAGCAGGAGAAGGATGTGTCTTTAGAACTTGCATTTCGGTGGTTCCAAAGCATAAACCAAATTGCTTGATGGTCAGCAACTGTTACTTTAGTCCTGCAGCTTTAATACATTCTTAGCACCCACTGAAATCAATATTCCTTGGAGAGGAAGTCTACAATTAACCCCTAAGCATTTAATAGTCAGGTCACAAATACTTTCTGCATAATTAAGATTTATTATATAACAACAACTTCAGTCAGGTTATCGTAAAAGAAGGCATTCTGAAAAGACACAGTAGCTGTTGGTCATTAGCAACTTGCTATGCTTCTATAAAAACAAGAAAGATATCTACATTAGAGGAGTAACTTCCTGCAGCAGTTTAGAATTACCCGACCAGTGCTAAGGAAAGCGCAAGATCTGGCACAGTCAAGGTTGATAAGCAGTCACTGTTAAAAGAACAACTAAGAGCACTTGAAAAATGTCACTGCCTACTACTCCTTGCACTGTGAGAAAAGTGATCCAAACTGGTCACCACCAGGTGATCAGAAAATGGAGCCAATCCCAGAAGCTCTTTACAGATTTGTTTGCGTGTAGGAAGCAGACTATTAGCATCCCCCTACTAGCCTCAGCTGGGCAAGTGAACTCTGTACATCCTGTCTCTTTGGGACTGAAAAAAGGTATTACAGACCACCAGGAGAGCACACTGTAAACTCACATGTCAGTCAGTCTGTAGCACAGGCATACTTAACAACAGATCACCAATTTTTTATGATACTGGCAACTCAAAGGGAAAAATTGTAGTCACTGAACCTGACCTACAATGAGACACTGTAGTCTTCAATGTCCTGAGAAAAGAGAGTAAATTTTGCTGAAGTGCAAATGTGAAGAGCACTGTTAGGAGTGGAAGGAACAAAGAAGCAGAAGAAGAGAAATGAATGTCACCTGAGGGGATAGAAACTTGACTGGGGTACCATATAAGTCAGCTGAGGCACAAATAAGGACTGTGTGTATGCTTTTAGCCCTTGGTAAGCGAGGTAGAACATGCCGATCTCACTGCACAAGCAAATCATGGTGCTGACCTCAGCTGACACAGCAGCCCACTGAGCCTGCTGGTGTGCTAAGAGTATTATCATAGAATGGTTTACATTGGAAGGGACCTTAAAGATCATCTAGTTACAAGGCCATGGGCAAGGACGCACCCCACTAGACATGGCTGCTCAAAGCCTCATCCAACCTGGTCTTGAACACTTCCAGGAGTGTGGCATCCACAATTCCCTGGGCAACCTGTTCCAGTGCCTCACCACCCTCAGAGTGAAAAATTCCATCCTAATATCTATTCTAAATCTACCTTTTTCCAGTTTGAAGCCATTACTCTTCGTCCTATCACTACATGCTCTTGTAAAAAGAGTCCCTCTCCAAATTTCTTGTAGGCCCCTTTCAGATACTGGAAGGCTGCTATAAGGTCACCCCAGAACCTTCTCTTCTCCAGGCTGAACAACCCCAACTCTCACAGCCTGTCCTCATAGCAGAGGTGCTCCAGCCCTCTGATCATCTTCACGGCCCTCCTCTGGACCCGCTCCAACAGGTCCATGTCCTTCTTATGTTGGGGGCTCCAGAGCTGGACACAGTATTCCAGGTGGGGTCTCAGGAGAGCGGAGCAGAGCAGGGCAGAATCAGCTCCCTCAACCTGCTGGCCACGCTTCTTTTGATGCAGCCCAGGATGCAGTTGGCTTTCTGGGCTGCAAGCACACATTGCCAGCTCATGTTGAGCTTTTCATCCACCAACACCCCAAGTCCTTCTCCTCAGGGCTGCTCTTGATGCGTTCTCCACCCAGCTTGTGTTTGTGCATAGGATCGCCCTGGCCCACGTGCAGGACCTTGCACTTAGCCTGGCTGAACTTCATGAGGTTGGCACGGGCCCACCTCTCAAGCCTGTCCAGGTCCCTGTGGATGACATCCCTTCCCTCTACCATGTCAACCACTCCACACAGCTTGGTGTCATCAGCAAACTTGCTGAGGGTGCACTCAATCCTACTGTCCATGTCACCAACAAAGGTGTTGAACAGCACCGGTCCCAGTACCAACCCCTGAGGAACACCACTTGTCACTGGTTTCCACTTAGACATTGAGCTGTTGACTGCAACTCTTTGAGTGCGACTGTCCAGCCAATTCCTTATCCATCGAGTGATCCATTGGTCAAATCCATATCTCTCCAATTTAGAGACCAGGATATCATGTGGGACAGTGTCAAACGCTTTGCGTAAATCCAGGTAGATGACTGTCCTGGTTTGAGGTAAAACAGGACCAATTTTGTTCAGTAACTTTGCATTTTAGCTAGGCCTCTTCTAACTGCTGAAATTAACAGCATGTTTTGCAGAAAAGTGTTTGCTTTCAGAGTGGTAAGACCCATGTTTATAGCTGATGCCAAGGAACGGTATGCAGAGAGGCTCTTGCTTATACTTATTGCTATAACAACCAAGGGCAGCCAAATTTGTTACTTGCCCCGTTGGAGGGTCGGAAGCGGAAAAGCGTAGAGGGGTCACCCCTACAGGGAGGAGCGGACAGGACAGGTGACCCAAAACTGACCAACAAGGGTATTCCATCCCATCTGCCTCATGCTCAGTATAAAAGCTGAGGGATCAAAGGGTCAGTCTCTTTCTTCAATGGCCGGCGTCCTGGGAGGACTCTGTCTCTGCGTCTGCCTTTGATCCCGATCCTGAATCCAGATCCGGAATCCAGTTCCCGTCCGTCACCAAGTCCAGTCTGGGACTTCCCCAGCACCTGCTGGTGACGTGATTGTCATCCTGGGAGCTTGATACGGTTTTGTATATATTTCATTATTTTTCTTTTTATTATCAATATTTCATTAAAGTAGTTTAGATCCTTCTAAACTCTTAAGTCTCTTTTTCTCTCTCTTTCTTGCCTCCCAAGCGGAGCAGGAGAGAGAGCGCATCTGTCGTTCCACCGGATTGGGCCAATTTGGCCCAAACCACGACAATGACATCTGTTGCTCTCCCCTTATCCACCAACACTGTAATCCTGTCATAAAGGCCACCAAATTTGTCAGGCATGACTTGCCCTTGGTGAAGCTGTGCTGGCTGTTATCAATCCCCTCCTCATTTTTCACATGCCTTCACAGAGTTTCCAGGAGGATCTGCTCCATGATCTTGCCCCCACATAGAGGTGAGTGACTGGGCCTGTAGTTCCCTGGGTCTTCGTTTTTTCCCTTTTTGAATATGGGTGTTACATTTCCCCTTTTCCAGTCAGTGGGAACCTCACCAGACTGCCACAACTTTTCAAATATAATGGAAAGCAGCTTCGCAACTTCATCTGCCAGTTATCTCAGGACCCAGGGATGGATTTCATCAGGTCCCATGGACTTGCATACCTTCAGGTTCCTTAGATGGTCTTGTACTTGATCTCCAGCTACAGTGCGCAGTTCTTCGTTCTCACAGCCCCTGCCTTTGCCTTCTGCAACTTGGGTGGTGCAGTTAGAACCCTTGCTGGTGAAGACTAAGGCAAAAGAGTAATGGAGTACCTCAGCCTTCTCCATATCCCAGGTGACCAGGTCTCCCGTTTCCTTCCAGAGAGGGCCCACATCTTCCCTAGTCTTCCTTTTATGTTGTACCTTCACTGTCTACTGGATTGCTGAAAAAAAAAATGTTGAATAACTGCATTTTGGAAGAAGAATCAAAAGATAGAAAGGGGACAACAACAGTAGGAGGGAAATTTCTGTCAGGAAATGATGGGAGAGAAATAGGTCATGTACTAGTGCCGCACTCCCTGCTTTTTGTGGCTGTGCAAACACACACAGACACACTGTTGTGCAGAAGAGCCCTACCGTACTTAGGAGAACTGGGGGTACACAGTGGGCAGGGCCTTTTCAAATATGACTCAGTAATTGTGTAGCCAAAGGGGCCTAGCTGAAAAGAAGGGAAAAGGAATATAAGGGATTACCTGTAGATAGTCCATGAAGGTATCTGGGCTCAGTTTCAGGCACAAAGGAAACACATGATTCTCCCCAGGAAACTAGTAAGATTTGCAGCTCCTGTGACTACAAATTTTCATGCTTGCTCTTGGAACAGTTCAACCCCTCCCTTCAGCAATTTCAAAGCACAACCACTAGTTTTATTACCCTGCAGCACCACATACCTGAAGTGGGGAATGGCTACAGATCTTCTGTCCCATCTGGTCTGGTGGGGGGAACCCTGGACTCAGTGGTCATCAAAGCACTCCCCAGTTCTGCCACCAGCCTCTCAGGACAATTTGCCACCATGTCTCAGGGTCTCCTTATCTGTAAATAGAGAAATATCTCTCTCCTCTGTGAAATGCTTTGACTTCTCAGTTAAAATTCATGAGATAAATATCATGGCTGAACCCCACAGAATCTTAGCTGAAAACTGGACTAGTTACTGGTGCTTTAACTATCCCATACTGTGGTCAGGTAAACAAATGAGTCAAAAAAAATTCTTGCTCCTAAACTTACAAGCAAACCTCACTGAGACCTCGTTTCCAGAACAATACAGTCAGAAACATTCAGAATCATGAAGACCTGGAATGAGAAAGGAAAAATATATGCCAAGACCCTGCTACTCCTCCCCTCCTCCTCTTTCCTCTCAAAAGCCAGCAATAGCCAACAGTAATCATCTGCCAGGAGAGGAGCTGTATTCACCATGCTAAACATACTGAATACAAAAGGCTGGATGAGAGCTGCGTGGTAAAGCTGTAAGTGTGCCAAAGGAGCCCTCCATGTGTTGGTTTAGAGAAGAGGACGCGCTGTGTGAGCACTCCCACATAAATCACAGGAGCAGCATTCTAGTGTTTTATTAACCACATACCACAAGCATGTGGGTCTTCCTTGCTATAAGAGTTAGAAGGCAGATTGAACTCTAACACAAAGGAGCCCACGTGCAATTGACTCCAAACACATGAATGGGGAAACGGAACACAAACGAAAACAGAGACTGTTGTGTTAGGTACTTTGAAGGAGATGATATGAACAGTCTTGTGAATGATTGTGGGGAAATGGATGCTTTTCTGAAATGCTCCCTATTTAATTTGTCTGACAGCTGATGTAAACCTGTATATTTATGAAGACACAGGTTATCTATGTATTAGCTTTAGTGCTACTGACTATGGATTTGGCCACGTGTGCATTTGCGGGCAGGTCAAACCTAAAATAAATCTACAGTACTACAAGGTGTGATTACTCTATGACAGGCAAAACTGCTGGATGAAATCAGAGAGTTCCACACATTGTTTTGCAATTTGCATGAATAGCCATATAGACTACTCATAACACAATCAGAAACTAAGAACTGAAAGTGATAAATTCCTCTCTAGAGTCAGAGGGCAATGTTTCAATAGATACAATTACATAGCTACACAAGTGACAGCCCTTCCTTACCCTTTCAGACTGAAAAAAAAAAGAAGGTTATCTTTGTTTAACACAGTAACAGAGACCAACGAAATCTTCCATTTCCAGCCCTCCCCTTAGTTGTTGGGTTTTTGGGTGGGTTCTTGTTTGGTGGTGGTTTTTTTTGGTTTTTTTGTTTGGTTGGTTTTGGTTTTGGGTTTTTTTTAGGGGTGGGGCAGAAGGCAGAGAGCGTGCTCTATCCACACGGCCTACACTGAGACTGGTAACTTACTGCCAAAAACAACATGAAAGGCACTTGAGAGTCTGATTTTTAACCTTACCTGGGTCAAGGTTATTTTAAGTGTAACAGTCAACTTGACTTTCCCATTCTATCAGGAGAGAGTAACACAAACTTAAAACTCTCTCCTTTTATCCTCTAAGATAACGCATCAACTCTTTTTCACCCAAACCCTCAAATTAAGTGTTTCAGATCACCAACAAAAAATTTATGAACCTAAGTTTTTAGCTAGGCAGAAAGATCATAGAATGGTTTGGGTTGGAAGGGACCTTTAAGGGTCATCTAGTCCAAGCCTCTCTGCAGTGAGCAGCAACATCTTCAAGCCCCGTCCAACCTGATCCTGAATGTCCTTATGTTGGGGTTCCCAAAGCTGGATGCAGGACTCCAGGTGGGGTCTCACCAGCAGGGAGTAGAGAGGCAGAATCACCTCAGTCAACCTGCTGGCCACACTTCTTTTGATGCAGTCCAAGATAGCCATTTAGATCATAAAAACTACATAGCAAGACTGACAGTCCTGCAGTGAAGGCAGAACCAATAATAAACAAGTCAGTAATGAAAACTGCTGACAGCAAGTTGACATGTTTCAGGAATGAGTGTGGACATCTTGGTCCCATTTCTAAACAGCTGTCCAGCTTTTACCAGCTGACTCTATGTTACTGCATATACCAAAAAGTGTTAAGTACAGCTGGGATTTCAGAATGCAAATCCACTATGTCATTTACAGGCTCTGTTCAAATCCCATTTGCTAATGATTGTGTTTCCTTGGGATTTCTTTCCGCCTTTTCTTAACCTGTGATCAACTCCTAAGTCTATGCAGCAGATTTATTTCAACTACTGCCAAACATTTACATGCCTTGCCTCTATTACAGTTCTAAGGAGTTCATACTCAAGTTTTCTCCACACATTTAAATGAAAACAGGAACTACCAAGAAGAACCTGGTCTCTTCAGGAGACCTGCTGATCACACAGCAACTTAGCCTGCATCGCTGCTTCTGTTTCAGTAAAATTCCACATTGCTTTAACATTCAATCAATGCAGTCTAGGACAGCAACACTAAAATACTGCTACTACATTTTCAACACCTCTGGAAGCTCAAAGGAGGATCCATACAGACCACAAAGACTGCTTGCATGTAGCAGTCCTGTTAATAAACTCACATGTGAAATCAAGTTTCCTCTGGGTTGATTCCCTAAGTCTGTAGTTCCCTGTCCTGAATACTTCCTGCTGTTTCCAAGGTTCTGCCAGGGCAAAAAGCCTGCTGGGGGTTTTACCTCCCTTCCAGCTAGGGCCCTGTTTACATCTCCAGTCTGCAGAGGTAAAGTATAGCTGCCAGCAAGGATTACAGATTTTTGTACGTGACTGTCATTACACAATGCAGATGATGTCTGTAACATCAGCACCCAGTAGTACATATTGCAGAAAGCTCTTCACAGAAAAGATGTTCTACCCCATTGTAGACAATCTATCCTTAACTTCTGTTGTTTTACGCTTCTAGCCTTCCAGACAAAACTTTGTACAGTCCAAATTCCTACCACTTTGCTCAACCTCAGTAATAGTATCCAAAAGTTAACACAGAAATATGGTACTGACTCGGAAAACCCATAATTCCTCTAAATGTCCTGACACATATATTTTCCCTACCAAATGCAGAAAGACCAGATTTGCTTTACAATTAAATAAATTCCAGGATATAGACCAAACCAGAAAAGGGAATATTATCTCATCTTTTTCAACTCTTGAGCTATGCTTATGCTAGTAAATGTATTACTTATCACTAAGCGCAAAATGGACCACTGCCATTTTCTTCCTTTCACATATATAATGCCGAAGTATATATATGACCCTAATCAGTCTTGGATATAATTTCTGCCCAGGCTAAGAAGCTCCACTATTCTTATACACCTTCTCTCACCACCACCATTAAGAGACACCTGAAGAAACCAAACAGCCACCCTACTACGCATATTAGGCAGCAGGTCCCAGCATACATCCACAGCGCACAAACAGTCACAAAGAGGGAAGATGACCCTGCTTGGGAGGCTCCTTGCTTGTTACTTCCTATCTACATCCAAATTTTACTTGCTCCTCTCAGCTTAACTACCAAATCCAGTCACAACTTGCAGACTGAAGTTGCCCACACTTTCTTCCATTTGCCTGTCCAGGCTAACAGCACTGCCTGATAACAAGCTGTATCTATAACACCTCCTTGACTTCCAGAAAATGTTTCATTATCTTCCCTAACACATAGGCTATGCCATAACACATAGGTTTGAGAAGAACCATTGTTCTTCTTGATTAACAAGTTTGAACACGCAAATATAAGCACTGTACACACTCCCTCTTCTCTTGCAGTAATTTCCCAAGTAGTAGATGGTACCAATAGGATATCCTTAAGTCTCTAGAATTTCTTACATACTCACACTACCAATTCAAAGGATGTCATTGGAAAAGGCATCTTCATGCCTTTTCAACACCAGCTCTGCCACAAAACATTTTCGCACAAGTTATTTTGAAGTTTTTACAATTACTATGGCCATACCTATTCTGCTAAGAAATTCTCTCTTCAGCGTGAAGATTCTCCATTTTACAAGGCCAAACTCTGGCTCCACCAATGACTGTGGAAGTGACTTTTGATCTCAATGGGAGCAGGATTCAGCTGCATCAGTTCAGTTTCACAACTTCGCCTCCCCAGCTCGATTACTCACGGATGAAGCAAAGCAGTGTAAAAAACGGGTGAGAGGAAGACAGTCTCACTGCACCTTCCCTTACACTTGTGTGCATTTTAAACTAAATTATCCTGCAACAATGTTAACAGGGGAAGCCAAGGAATGAGGACACCCGGTATTTCAGAGGCAATTAAAAAGAAAACCCAGCAAAAATATCAGCCACTTACTAAGCAAGTCTGCCTGAAGCAAAGCCAAGTTTCATCATGTGCCTGTATGTTTTAAGTACGGAAACTGGCAAGACATACAATGGGGGTGGGGGGCCACAGACAATTTTTTTTTTTTTTTTTAAATAATACAGATGGACACAGCTGCAAATGATAGTCACATCAAAAGGAAGAAAGAAAGGCGACTTTAATAAACAGCCAAACCAGTCAGGCTAATCATTGATCGATGGTGAAAAATCTGGTAAGTCTGTCAATCTTTGATAAAAAGTTAAGTTTTAACAATCTGATACTAAACCCAAATTACTATCAATCTGAAAGAAGCCAACATCAGCACTGTATTTCACTGTACAGAACTACCATTAAAAAACATCTGGAAGACTTGGAACCAAAATGCTGTAGCTCCCAATTGTCTAGGAAAAACAATAAATGATACAAAACAGCCTAAAAATTTTCACAGAATATACTCTTCTATAAAGGTTCCCACACATGTGGCTTTTTACTAACAAATGGAATAAATGTTCCATTTCTTTGTGTGTGTAGAATCATTCAAAAATTTTTGCCTTGTACATTAAATCAAGTTTTCCAATATTATATTAATGAATTTCTACATTTGTTTTTCAGTTTTCATAGTCTGTCCTAAGTTTAATCTCATTCTCAGAATATAAAAAAGGACTTTCTCACATCAAGTAGGTAAGGCATGATTTTAATCTTCTCACAATTTAAACACCTATTTAAAGTTTCTGTGTTTACATGCACAGCATTGAGGCTCTCCCTTAAAATTCACTTGCACTCTGCTCCCACCTTTCCTCCCCCATATTCAGCCAAAAGCTCATTTCAACAAGAAGCTGACTGAGCCAGGTGAGAAGCAACAAAAGACTCTCAAATAGGACACTCTTAATTTATCGCAAGTATGATGGTGTTACCTAACAAAGAAACACAAAATCAGAAATTGGGAGCAGACTTATCTTCACTCCCGAACACACAGAATTTTAGCTTACAAGCACAGACTTGTATTCCTATACAACTCAATGATATTCCCTCTGATTCTTTGATCTTTCTTTAATGTAAAGGGACTCTCAAGATTCAGCATCATTTGCCTTCTTCAGCAATAAATCTCTACAAAACTCAAGGGCAGCTTTTCATATACAGTCATATCACTTTTTTTCACATATCACTTTTTCATCAGTTTTTCGTATCACTTAAACATGACAGCCAGGAAGAAAAAACCCATAAATTAGAGTTATGAATACAAGAAAAGAGGATGAGGAGGGTTTGGATTTGTTTTATTGAAATAGTCGGAAAGCTCCTTTTCAGACAGGAAATACTTTCATTCCCTAGAAAGTGATTTTCAGCATCAAGTACAGGATAGAAACAGTCCAAGGCAGAAATCAACTGACTTATCAGGAAGGAAAAAAGACAGAAAAATGGAAATTTGTCTTGAATATCATTAAGATGCTGTCACATTTGCATCTATTTCCCAAACATTTCCTGGGATAGCAGTGCCTCTTACTTCATATCTTATAGATGTGAAATCTCAGCACATTCCAGTTTCTCCATGTTTTTATTTAATTTCTTCCTATCTTTTTTTCTTTATAAAACCTTCCAAAAAGCCTTTGGTTATCTAGCAACAGATTTATCCTCTGTTCCTTTTACAGACCGCAAATTTTCCTGTGTCAAGTAGGAGAGTTTTTTGTACATTGTAACAGGAAATGCCAATACTTAAGATTCAGAGCTGTACCCCATAAGCATTGTGGGGCTTTTAAGTCAAAGTAGCCTAAGGAAATCTGCAAAATCACAAAGAAGGAAAAATCAGGTTTCTCTTGTGATCTCTGCTGATGCAGTGGAACATCCCCATACAAAAATCCAATAGCTGGTGAAACCAAGTGGCCATAGGACTCATTATCCCTTTTCTGACAGTAGCCAAAAATGGACGTTAGGAGAAAACCATAAGAACAAGGAAGCATACAGTGAGGCTTCACACATACATTGTCTCAATTTGAAATTAAGCATCACTGAAAATTGTAATAAAGTTTAAACAGGCAAAATTTGAGCATTTAATCATTTATCATCAACAGTAACTGCTATGCTACAAACCCTTGGTCACCTTTCCTGATACCAACTTCTTTCATCGCTTTCTGGAAATGAGCAAGCTCGTGATATTCACAGTGTACCGCAGCCACCAGTTTAGCAGTACAGTTTCTGACAGGGTGTGAATCAGGAAGACAGCTTTGAATTGCATGCATCATTTTTACATGAACATCAGGCCTCCATCTACATCTCCTGCTGCTTCAGAGAATGACAGAGCAGCTCAGGGTAGAGGGCACCTCTGTGTTCTTTTCTTCATCCTGAATTCTGAGCAGCTTCAGCACCCCTTCCCCTCACCAACCCCCACCTCAAACAGAGCAGGTTTCTCAAGGACTTGGGCACTTGAGCTTTCAGTATCTCAAAGGATGGAGACTCCATAACCTCCCTGAGCAACCTGGTCCAGCATTTGACTATTTGCACAGACTAGAAAGGAAAAAGTTTTGTATGTTTAGATGGAATTTCCTATATTTCAACATGTGCCCATCGTCTCTTGTCCCATCAGTGGGCATTACTGAGTAAAGCCTGGTTCCATCTTCCTTGCACCTGTTTGTTACCGAAGGCAACAAAATCAGAAAACTCATCAAAACTCAGTGCTGAACTTAGCATTAAAATAAGAAGCTATTCCTAAGTATTTCTCTGTGTTAACCATGTGTTACGTTCCCTTACTTTTATTACATTTTCTGTAATTAAATTTAGAATAAATTGAGTGCTGGATGTTGTTAAGTTACAATACATACAGTGGTATGTCAACAACTGTTTTAAATACATTAAGCTGATGCCAACACCTTCAGCCATCAATACCACAAATTAAAGCTTAACATACAGATATTTCAGCTTTCCAATCAGAGTTACCTCCCATGAAGTCCAGTTATTTGTTAGATTTATAAAAACATACCCATGACATAATACACATGGATTTATTCTTTGCATTACAGTTTTACAATGGCAAAGCCTAAATCAACATCGTAAGTGTTTCATAGTAACTAAACGGCTGTTTTGGGAAACGCTTTCATGAATAAATGAACCATGCCACGAACTAAATCAACAATTTAAGCTCTAAATATTTCACTAATAAAAAAATACATTTATATCATAATAATCTCCAAACAACTTCCAGGAAGCCAGGCAGTCCAAAGTTGCCTGTTAAGTACAAAATGAAATCTGATGCAGAGTTTTCCCACTATGAAAATTTAGCAATAATACACTACTTTTCTCCTGTTAACATCAGACTGTTGGGGAGGAAGGAGGGGGAAGAAAGGAGAAACCCAAAAAACAGACTTCAGAAACAGGTTAAAGGGGCTTTTTTGCTAGTGGAAAAGAGCTTAAAAAAAGCTAAACTAATTCTAAGTATTACATTAAAAACAAACCGCTTTAAATGACAGTAATCACCACTATTTACATATTTTACAGAAATTAAACAATACAGTAAATTCCCAAATAGTGTATTGCGAAAAGAAAGTTAAGTACTATTATTGGTAGAATCTCTTTTCTAAAGCAAGGCAAGGGGAAAAGAGAGAATGACAGAAATTCTAAAACAAAGGCTTTAGGCCTGCAAACACTTAAGTAAGCATGCAGCTTGACGCATGTGCCTTGGCAGGTTTTACTGCTATGTTCATGGATTTCTAATTTCAGGATTTAAGGTGTTGGGGATTTTTGTTGGTTTTAAGCTAAAAGAAACCTGATATTTCAAAGCAAACTAACTATGTGAATAAAGACAGGCAAGTTTTCACTAAGCTAATAATCTTAAAAAAAATCCATACCTTTTTAACAAATTTCTCAAAACAAGTTAAAATACAAGCCCACTGTATTAGCCTTTTAAGATTGCTGGGGGTTGGAGGGGGCTAATTTTTTACAATAACATCCAGGTGTTAAAGTACAATTCTCACTGAACTTAAACCGCTGTCCACAACAGCTCATAACCTCAGTAAAGGTAATTCAGACTCCTATTTTACAGAAGCTTAAATATCAGAAAGCAGGATTAGTCACACACACAGCACAAATAACTTCCTTGCGCATTTTATGTACAAGACAGTTGTCACTGACATCACACACAGATGTTAACAATTTTGACCTTTTCCAAAGCAGATAAAAGAACAAAATAACAAGAATGAAGCTTTTTAGTGAGGAAAAAAACCCAACATTAAAACCTGAAATTACAACACCTATCTAGAACAAAGCAGGTGAAGAAGAACTTGGTTGAATTACTCACAACATATAGAACGACATCAGAAATCTTGTTCAATTTTTTTTTTTTTTTCCTACAAGACGACTTCCTCATGACACTTAGCTCAAATCCAATTAAGGAAAGTGAATTTGCACCACTTCATTTTGCTGTGGAATGGTTTTGTCCCCTTGGTCCTAGGAACAGGTTATCTCATCGTTATGTCAGGTATTTTTACAGCAGGTAAAGGTATGGGGTAAGTAACAACAAGCTGGATGTAATCAAGGAAATCTCCACTCCAATATTTTTATTACTCATTGTCTTTTACAATCTTTTCCTCTTCAAGGTTTCAAATTTCTAAAATTTTGCAGAAGTTTCTCTCTCCCCAAACTGGGATGTTACAAGAGCCTAGTTCACAACCACAGCAACGCTTGCTGACAGCCACAGTAGTTTCTGCTTCTCACAGAAGAGTTAACACAGAGCTGCATCTGCAGACATGCAAGTGAAAGGATACACACAGGTCCTTACACAATTAATTGAATAAGACTGCTTTGCTTAACACCGAACAAGGAAAAACGCTAACCCTAAAACTCCTGGTCTCCCTGCTCTACTGAGGAGTCTGTGCTCACCACTTTTCCCACACACACTTCCCCTGATTTTCGGCTCTTGACAAATGCCTACAGTATACCTTCCAGAGAACGAAGGGGGACATACAGAAGGCCCAAGCATTTACTATACATGCTTTCATAAAAGTGCCCATCACTTTGCTCACCTTTGCCAATTCTAGAGGAGAGCAAATGCCTGCAAAAAGCACTTAAAATCTGAAAACTGGAAGATCAACATGAGCTAACCATTGCAGGCTATCCATGTTTGGACACCTAAGACCCTCTCTACATTTTTTTGTTTGCACTCGGGTCAATTCCAAGGCCATGCCTTCTCAAGTTAACCTGCTTAAGAGCTTTGTAAGGAGGTTTGGTTGTACTGACACTCCACGTATTTAATTTCTGAACAGTCCAATCAGTTTCCAACTATATGCTATGCTGAAAAGGAGTAACTACAATTCCACCACAGAAGGTCAGATACAGTTTTAAGCTTTTTGGTAAAAATGCCTTATGGACAAGTGGATTCTAAGGACTTGTATGATGAAAGTTGAAAGCTTCAAATTACTTTGCTGTAACCTGAGAGGGATCACATGCAGCAGATACTGCTGAATTCAATTGTTCTCTGAATAAAACCACTTTAAATAGGCCTCTTGAAAAACTGGCAGAAAATTTTTGCATCTGGCCCCATTCATATCACTATGGATGCAAGATAAGCAAATTGACCATTCTGACGGAGAAACTTTTAGATGTGAGATTTAAAAAGGTTTGTCCTCCCTCACCTTGCTTAAATGAAACACCTCTGCATTCCATACTTGCACACTAACCCTATCCTGATGTCGCCAGAAATCTTCATTGCTCAACTCTGTCCTGATGTCACATATCGACTTCTGAACACTGATAGCCTGGGAGCAAGCAAAAAGAGAAGGCAGCAGACTATTTTACCTGTTCAGATACTTAGTGAAGATAACAGCTGTCCTTACTAAACAGAAGGCAGCCCCAGTACTTGTGTCTACGCTCAGCAACAGAAGTCAAGGTTTATGTGAAGCGACAGTGTTTGCAGTACTCTAGCCTATCCAAGTCCTACCATGGCCAGCAACCTGAAACACACACCACGATTCCTAACAATGCTGCTCCTCAGCTACAATGCTGTGGAAGGGTCATTAGATGTCTCTGACATGGTGTAACAAGTGCCAGGAGCAGCACTGGAAGCACTATCCCTTTATGTCCTGCAGACTCAAGACCAAAATTTTGCCTTACTTTCTTGGATCTAGAAGATACTCTTTCACAGTAGAGGGAAGCAAGCTAATTTTTTTTTTTTTTAATTTTTTTTTTTTTAAAGGCTTGATAGCAACTAAGAACCTCTCAACTTCAGATTTCCAAACTCAGGCTGACTGTATGAGTTAAGAAGTGATAAGTTATCAATAAAAATATCCACTATCAGAAATAAAAGTTTGCGCTGCTTTTATGAAGACAGGACTGTTTCCAAGCTACGAATTTCTGTAGGAAAAATGAACAGTTGGTTCAGCTTCACTATAGATCAGTTCCCCTGTACAGAGTGTTAAAGTAGTAGTTTCGGTATACAACTGTCAAAACCATGAGAAGCAGCCTGAATCAGTGCTAGCCTCTTCTGTTTATCCTTAGAGACCAACATTTAAAGAAAAAATTAACAGTTTGCATCCAGTTAAATCTCTCACAGACATACCAAATCAATAGGGCTGTCACATTTTAGTTACATGTCCACCTTCAACCAAAAGGTGGTAAAAGCCTACTGAGTTATGAGCCTGTAGTAGAGAGAATTCCTGGAGTCAGGCAGGCAGAGCTCAGCTCTGGCACGGCGTATTCTCCATCAGTAGTAAGCCGTTCAGCTGATGAACACTGTGCCACTGTGCTAAGTGGAGGCTCTTAAAACAGCGCATCAAAGCAAGCAGTATATCTTCAAGCATCATCACAGTCATCTTCAGCTCTGGCATTAGAGTTTGTCTCTGGAGACAAGAGATAAAAACGCTTGCTCATTGTGATCAAATACTGTAGCAGAAAAGACATTGTCAGGTCATTTCCCCTCTTCTTCTGCAGATACCAAACCTAAGAAGTATATTAATCTATTTGGGGGTTTAAGACTACCAGTCAAGAAACCAATTAGACAATTTAAATGCTCTGCTACAAAAACAAACCAACAAAAACAAAAGCAAAAATTCAAGGATGTACTTAGAACATAAAAAGCAGGAACAGAGTTGCACAGGTGTCAGTCGCAGATATACGAAGGAGTAAGCCTAGCTTTGGCATGACCACTGTAGACAGTTTCTCTTTAAACCTCTCCCTCAGTTGGGCAGTAAAGTTCCCCAGAGTACTGGTAACTTTGCGAGCATTCAAAAAAAAGAAGTAATTCACTGCTCTTCAGAATTGTACAAGCCCTAGAAATACAAGACAGTCATCTCCCTTTACTGGCCTTCGTTATCCACTGAGCAAACAGAATACCATAGGCCACTTCAAGGAAAACAAGACGTATCATTGGAAAAAAAAATGAAGAAAAAAGCTTTTTTAATATTACATTTTTCTTTTTAAGTCAAAGGTAAAGCATCCCATTATCCTGTTCTTACAACAGATCTGTATGGTTCCTAGCTGGTAGATAATGTTATGTCAGACAGGATGCAAACTTTTCCCCAATTCTGCAATTTCCTTTGGATCTTAAAAATCAATACTGCAGTGTCCTGTACCTCCCAAACATTCTGCAAGGCCTGCAGCACTTACAAATAAGTGAACTTTAACTGAGAGTAAGGAGAGTTCTACAGCGAGTTAAAGATTCTTGTACAAAAGCACAAGTGTCAGAGCCAAGATGACAATACATCAGCAGCAGTGTCAAAGCAATACTTAGGTATTCAAGAACTCTAAGAATGTGTTGTGTTTTGGTTTGTTTTAACACAGTACCTCAACTTACATGACTGCAAGCTGGTAGTGAAAGAGAGTCTTGCTTTTTCTTCCACTCTTCGCCATGCATGCCCACCGCTCCTGCTTGCGCTGGATGACACTGCAGCTCTAGAGCAAGTCAGTTCAGCCCAGGGATCCAACAGAAAACGAACTTCAGAGTTCAGAGTCAGAAGTGGTAGGAGAGGCTTGGAAGTTGTTTTCTGTTGAATCAGGGTGCTGGCCCAGCTCACAGCAATGTCACATGGAAAACTGCAGCAGCACACAGACAGGAGGAGAGATGAGCCATCTATTTTGGCAGCAGGCTGCACCCAGATCTATTAAGGAATACCACGTAACTGCACTCTAGTAAGTTGTTTGTTGTCTGTACGAATCTAGTTGTATTCACCAGGGCTCTGAGAATAAAAATAGTTATCTCGCAACTGGGACAATAGTCCTGGAGAAAGAGGAGGAGGAGAACAAACTATTTAAGTGAGGTGCTGAGCAACTCCAGAAAAGCTTGTCTTCAGCCTTAATTAAGGCACTGTAAGGTTAGCCATACAGGAGTTCAGTTGGTAGATAAGCTCACAAGCTGCAAATCGACTTTCTGCAGCTAGAGATCTTGTTTTATAGATGTCTAAAAGGTATTATGTTCCTTTTTGCTATAAACTTTATAAAAGAAATAATGACATAGCAGCAGCATGTTAAAAGGAGTGGTATAAACAAGACCTCTTGTAAGGTTCCACTACCATTTAAAGCTTCTCAAGCACTCAGAGCTCAAAGGAAGAACAAATGCTCTTCAGATTCTTCTCCAAGAACGACACTGCGTGTGCAACTGCATGATAACACATACTAGCAAACAGAAAATAAACTCCTCTGACTGCCTCAAACACCGCACAGAGAACGAGATAAACTGAAATGCTACATTATTGCTGGTTTAGAAGTTGAGAATGAGGACAGCACAGAATGGAAAATTCACAAAGGCACTTCACCTACCACATGCTGTGTACAGTTCCTTGGCCACTCTTTACACAAAGCGGAAAAAGGGGAAAACTGCAACCACATGAGACCACACGAGCACATAGAGCAGAAGATACCAGCAGATGCACCTCCTCTTCTCCAGTGCACTTGCTATAGGTCAGAGACACCCACAAATCACAATGAACTACATAACCCTTTAATTGAATTGTATTTCAGGATGTGACACAAATAAGATATCAAACATATTTATGACTAAGAAGTTGTTGAAAGTTAAACTGCTATAGCCATGCTGTTAAAACAGACAACTGGGAAGGCCCCCTTCATATGCCAGTTGACTTTAGTGTGCCACAAGTTTGAAAGCTTCTTGAGATACATCTAAAGCGTACACTCTTTCACTGCTCCACAACTGAAAGACTTGTTATCAATTTAAAATGTAAATGAGATGAGAAACAAAACCAACTTAAGCTACACAATGCTCAACCAACTGCATTGCCAAGTTGCACCTAAGTTACTTGAAGAGTTGATCCTCTGAAGACAGTTTGAATGATAATCACATTATCACCCAAGCTCTATAGTAAGTTTTGCTGTTGGTCACATCTCATTGCACAGAAGTCACCAGCTATTTGGCCTTCATCTTGGATCAGCTGGTTTCCATTTCTGGCAAAGTTTTTCAACAAGGAAATAGGATAAGCATCCAATGCCATACAAAGTTCACAGAATCCAAATCCTCACCAGCTACTTTTGAATAATCCCATCCCAGCAAGGATGTTGTCAGCTCAGTGAGAAGCCAAAGCACTGCTTTATAAGAGGGAAGGTATTTACCAGCCAGGCCAAATTACAGATGTTAGCAAGACAACTCAAATCAGGAGGCGACATTCAAACAAACACCAGAAACTGAGAAGAAATAGCTATGTCTTCAAAGCAAGATTTAGTTATTGAAAAAAAAAAACAAAAACAAAAAACCTATCTATATGACAAGCTCAACTACAAATCTTGAATGTTTCTTCCATCTTTAACAGATGAATGTGAAAGCTGGAAACCAACTAAGGGCATAACCAGACAACCTAAAAGCCATTGAGAGCAAAGGGCTTTAAATCAACAGATCTGGAAGTAATGAATTTAAGACAAATTCCACAGCTTATTAAAATGTTCAGTCATCTCCAGACACCAAAAGACTAAGATAGCTGAGATGTTAATAAAGAAACCAGTTTTTTTAGTGACAGGAGTGCCACTGGTAGCAAGAAGGATGGCATTAATTCTTGAGTTAAAAATCTCCCTCCTTCCTTCTCAGAGCAAGAGTTAACAGGAATACTGTGAGATTTGCACAGGGCAGACCAGTATTAGAGGCGCCAAACTTTGTTCATACATTAAGTGAAGTCCAACTGCAAACAGAAGTTTCACTACTAGATGATATTAATGTTCCAACAGACATCAATGCTTTCAAGAACCTGAAAGGGATCAGGGAGGAAAAAAATAAAATAAAATCAGGTGTGCCTGATCTATTAAAATAGCCTGGATGTCAGCAGGCTCACCTAGATTAACAAAAGGAAGAGTGCTGGAGCAGAACTGATAGACTCTGCTATGCTCAGTATGGTGTACTGGGTCACTATTTTCTGGGCCTCAAATTTCTATTTTTAAGTTGGAGTACTTCTTTTCACCACCTTGAACATGTGCTGCTTTATTTACAGAGCAGACACTACTACCAGCTAAACGCCAACCACCTCAACAGTCCTCACTTCGAGCAATACTAATGCCTTGATGCCCCTGTAGTTTTAAAGTACTGGAATTTACATCAGTGGGAAAGTAACAAAACCAGTTGCTCAACTGACCTGGACTTCCGCATGTAAGGAGACCTGGTGACAGGTTCTCCTACTCGATATTTGAGCCAATGCCAAGTCACATTTCTAAGTGCTGCTCTTATCTAAGAAAATACGGTCTTCCAGCACATGCTGTATTGCCACAAGCCACTGAACAGTATCTCAGAGAACTTCTTCCCTACATCACTCCCTTACACAGTGCACTAGGATAATACCACAAACATGGTCACATGTTCAGAGTACTCCATAGAGCCAAGTGAAAAGCAAGGCAAATGCAAGTAAGGTACTATCAACATACTGAAAAGCAGCAGAACACCCAAAAACTCCCTTGTGGGGATCCAGCACTTCCTAACCCCTAGTCTGCAAGTAAGATTGCCAACACATTTCCAAGACGGCTTCTCCAAGCAACAGAGAAAGTATCCTACTAGAGCTTCAGGTCTGCACACTTAACTGTTCAGTCATGAACGGTACCTGGACAAGTAATTTGCGGTAAGACTTCCAGAAGACAGCAAGGGCACCACGCTTGTACTCACAATAGAAAAATTAACTATTTCCAATTTTCCAGAAGTGAGGTTGCTTGGACTACTTACTCATGCTGCTGCGTAAGTTTGCATGAATTTTCCTTCTGACTTATTAGTAATTAAGTCCTTTTAAATATGTACATTTTGGACAATGTGATCTTGTACTAAAGGAACAAATGAATGTGCAAGTACAGTATTAAATATGCTTAAAGCTGACAGGGTCCTTGTTAACTTTGCTTCAATAAAAGACTTCCTAAACTCTGTCTCCTTTTTGTTCCTTTGAGAAAATGGAGAAGCAATTCACATTTACAGCTTAGTTCCTGCTTCCAAAATACCCCTTTAACTTTTTTATTATTATTATTATTATTTTTATGGTGGATATAAATGGCACCAAATTGTCAAATCACAGCTATTTTCTATGCTACCTATACAAATAGGTCCGATTTCTGGCAAGCCATAAAACAATTATGGCTGAATTCCTGCAGCCCTTTGATATACCAGCTTGCCTGTAGGGCTTCAAAGCCATCTCAGGGCAATGCTAAAAATCTAATTTCCAGAAGACACAGAGGGAAAAAGCATTTCGGTTCCCACACATGGAAACACGAACACACCAAAATCTTCACACTGGGATGATTCTGTTTGAAAGGAAAGTGACTTAGAACAAATACGAACAGATAAGATACAGCAACAACTAAATGAACACTGCCTCACAGAAGGAAGAGATACAGACAGCTTGAGAAAGTAGGCAGGGACCATACTGCACCTGCCTCCGATTCCCCAATACTTACTGCAAGTTGGGAAGCACATTTTCCTGCTTAAGCATTCAGATCTCACTCCTTCTTGCGTGGATGGCAAAGAAGGGGTGGGAAATAACCATAAATAGTAAAGGGAAACGGTGAAACTGTTTAAGCATGCAGAGGAAGCAAAGGTATTATCTTTCCCTTTAAGGCACTGATATTGTCGGTAATAAGTTACAAATACATTGAAAGTCAACTATCACAGGTATACAGCTGTATTTTATAGTTGTGTTATTATGTACACTATGAAATGGTCCTCCCCTCACGTAAGCAGGGGGAGCTAGTTCTTGCTGTACCAACATGGTTTCTAATATCCATTAAACAGCTCTCAGAGAGGCAGGGGGACAACGCTGTAACCCCTTTAAATAACACCAGCAATACTTCTGCATCTTGAGTGACCTGGAATTTAAGAGAGATGAAACTGAATAAATTGAAGACTGATGACTATATTTCTTTGCATGAGAGAAACTTCCATGTTGGCCAAGGAAAACATTATTAGAGTAATATAATTTGCATTGGTTGAAAGACACACAAAAAAAATCCAAAACACTCTTTGCTTACTTTAAGTGCCTGTTTTCTGGTGGAAGGCTAAAAAAAATTTTGTCAGTAATTCCCACTGTGGGCAGGCACACACAAACATACATACACACAGAGTCAATATTAAGTTAGAATTATGGACTGCCTATTCTAGGGTTACAATTTGTATAGATGTCCACGTCACACTTTTTATCCTCACAGAATGCATTCACAGCCTCTAGAGGTGCAGCATAAAATTAGCACCATCCTAAAAAAAAAAACCAAACCCACAATGGAATTTCATTTTAAGTCTTTCCTTTTAAAAACAGGCATCAACCTGGTGATCTCTAGCAAGGAGAAGAATCAGTCAATAAAATGAAGAATCAAAAAAGGAAGAGTAACCTTTAACTAATGCCTTTTCCTGATTTCCTCCCTCCCCCTCCCATTTTTTGTGGCACTTCTGAAGAAACGTGCTTCTCATGATCATGTCGAATTTGGCATAGTTTTTATGAAGTCCACTATTCTTAACTTTGGCAAGGAAGAGTTGCAAAAACCTTTTTAATCTAAAGGTGGCTATGGCTGGAAGGCATTTTGTACTTACTGTATCCCTAATTTTCAGTTAAACTGTTGGTCTCCCACAATGGCTTTGCGAAAACTGTTACAGAAACGGTTCAGAGACGAGTTATGTAAGATCCATGTACAGTACAACAGGCCGCACAAAATATATGGAAGAAAACAACTCTCTAGGGAGAGCAGGGGGAAGATGAGGAAGAAGCATTATCTTCACTGACTGATTGCACACCAGTCTTAACCACCGTTAATTTGCTTTGGTGTTTCTCACACAGAGATACAGATGCCAGTTCTCTTTTATTGACTAGCTTTATTTTCACATAGAGAATGTTCCAGAAGTTTTCTAAGTTTAGATTAAGTGACCAAAGCCTCAAGGCAAACACACTGATCTAATCATTGCATTAGATTCCAAAATCACTTATTGTTACAGGAAATAAAAATGTTCTTATGCCTCTAGAACTACAGTACATATAAACACATTTACAGCATGCATGCTAGCTATATAGCTTAACTTAATGTTTACACACTAAATGCATCATTAAAAATGCATTCAAAAACCAGAGGTTAGTTTAGATTTTAATCAAGAAATCACTATTATCTAGACTTCAGGACAGACCACAAAGGAGGAAACTAAAACCAAAATGTAAAATTTTCCATTGTTTAGACACACGAATTGACAACTTCCCAGATTTAAGCTACTCAAACACAAAAAAAGAAAGCAAAACCATTTAAATATTCCATCTGAAACACACATAGATAATTTTGGCTGTACACTTCAAATGCCAATCTACAAGCAGTTTATTAGCATTTCAACTCCTGTAAAATTGCAGTGCAGGCATTAAGACAAATGTAAGGAAATATCCCTACAGACTAAGATTAGTAGACTAACACAACTAAACTTTTATTACAAAACCCATGAGATCTGCAGTAGTTGCTTAACTTTGCCTTTATTATATCAAAAATTCAAGCAAGTAACCTAATGTAGATCTGCTTCATCGAAACCAGTTTGTTTCTATTTAGTTTCCAGGCAACAGGAAGGATAATGAAAACAAAAATCATTCACGGTGTATCTGACAACCTTATTTTTGTCAAATATTAACTTTTATTCTCACGTACACTCAGTGGAGACATTCGGTTGGTTTGTTTGAAAGAATTTTGCAGCTGAAAAATAAACTTTCCAGTGTGGGATCACTCAACATTTAACAATAAAGCCTGAAGCAAATACTAAAATAATTGATCACTACCATTTTAAGAACAGCCTTTCATGAAATGCAGCATCGAACAGATACTTTCAGTTTTCTAAAGCACAGGCATTTTAATACAGTTGGAGCAACGTATCATCTCACCTTAACATGATGGACAGCTACAGAATCCACACAAAAACATTGTTCCATGTTTATGAAACAGTCAATATTTGTAAAAAGTGGGTGCGTGCGCACATGCACAGATGTGGTTTTGACCGTGGTGGGTTTCTGAAGTTTACCCTCCCGTTACAATCATTTGGTCACTGCTGCTATTAGGTTTGAGCTACAGAAGCGCAGTAACCGGGTTCATGCAGAACCACCTGCTCGCCCAGGTCCAGCTTAAAGACCTTAGGTCACTGCCGCTTTCCTGGAGTGATCTCCCACTCACCTCAGCAGTGAAGCAGGGTCTACATCACGTTCTACCGCTGTACAAGAGAGCCTTTTTCAGTATCATCTCTACTGTGTTATGACAGACAGGGCAACTCGCAGTGTGTCCGGCCACCCACTGGAAGAACACTGCTAGGACAGCACAGCAGTGCCTGCAGAAGCAAACCCAAGCGTTGACTGTTGCTGGGCTACCTTATTTGATTTAGATTCAAGGGCTGGTCTTGGTGTATTTGCACAAGGCTGCCACAGGCACCCGAAGAAATTGGATGGTGTTGCTTCACCGTAATTTACACACAAATTCCTTACAGCATTTGTAACAGTCAGCTGTAAGTAGCTTCCTTTATTAAAAAAAAAATTATCTAGGGAAGCATCATAGAGAGGATAGCACTAAAGAATAATAAAAGCCAATATCCTTGTAAGAAAGGATGCTTAGGTAAATAGTGAGACTGGTTGAAAGGCTGCTACTTCCCCATACTTACAGAGAGGAGAGAAGAAGCTAAGACCACAAGACAGAATACATCTGTGAGTTCTACTTGCCTTTTTATTAAGCAAGGGAGTACACTGGTTCTCACATTAAGACTAATCACAAAAAAAAAAATTAAATCATTTATAGTCTGAGAAGACAAACTTCCTAAAGTATCTTTATGCTTCAGACATTAAGGATGTGCAATTGTATTACTATATTGCTGTTTCTATTAACCTGACTATAATGAACTACCGAGTAGATCATATGTTATGCGTAAATTACTTTTTGTTCAGAAGACATCACAGCAATATTCTCCAGAACTGGGCTAAAACCTGGCTCAACCTAAAGGGGCAAAAGAAACCTCACCAAATTTACGAAGTCAGACTTTCTGTTCTGGAATATTTGCTAGATACAAATAGGAGTGTTTACAATACCCACAGACACCACACACTTACTTAAAAGACACTTTAGACAAGTTAGTGACAGCAGGCAAAAAAACCCAGTAACTTGAGTGTCAAAAAGCTTTAAAGTCTTAAGAGTACAGGAATTACATCACAGATGTGAGCAGACCTTTGCAGCTCTAAGAGGCATAACCTTAACAGCAGCAGCATCAAAAACAAATAATGAACCTTCACATATTACAGAGCAATTTGCAAGAATAATATTTTCTGACTCCAATGTAGCATACAAATAAATTTATTTTAAGATCGTATTTCAAACAAAAGGCTAAGCAAAACAGTATAGCTACAAAACACACCTTTTGGGTTGTGGTTTTTTTCCCTCTCAATGTGTATGTATATGCTTTCTAGATAATACTCTCATTATTAGATTTTGTCTTTATTCCTTGCCATGGCTCATTATTTTTGAGATAACTGAAGTTTGTGTGTTAGGGTGTTGAGGTTTTTGTTTTGTTTTGTTTTGTGCAAGGCCAGTTAACTATACTAGTACAACTGGGCCAGCTACTGAATTTCGGGAACAGTTTGTATCAATACTTTTGGCGTTCAGTCTTCAAACACACCAAAACCCTTCCACAGCTTTCCTCCCCATTTCCTAAAAACTCCGACACGGATCTCACACGGGGTTATCCACTGGCAGTAGATACCCACCTCAGCCTCCTCGCTGGCCCATCCAGAGAGCAGGTCACTCACTGGACACTCCCTCACCCACTGCCCACAGCACAGGGGAGCCGGGCTCTGGAGCGCAGCGCATCCTCGGCCGGTGGTCAGAGAAACAAAACCCCTGGCCCTGGAAGAGTGCAGGCAGTGGCAAGTGAGCGCACAGCTTGTGCGGCTCCTGGACCCTGAGCGTACCTCCATTTTCTAAGTGGTCCCTTAATGACAGACAACAACCGGATATTGGTTGGAAAAGGCTGGGCACTGGATCTGGCTAAAAAGAACAAATCCATGCTTATTAGCCTTATCTCCCCAAGTAGAAGTTTACCTTCTCACAGAGGCAAAACGCCACAACACTGGCTTAAAAAAAATATGGCAAGGGCATGCTATTCTTATAAAGTGAAAGCTCTTCAGCTTTGTATGTTTAGGGGTATTTAAACAAATACTTTGCAATAGTTCTAACAATGTCATTTTCATTAAGATCTTTTTAGAGGAACAGGCTTGAGACTGATTTCTGTCCCACTAATATGGCTGTACACATTTTGATATATTTTCTTCTTTCACACAGTTTTGTCTTTCCCTGCGGTAGTATTAAATCGTTTTGATTAACACCAAGCATTCCAGAAATATGGTGTGCCCTCAGGCTGGGCAAGCAAAAGAAAAGAAAAAAACCCACCAAAGATATAAAAATCTTCAAAAAAAAAAATCAGGTAGTATCCTAGTTAGAAAACCTGACCTTGAATATTATGCCAGACCTGTGTATCTCCATGTTCACAGAGCACACAAGCTTTCAAGTTCAATCCACCTCTCGCCTGCTTTTCAGTAAAGCATGTTAGTGCTGTGATGACTTACAAATGTTCATTCTGTAAATGGTTTTACTATATGCTTCCATAAAATATACACTTGGAATTTACTTTATGTAAGATGAAACGTGCAAATATATTTTGCTGTTAATTGTAGAGCCTAGTACTGGATTACAAGAGGAATTCAAATGCTATTTACCCATTTAACGCTTATCTATCAAAATGCCTTAAGAAAACTTCTGCCCTCCACTACCAGAAAGGATGCTCTGAGAAACAGCATTTGGACCTGCCCTTTTCCCCCGCCACACAATAAAAAAATGCTGGCCTCCAGCCCACGGTATCAAGTAGTCCTGTCTCAATTGAATCTCAGCATTATTGCTTTCTGAATCATTTGCCCTTTAAAGTCAACACATGAAAGGTAAAATAACGTCCACCTCTAAGTATACACAGTGAGTCCTCGATTTCCCTTACAAGCCTACAAGTGGAGAACACCTTGTCTGTCAACCCTTGTTTCAAGATATAAGTTATGTTCACATTACTTCTACCTAGAACGAGGAAAACAATTAGTGTCTCATTGAGTCAGGTGGAGTTTTTCTATACAAACTTCAGAACAGCAAGCACAAACAGTAAATTTAGACTTACTACAAGCCACTCAGTATGCTAACAGTAATCAGCAAAAATCAATCCACCTCGCATTTATTGTTCAGCTCGGCTCTTTTTTGGTTATGTATAATAATGCAGTTTGCACCATAATCTGTGCCATCATAACCATCTGAAAACAGAAATACCTATCTCAGTATTTACCCTCATGAGCAAGATTCCATATGAAAAAATATACACGTCCTACTGTATAGGCATATGTTTTTAGGTAGAATTATGGACAAGTTACTGAAGCCATACAAAGGCTTGCTGAGAGTAAGTCTGAACTGTATTTAAAAGAAATTTTATTCGATCTATTATTTACATGACGTTACAGCTGTTGAGACCTCCGTCGCCATACTGCGCCACAGATTTTTTAAAATCAAACTCATCCAGCACCGCAGGGCTCATTTGGGGAGCTCAAAGAAACAAACCTGAACCACTGAAGAGAGCCAGAGGCAGTGCAGGAGCTCAGCACAGGATTAACAGCGCCATACAGCCGGTAGCTGGCAAGCAAGGGAGAAAGTTAAGCGTTGATGGTCTGCCTAGGAGCACCATCACAAGGACACTGATGAGAAACTCTCTGATGACTGACTCTGCCTGGTAGTAACAGTTTCATGCACTAACACTGCTTAAATAAATGGCACCCCAGAAAGAAGTTAACAATTTTAATTTTTTTTTAAATGGATACTGAACAACAGGTTTTGCCCAGCAGTATAGTGTTTTAAGTTGTTTTCTACATTGCAAAAATCGGTATTTTAGCTGTATCCTTTAGCAGTAGGCAGTATAATACATTTAATTTTAAAATAAATTCCCACACAGATTTAAGTAAACATACAAATTCTTCCTCCCCTTTCTGTACTACAAAGCACAGCAAAACGCCAATGGTCATACAAAAAGCAAATAACCTTTTCAATTAGAAGTGTTTTATGACAAGATGAGAAACTAGTTTTCATGCAAATATACAGAAGTGTTAGAATTTGGCTGTTCCTTTGTTTCATATATGCCTATCAATCGCTACCAAGAAGGGAAGAAACAGAATTATTGCGCATGAATTAAATTCTGCTGTTTTGAAAGCGCACGTGTCCATCATAAGAATCTCAAAAATTAACGTCGTCAAACTGCAGTGGCCTACAGACTTAATTCTTAAATTATTTTTAATTCTTAAAACCTTTATAAATTAATCTGTGCTTTCCCCACCTAACACAAGCATTATCAACAGGCTTTACAGGCTGCAACTATCAAGCTGCCAGTCTTTTCCACAGATTCTGCCAGAACAAAGGACTGAATAATGCTCTCCAACATTTCCCCCCAAAACCTGAATTTAAAAGACAAAAAACCCCCACCAAACTCAACACACCAAAAAAACAACCCTAACCATACTGCACAGCATTGTTACAAGAACAGACTCCATACCTTGAACAGTACCACAAAAAATAATACAAATTAAAATTTCCAAGATTTTACAGCTTACTAACATAGCACTGAAAAATCTTAATGGACATAATTATACCTGCCATTCAGATTGTCTAACCTGTGATAGTAAATACATGGTTTAAAGCTTTCTTACATACCTATTTTTCTAAGCATAAAACCTGCACAGAAGTAAACAGAGTAACAACAGTAAACTGCAAACAACCCAGCTGTTTCCATTTTCTCAAATAAATGCTAACAAATTTAACTGTCTACTGATTTAAACATTTTGAGGTATCTTCTCCCTCATCTTACTAAAGTAGTAATAGAGCTGATCTTACACACAACAATCTGGTTTTCTGTACTTCAAGTGAGTATTATTCTACAGCTATCCAAAAATCTTGCATACAATAGCCCTGAAACTACATTTCATTTCCTACCACCAAAAATCCAGAAGACTTAGAGTCCCAGGGTATTAATATTGTAGCTTAAGAAAGATGTAACCTTGGCTTCTTAAAACTTAAAATACTGTATTAGCAATTAAACGCTACAAGTTACCTTCATGTGAAACAAATAACCTATGTTCATCTTGTAAGAGTTAGGAAGGGACAGAACTGACTGGCAGTTCTGACAGAAATTAGTATTTGCCTTTGCAGAAACATGCTGGCAGGGGGAAGAAATCTAGCTGAAAGTAGACATCCCAAGCAGGAGAATGAAGAAAGCACGCGTTGAACACACAAAGCACACAATTAAACCACACAAAAAAACGTGCAAGTAAACTTAAAAAACTGTAAGTTTGTGACAGTGGAGGATGTAGCAGCCTTGTTATTCAGGCGGAGGTACTACAGACCGTACAGTCACTAGGTATCTTGAGCAAGGCTAAAAGCCCACTGTCACACTTCAGTCTGCACCTAACCTCATTTGGGTTCAATGCAATGCCAAGTCTTTGCAGACAACAAACCACTTCTGATGGAAAGGGATCATCAGATTTGTATACTCATTAGACAGATGTATACTGCCCAATCAAGGAATCAAGTCCTTATTACACTGTACACTTCTAAATAATTGATCACATTGAATGTGATCATTTCCAGAGACATATCAGGGAGGGGAAATTATTTATTAGAAACATGTTTTCCTATACAGGTGGCATGTTACCATCAAATCCACCAATTATTTACTGATGGCACTCACGCAAAGATCAAACTCCATAGCTTCCCTAAAGTCAAACTCTTCTCACTCTCTTTGAGAAAGAAAGCTGTAAAATACCCTTTTGATTTGCACTGGGCTGAACTAAAAAGTGCACTTGAAAACATGTACATACTCTCAAAGCTATTCAGCCTCTTATTAAAGTAGTAGCAACATGAAGCCTCAAGATCTTCCTATTAAACAAACAAGATTCTTCACTAGACATCAGAAGTTTCATTTGGCCACAGCTGAAATCCACTGATGAGCAAATCCATGGCCAGTAACACAACGATTTTGCAACTAAAATAGCAGCACCTGCCCTGAAAGGGTGCAGTATCCAACCTGCATCTGTAAGACTGATGGAAAAAGAAATTCCCATGTGACTATCATACCTGGAGGGTTAGGCTTAGGCAAAATTTAAGAGGGAAAAAATCCAAAACAAAACAGACCTACAACTAACCTAAGTTCTTACAAGTGTAGTAAATATCCTATTAAAATATCCAGCAGAAAACTGACTGCCTGTTTACTGACCTTGACCATCTGCCTGTGCTAGATGGTACAAAAGGAAAACTGAAGTCATCTGGTAAGAATCTGTTTGTGGGTCCCTACTGTTAGGTCACTCAATTTACTAAAATTAATAGAGAGTTAAGTCTCTCATTGACTTTAAATGGAGCAGGGGGAGACTAATATTATTTTACACTTACTATTTAAAAATCCCCAAAAGAAAAAAATTAAGCAGGAACAGTGAGTGCAATAATACTGTTCGGTCATTTTCTCCAAAATTTTACAAGACAGCATGCAAGCTACTAAAAGCAGCAGCACTTGCATTGTAGGCAATGCATTCATAAAATGGGGCTAGAAAAGGAAGGAAAGATTAAGGATCTCCTTTCTCTTCCCATCCGCTAACATGCCTCTTAACATAGTGAAATATTTGAAAAGCAAATTCAAAAAAAAAAAAAATCCCAAAGTAACCAGGGGAAAACTGCATCATTTTTCCTAATCAAAGTTCGTTTTAAGACACTTCACTGACTTTCTTGGACAGCATATTATCAAGAAATACTTTTAGGGAGCTTCATGAAGCATTTTTACAGCCAAAATATAGATCAATAGAGACTGTTTTAAAACAAAATATAGTGAGATATGCTTTCACTAGAGAATTAAGCTGTCACTGTAAAAAATTTTGTCTAAATTAAACATTCCTTTAAAGCAGCAGACCAAAACATCTCCATGGATGAGCCTATCCACATCTTGAAATTGCACCAACCTGTCCACCACAAGTTGAGCAATTGATGCAGTCAACGTAGTTCAGGTTCTGTAAAATTAATCCAAATGCACAGGAGCAGAATTTGACTGGCAATTTTTTCCTTTCAGGGTAGCGTATAGGGCATAAAAAAGCCATGAGACTTACAGAGGTTTTTTAAATGAAAAAGACATTTCCCCTTTGTAAATAAAATTCTGCATCCTATATTGTGGTTTATCTATGGATATGTTTTCCCAAGAAGAGCTTACAAGCAAACTGAAGGATGCTCTCAATGCAGTTTCCACTCTGCAACTGCACTGCTGTGCACGGAGGGTGGAAGAGACAGAACCGGGTGCTGTTCACACCACATGTGTCACCACGTGACGTGCCAGAACTCGTGGGTTTGTGGGAGCTCACAGGGCAGCCCTTTCCACCAGGAAGGGCACACCCCACACCACCACTGCCCTGCATGCCATGCTTCCCATGCCAAAAGATTCTTCCCTTGCCATGGCTCAAAATACCGTGGCCTCTGGGACAAAGTTACCTTAAAAAACAAATAAACAATTTTTTAAAATGCCAGCAATAACAGGGGCTCATCTTCTAGAGTTTATTCCTTTTTACGGGCCTCCTATAACACAGTGGATTCAGAAGAGGAGGTTTTGTACTTTTCTAAGTAAAAAATTTTCAGAAAAATTGCCTAGTTGAGTTGCGCGAACAAAACTGGAAAAGCTTCCGCTTGAGAACAGAAAGAATGTGTTTAGCAGAAAGAAACCATCAGCACCTTTTACCATAGCTAAGTCTATTTCAAAATGTTATGGTCCACTAAATTCTCATTCTGCACCAAGGGACAATCTTAACAGAAACAACCAATACTGGCAATGTGGATTTTCTAGAAGAATGTTACAGTTTGATCCATCCTGCAGCACAGTAACAAGCAGCTCCACTTTCACCACTTTGCCATATCATTGTAAAACTTCTTGAACTACGAGATGCAGTAAGCATTGTTCCCCTCAGCTCCGCAGAGGAAAGCGGCGCCTCCCACTTTGTAAGTTACAACATTCCAGAGTCCAAATCACCATTTTCATATTGACTAAGTTATTAGCACAGAAATATTAGAGAAAGGTAAGTAACACGTGCTTTAAAATAAAGCTAGAATCTTAGAAATTCTCCATGTCTTCTCTTAACCAATTTACATCAGCATCACAAAATACACAAGATTTGAGAACAGTGGTATTTATAATTGCATGACAACTTCAAAGAGCTTTTGTCTTGCAAACTGTACTTAGAAATGAGTCTGGGCATGAGTCTACTTTCTTTAACGTGACCAGTAGTCCTGCAGCCCCCCTGCCCATGAAACTACTCGTAGAAAAGTCGGACAGCAGGAGCAGTCCATTAAATGGGAGGAAGTACAGGGAACCAGTCACTGCGAATGCCTGTATGCTCCACCGTGCAAGGATAAACTGTCACCGTAAGAGAAACAGAAAACAATGAAATCATTGCCAAGCTCCGGTTTTTAAGACAAGAAACAGTGAAAGATGACGGAGACTATTTTATTAGGTCACTCTACCTTCTCTGTACTGTTCCCTGTTAGTCACCATCACCTGCCCCATCCTACCTACACACACAAACCAACCTGATCTGCACTCCACCAACTGAACACTGCTCCTAGTTGTGTTTCCACCTTAAAACTGATGCAACTTCAAGGTACAGGACCCTACTTGCTCTGCAGCAACTATTAGTAGAGCAAACACTTGGACACACCTTTGCAAACTCTGCACCGACCTCTAGTATTTTCAAAATCCCGACCACAGCCAGAACAGATAAGCAAAGCCAGAGGTGTAGCCAGAAAACTGACAGTTTATGCAGCTATTCTCAAACATTCAAAGCAAATGCACTGAAAATAATTCATCTCCCTTGCCCCCTCGATGTTTGGAATGATCATATCCCTAATAAAAAGTGATCTAGCAACAGAAACACATTATGAGCTAGTAACACCTACGACAGCCTATCCGTTTATTATTTTCAAATTGATACATGAGCTCTACAGACAGACTTACTGAATTAAAACTTTTCCTAGCAAGCATACATGTCAGAGCAGCCACTCACAGCATGAATCCAGAGATAAAAAGATCACTTACCAGAGAGCTAAGTGTTATTACAAATAGTCAGTATCCTAGTACTTGCTTTTGATTAATATTGTACACCTACTTCAGCTTGCTCAACCATGGCTCAGGATTAGTTTGAGAACTTACCGAGTATCTGCAAGTGGCAAGTTATCTTATACTAAAATAAAGCATATAACTTCAGAGGAAGTGATGGAAAACAGGTAGTTTGACCAGCACTACAAGCAAGCATATCATTCCCAATAAGCAACACTTAAACCACCACCCTGAAGGCCACCTGAGGTCACATCAAACTAACAGCACTAATTTACAGAGCCAAGAAAACCTAGAATATTTTTGACAAAAATATTCTAACTGTATTTGTAGATTAGAAAGACAAACAAAATGCTCCCATTTACAACACACACGTGAATCACCACTACTCTTTTAAATGCTTTTGTACAGCAGAAAACATGCTAGGTAATTCATACATGGATCACTCTCGGCAGCACAATGCTCATCTTTCCCACTGTGATTTCAGGGGCCTGAAATTTCTTCAGCACCTATTTTTCACTCATTGGTGTAGTTTTAGGAGGCTAAGCAAAACCCAGAAGTGAAGGGAGATCTCGCCATCTGAGCTTTCGTTCTGCTGGATGGGAGCGGCTGCAATGTTCTCCTTCAATCCAAGTCATGTGCAATCACAGTATGACATGTCCCCTCCTGGGCTATATAAGCTGGCATCTTTCCCAGCAGTTGCCACATCATGAAAATGATGCATACAAATAAACCCCAAAATAAACACTTTAAAACAATGGCTTAAATGACTGCATAACTAAACTCTGCAGCTGGAGACACAAAGCGTTCCCAGCAGCAAACTACGCATCTTCTACTTGCAGAAGTCCAAAAATACATTCTTATTGGCAAGCTCCACATCACACCTAGCAACCAGCCCCCAAGTCTGGGCTGCACAGCCATGTTCCCCGAGGCCAGACAACGAGTAAATAAAGCACGGCTAATAAAAGCAGAGAGCATCACAAACACCCCCTATGCAGACAGAGCTTCAAAGTATTAAATGTGTGTTCTACCACTGATTTCAATACATCATCTAATTCATTGAAAACAGATAATGCTATCTCACCGATTTAGACTACTAAGACCTCTTTTCAGGTGCTTCTCTGCCAAACTATTTAGATTGACTTAAAGTCATGTTTTCCTGGACAAGAAACAGAAAAAAACCACGAGGAAAACTCCACAGGGCAATCTGGACAATTTAATTAATCAGAAATACTGCAGTATTACATACGATCCACTTAAAACTGTTTGTGTAGTACTACACTGGTTTACAATAGGGTTCAAAAATTTATTGACTCTATGATAAAAAAAGGGAATTAATAGCTTATACTTCAGAAAATAATCTCAGCAGTTAAAATACCACAAATGTTACACTCCATTACTTAAGGGAAGGAAAATATTGTAGAAGAAACACAATTAACATAAAAAAGTCACAGCTTGGTATCTTCAAACTGAGAAACACTACATCAAAATGTATGTTTTTCCCTTACCATAAAAAAAGCTTTTTTTATCTCAACACTGAAGAATTTCCTGGTTTTTGCTCCCTGAACATTCAATTTTTCCTCACTTAGCTCTAAACAGACAGGATTTATGATGATATTGTTCTAAGGAACTCCAGGAGTTCTAGATGCCAATAAAGATTACAGATCAAATGAAAGATAACTACTAACCATCGTGTCTGCATAGATAAATAAACCTGCTTGCTTCTTTTATTTGTACTGTTACCTGTACTAATCCAACTACAATAATCAGGACCGTAAGCGCTCAGGAATCAGATCTGAAAACAAAAGGCTTCCTACCTCCCAGCCCAACTTATGGGGGTATATATGCACCACACATACGCACCTTTCTAGAAGTATTTAACGGACTTCGAAAAGGCAGAAGCCCTGACGATGAACTAGAGAACTAAGCAGAAAACAAAGTGCCGGGGGAGTCCAGACGCAAGTACCAACCTCGCAGCAGGAACACATTTCCAGGCATCCCTGCCCCAGCCAGACATGTAGTACACCGGCAGAAAGCAGGACCGGCCAGAAGCAACACGTGGGCAACAGCCTCCGGTGCAGACCTACTCCGAGACAGAAGCCAGCCCTGTGCCACCGACAAGCGAGAGAGACCGGGAGGAGCCGGGGCGCACCGGCCGGCCCGGGCCCCGCCACCGCGGGCACTCGCGAGCGGAGATCCCCGCGGCAGCAAGTGCGGGAGAGGGGAAGGGGCAGAAAGGAGCACGCACCCCCCCGCCCCGACCCCGGGCGGCCCCAAGACGGGCGGGAGCAGGGCCGCCGGCAGCCCACCGCCGCACGGACGGCCGCTTTTGTTCTCCGCGGAGACCAGCACGGCCCCGTCAGCTGCGCCCGCTCGGAGCCGGCTGGGAAGCGCTCGGCTGGGGTGGGGGAAGACCCCGCCACCGGCCCCCCGGCGGCAGGGTTAGGACGCCGGTCCCGTCGGGGCGGCCCGCGGCGGGCCCTGCCTACCTCTTTTCGGCCTGGGGAAGCTCTCGTGCAGGTGAAAGACGACTTTCTCCACAAAGTGCTGGATGTTGCTGTGCTCGGGCCCTCTGACAAACACCATCCAGTCGTGGGTGAAGCCCTCCACGGTGGGTTTCTTCCTGACCTGGGCTCGGTGCCCCAGCTCCAGCTTCACCTGGACGGCGCACTGCGGGGTGGGGGGGGGGGGGGGGGGGAAGAGGCGGGGAGCGCCCGGTGAGCGCCCGGGGAACCGGGGCGGGGG
>VFFE01008071.1:173863-184754 GCA_008921705.1 Burhinus oedicnemus
CTCCTCTCCCTCTCCTCACGCCAACGGCTGCGTCGCCGTGTCCCGCTCCCCTCGCGGAGCCGCGGGCGGGCGGGCGGCATCCCCCGCTGTCGGCGACAGCGTGGGCCGCGGTGGTTGGGATCCGCCGCTAGCGGCGGCGGGAGCGAGTGACTCCTCATAGCTGGGAAGCGGCAACGTGCCGAGACCGCCCGCCCGCCCGCCCGCCGGCTTGCGCCGCTGGGACCTGCCGGCCTCAGCCTGTGAGAGACCTCCGGCCGAGGTCAAGTAAGGGGACTGCCTGTGCCAGAGGTACGCTAAAAGGAGGACCTTCCTCTCCGAACCTCAGCCTCTGCCTCGGGTACCGTCACAAACGTTTCTGAAACCCCCCAGTAAATCCTCTTGCAAAAACAAAGGGAGGAAGACAGGGAGGGAGTGCGCTGAGGGCACAGGTGTGACAGCTGATAACGGGCAGCAGGCAGGAAACGGCACTCGGGATTATTTAACTGATACTTGTAAGCACGAACTGCAATTTCTACCATTAATGGGCTGATACTCCTTTAAAACAACAGTTATAATTTCCATATCCCTTCCGTACTGTATAACATGCTGATTCATGCCACAGGAATATGCCAGTGAGGAGCTGGAAGTGATTTACTGCAAATATCTCAATCACCGTACTGGCGCTCGTCAGATGAGTACTTTCAGACAACCACAAAGTAACTTTTACCGCCCTGAAAACTAGTTCTATAATTAGTAGTCATTATAATTATACTAGTTCGATAATTATATTTTGGTTAATTTTTCTGAAAATTTAGAACTTAATGATTCGACAACAACATAGCAATCCTTTTCAAGAGAAGGACAGACACGCAAATTAAAACACCCTCCCTGGGCGTTCCAGACATCACCAAAAGATGGCGCACGGAGTCCTTGCGCTGATGTCCTCGTCTGACCTCTTCAGAAGCCTCTATCCCTGTCTCCTATCTTCCCTCTTTTCACTTCGGAATGAGAAACGCACGTTACCGAAATTCTAGCATAATTCCTTCAAAACTACTGAGCTGTATCTTATTTTTCTTACAGATGTTGTAAGCCTTAATAAAAATTCCATTTTTTGCTGTGGCTGAGCCGCTCTTCTCAAGTGTTCAGTCACTTAAGGGACTTCCAAGGACTGAGAATAGATTGTCAAGAGCATTTAGCTGTCTAGAACCCTTTGGTTTCATTGCAAATCAGACTCATGCATTTCTGAGTCAGTGAGGGGTTTTGCGATTCAGAAGACACTCACTTTTGGGTGCTTAATTGCAATGTACTCTTGCAGACTTGAGTCTGTAACACATTCCCAGTAATAACAATAATACATACACTAAAAGTGTTTTGCCTTTCACTATTGGCACATATTTAATTTCAAACTGTATGTGACCTTTCATTATCGAGTAATGCAAATCCTGGAAGTACTGTTTGATTCTTACTCCAACTTGAAGCACTGACGATTTTGGAGTAGTAAGCAGACATGATTATTTAAATCATTACAAAACCACCCCTCTTTCATTTCTTTCACCCCATCACCCACATTTAAACTTCATGTTACACTGCCAACTGAGCATAAAATTCACAGTGAGGAAATGGAGGATGTGCTTCTCTGCTATCAAAACGGTGCTACGACTCCATTCTTAGCATGGCAGAGAGTGTGTTTTATGACAATTACAATGCATATTTCTGCTTTCTTCTTATTGCCTTTAAAAAATTAGACAAATGTGCTTGAATTAGTAACAGGAAACCTTAGTTTAGTCCGTAAAGATGATACCATTTTTAAACATAGGCAGCTAAAATTATATATCTCAGTGGGTATTTGAGCTTGTACATATGTAGTTTCACAGATATTTTCAATGCGTTGAACATATCTTACTGACAGCAATTATGCAGAAAGCAGAGAAATGTTCTGTGATGCAGATTTCTTAGTGAAATAGGTCTATGGAATTACTTCCATACTCAGTATCAGCCCTAAGAGTCTGGTTTTTCTCTGTGTACCCACAACTTTAGGACTTGAGGACTACAGAATGCTGCCCTGAAATACTCAGGTACAGGCATTATTTTCTTTAGGAAATGTATATGGGAATCACTGTAGTTAGAAATGCTGTTATGTATGAACTCCTGTCTTCAATACACCTTGCTGGCTAGAAAGTAAATCCTTTTTTAGTAGCTGTCTACATTTCTGGACAACTCTTCAAAGATCTTGACTGCCTGTTTGTGTTTTCCTTCCTTATTTATATAATTGTTTGACATCATGAAGAATGTATTTGCTTCCTATTCTGTGGCAAGTCGGGGACGCCACCTTCCTGTGTAATAAATTATGTTCTGTTGTGGGGGTATTCTTCTCAACTCAATTTGAGTGGGTCAACGTTTCTGCTCAATGTTCAGCTAACTCTGGAAGCAGCATAGCTGTGTTAGTGCAGCACTGCACCTGGCCTAACAGGAGCGGTGTTTCATAGCTATACTGTTGGTGATTCCACACACAGCTGAAAGGAATTGCTGCCTTTCTGTACTATTTCCTTACACAAGGCAGATGTGTCTTATATCACAAAAAGGGAGACTGCTTCCCAAGTCACTTGGACGCACTAATTGTCTTCAGTGTTTCAAACACAGCTGTTTCAAATTTACTTCCTGATGTTAAAATTTTATGACCCAAATACATGGACTGACTTCTACCTGGGCCATGTTTTTAAATGTTTCAAAAAAGCAACCAGCTGAAACAGCTAATACTACTGGCTATAAATAAAACCACAGTGCCTTTTAAATACATCATCAGTCTGAATTTCTCTGCATTTGAGATCTTTTAATTTCCTTATGCAGAGAATATAGAAAATCATAGTCCATTCCTGTTCCAAGCCAGATACTTTGATTACGATGTTAAGATGCTGGTCTGAACCAGAGCCAAAACTTAAAATGAGCCTATAGCTGATCTTATACGTATGACAAGGAATACATTTAAGCTGCTTTGCAATGGCACTCTGGCCGCCAGGAGCTAATGGCAAAATACTCTCTCTGGATTCACTTTTTTTTGGAGTTAGCTACCCAGGATGAACAAATGCCAAGGAGCCTGGGCCAAGTTGGACGCATGTTTTGAGGTTTTATTGGCTTGTCCATTTCTAATTACAAATCAAATAGAAAATAAACACTTTAGCTGGTAACATATTAAACTCCTAGTCAATAGAAAGTATCTTTAGGAGCAATGGCTGCATGTTTTAGAAAACAATATAAAATAGTTTATAACTCAGCACCAGCCACCTCAGAGGGAGATAGTAATGACAAAAGATAAATGTAAAAAGGGAATCTTGGCTATGCACAATATTACAGTATAGAAGGAAAAAAAAAAAAATTGTTTAAAGGCCTCTAGGGACACATAAGGAAATATGTTCAGAGTTGAAAGTCTTATTGAGAGACCTGCAAGGAAGTATTTAGTTTTTTATTTCCTCAAAATGGTGTAGCCCCTAGAGGAAATACTTCTGTTAGACAAAGAAACACTGTCAAATTCTGTACTCCGTTTAGGCCCGTGCAATGACCAAGTTCAGAGAAACAGTTCTGGATTTCCGCAACCACAGCCAGGACAGTCTAATCACGTACACGAGAGCTATTAAGGAGTAATTTCACTGAAATCAGTGTCCTCAGTTCTTGGCCTGATAAGAGATCTCCCTGCTGGAAATCAACCAAAAAGTGTAAAGGAATTATGTGATTGTCCTCACCTGCATCAGGTTCTTGTGCTGGCCACTGTATTAGTTACGTGAGTTGATCATTATCCCAGGCAGGAGTTTATGCATAAGATGACCAGTACGTCTTGGTCATAGACTTCCTTATTATATAATATATTATATATATATATAAAAATATGTAAAAATAAACCTTCCTTAGTCCCAGTATCACTAGAAAGTGAGTAAGAAGCTGGAATGGCTTAGCATTACCTTGTGAGAAACTCATGGGGAAAAGCAGAATTCTTTATCAGAGTGTCATGGTTTGGGCCAGATTGGCCCAATCCAGTGGAATGACAGATACTCTCTCTCTCTTGCTCCGCTCCCGAAGGGAGGCAAGAGAGAGAGAGAAAAAGAGAAACTTAAGAATTTAGAAGGAACTAAACTACTTTAATGAAATATTAATAATAAAATAATAAAAAGAAAATAATGAAATATATACAAAACTGTATCAAGCTCCCAGGATGACAATCACGTCACCAGCAGGCACTGGGGAAGTCCCAGACTGGACTCAGTGACGGACGGGAACTGGATTCTAGATCTGGATTCAGGATCAGGATCAAAGGCAGATGAACAGACAGAGTCCTCCTCGGACGCCGGCCACTGAAGAAAGAGAGCTGACCCTTTGATCCCTCAGCTTTTATACTGAGCATGAGGCAGATGGGATGGAATACCCTTGTTGGTCAGTTTTGGGTCACCTGTCCTGTCCGCTCCTCCCTGTAGGGGTGACCCCTCTACACTTTTCCGCTTCCGACCCTCCAACGGGGCAAGTAACAAATTTAGCTGACCTTGGTTGTTACAGCAATAAGTATAAGCAAGAACCTCTCTGCATACCATTCCTTGGCATCAACTATAAACATGGGTCTTATCACTGTGAGAGCGAACAGTTTTCTGCACAGCATGCTGTTAATTTCAGCAGTTAGAAGAGGCCTAGCTAAAAAGTAAAGTTACTGAACAAAATTGGTCCTGTTTTACCTCAAACCAGGACACAGTGATAAGTACTCATATGACCATCGGGTCTTAGTTGTCCTCATCTTTAATGAACACCATCACTGTGACTCAGAAAGCAGTCTTAGCACAACTTTATGGATGGGCAACTGAAACAAAAGGAGATTAAATGACTTGACAAAGGACAACAAAATAAGGCATAAAGTGGGACAAGCAGTCAAACCCAGCAAAGACAAAGCTTGGCCCTGAAAAAAATTGAAAAAATGAAGAAATGGAAAAAAATGTGTAAACAAAGGTAGTATAGGAGACCAGATGGACTGAAGTTCACAGCTAGCTCAACGATCAATAACAAATGCTTTGACAAATGAGAACGTTGCAAAGTTTGAGGAATATAGTACCTATGTATTTGTAGAATTCTGGCCTCAGACACTAGACACTCTACAACTGGAGAGGGCTGGAAAACTCAAGGTAAACAAGCTGCTGTCTCCCACCACTTCCCACCTGGCCACCTGTGTCCATAAGCCAAAGCGTCAAATACAACACTTAATAATCCAAAGCCGTTTTACGTCGCATGCAAAGTGTCTGCATTTGAAGGCCATTTTCCCTGTCTTGTCATTCAATCCGGATATACAACTCAGCCAAACATTTAGCACTATTTCCTCAGTGTGAAATAATCATTATGTTATTGTACAAGACAGCTACTTAATTACTTTTACTAAAATCTACGAAGAAAAGTACTCAGTCTGAATTTTGCCCCAGATTCACTTCGTTAATGGTCTGAAGTCCACCAGCAAGAAGTACTCTACTGACTCTAGCTCTATGTGACCAGTCAAGCCCTTTGTCAATGCAGCAGCACCTTACAGTGACCCTTAACGAAACCAGAAGTAAAACAGCATCTCATCCAGCAACGTAGGAGACATCACGTATCCAGAAACATAGCAAGGTCAACATAAAATGTACTAACGGTCCTAAGTAGCCTTCACTTGCAGTACAACCAGTTATTTCATTTCAGTTACAACAAATGGATCTTTAAAACATTTAATCCTGGAAAATCCCCATATTAGTAGTCCAGGTGTAGATGGTAATTTTCAGTCAGCTCCCAAGTAAGGTCAACTAATGACAGGACAGATGAAGAAAAAACCCTGGTGAGCATGAAAGGGGAATTTGAAACTAAGAAATACCCCTTCTTTGCCCACAAGACCATGAAATATGCTCCTACACGTAAGTATAACTACCGTGAAGGTTTATTAGATTTTGTTGGAGCAACTGACCAAAAGGAAGGGATGAAATAATGTCATTTGGCATTCACTTTATAGGCATATCTAAACTAAAACCCAAAATCACAAACGTAGGTATTTTAGTTCATATTGGTTAAGCCAAGAGAGCTAAACCAGGTAAAATACTAGTCAAGAAAAGGCACTTTGGGTTTCACGTCTTTTTTTAGAGAAAAAAAGTTGACATATTTAGGGTTTAATACCACAGTGTCTTGGTGCTGTCTGCCACTCACTGCAATCGACAGGAAACTGAAATGCCCCAACGGTGACAGAAATTAGTCTTTGCCAGGCATGTGTCTCAAACTTTTGATACCACTCTTTAGCAGAGGAAGTGCTGTAGTGTTACAGGCAGCCTAACTATTCTGCAGGCCTTGCTTGCAGTAGTACAAAGGGAGTTTTTTTATCTATGAACTGCTAGAGGATAAGGTTAAATAAGGCATTTTAAGACCAATCTCATGAGTTGCAGAGCACTCCCAGGCAAGTGTTAAGCAATTTCAGCTACCATTAATCTCAACAGACTTTGAGGATACAGATCAGGGACTTTTTGCTCAGTTCTACCCTCACACTGAACTTCTGTTGAAGTCCATGGAAGCTCTGTGTATGTGGAGTGATGGCCCTTCGTAGCTGACTACTGCTTGCAGTAAAAGCAGCTGCATCTAAAAGTTTAATGCGTTTTAAATAAGCCTTAATCTGAATAATAAAGGCTAAAGACATAGCTATCTAGGCCCATTCACTAAAACTATATTTTATTACCAGGCTTAAGAGATTTAAAAGAAATAAATTTTAATAGTGGCAGGCTTTGCTGCTATAGATTTCTGCAATAAATTCTAAACTGTGACTTTCCTTCATTTTTAAAGCTAGAATTACTTTCTGGCTTGGATAAAACTCCATATAAGAAACAAGATATGCAGATTAGGCCATCACCAGTGCTGTTACTGTATGATTTTCTTTTGGATAATAACCTTCACTGGGAGACCTCACAGCACATTACAAAAGCTGCCAAAAGAACCTTCTGGCAGTTCTTGGAGAGCATTACCAGTGCGTCACCCTCACGGGATGACTGTCCTCTGATAAAACAACTCATAATGTCCTAGAAAAAGTGTAACTGGAGCCAAGGACTCCTGTCTAGTTTCTCTCCTGGAAGAGAATTCACATGCCAGCAAACAGGGCAGTTTTCATGGATTTACTGACCTTTGCAAAAACTCTTGTTGCAGGAACTGGAGAGTGGTAAGCCTATTTGGCAGCTCAATCCAAGCTAATTGAATCCTACTTTTATTATTTTCTGTGTAACAGGCCACATTAAGACCAGCAGGAAATTATGTTGGAGACACATCCCAGAGGTGTCAAATTTCTTTCAAATTTGACTAGTGAAAGCAGATTTTGCAGCATAATCTGCATCTTGTATGACCTGCTTTGAATCAAACCTAATTATGACTTTTGCACTGCTGCTGTCTTCATAACTCCTAAGTATTTCTTTAATGGAAGACCTTGGAAGCTGGGGACACCACTTCAGGGAACTACAGAAAATATGTCTCAGTTTCATAGCCAGCCTCTAGAAGACCTGCAAGTTGAAAGGCAATCAAGAGCAGTATCTGTGAATTTAAGCATGTCCATTAACAGATATCTTCTGCTTTCTTCCTGCTTCTGACATCTGGGCATAGGAAAAAATGGTATTAAAACAGATCAAATCATAGGACATTAAATGGTTCCATATGGATGAGATGGATTCCTTTTGTCTGAGCCAGGACCGAGTCTCTGAACCTACCAAAAGCCGCTTGTGGGAGTGTTTGGGTTACGTATGCCTTTCTTGGGTGTAACATGGAGCTGACAGATGGCTAGAGAAGGTTCCTTGGTTAATGTGCTACTGAGACACACTTCACCTGTCTAGGCAAGCTCTGCAACATGGCAGCTTCAAAAAGAAAAGCTGGTTAGCTAAAAGACTATGTGGCAACAAAAAAAAAAATAGTCTCTATCAAGATGGGGGAAGAAAGGCAAACAAAACAATAAAGAAGCATACCAAATGCATCCACCCTCCCCATGTCTACCTCCTGCAAGTGTGGATGTGGCGGCAGTTGAGGCTGAACCACTCCCTGCCCCAGCGGCATGCGAGGCAGGGACCTGACAAGCTGTATTTGCAATCTTGCAAAAGGCATTGCACGCCAGGAGTCAGTGATCTTGAACAGGCCATGTCTGCTCTATTGGGCCTTAGACTTTGGGCCAGAGAAGACCATATGCTATTACTGTAACCTGTAATTTATAATATCTTTGGGAATGGTAATGTGTACATGGATCAAGGGCTGCAACGTATTGATCCTGACCAGACCATTGTACATCAAAGAGTCAGAGACCCACATCACAGCTCACCCGAGCAGGTGCAGGACTGTGCTGCTCTGTGCTGGGCTGCATGCCCAGCGTGGCCTTCAGGCCTGTGTTATGCTGCACAGGTCCCTTGGCACAGGACAATTTCAGCCGGCACATTATAACTGCGGAGCATGCAGGCAGCTCCCACTCGCTACCAGCGATTACGTGCTGCATGAAGTTCTCCTGCAAACATCCTTTATGAATAGAATTGTTTTCTTGCAAGAAAATTGTATGGTAGCTCGAACAACCAAAAAGGAGGAGACTCTGTCCACCTATGGGATCTGTGCAGCGTGCCATGGGAAAGTCCATCCAGGGTCCATCCAATGCTGCATGAATCCAGGATTCCCACTATCTGAAGGGACACAAGATTTATTTGCTATCTACATTCCTCTTTCTGTTCTATAAGCTATTTTATTAAGCCATTACTGCTGGGCATTTCTCACTGAGATCCAGAAAGAGTCCCATACCACCTCTCTCTGCCACCTCGCGCCCTACTCCCTGGTACAGAAGGCAGCAGCCCACTCACACCCTCCACTACCCAGAAAATGTTCAGTTGTGCAACTCTTCCACCAAGTCAAACTTACTGTGATGGGGGAAACCCATACTAAAATTCCCACAACAAATGCCCTGTCTTCCCTTAATCTGGTCAGCAAGTGATGACCTCAAAACCCTAAAGACCGTCAAGTCCACTAAAAGGCTTCTTTTGTCTGTTTCCAGGTAAAAATAGCAATGGCCAAACTTATTACCTGGTTTACTGCACAGGCTCTCCCGTCTCCATTCAGCTTTTATTTCTCTAACCTGACTGAATAATAAATTATGAAGACTTCCTAACTATTCCTAACTAGACTTCCTATCTATACTTATTTATAAAACACCATCAAAGATTTTTAAACCTACTTAAGATTCAGTGATTTCACAGACCACTTCAACAGGGTTTGGGTCCAGCTGTCACTCAGGTTACTGACAGAACAGGGTACCAAGCAGCACAAATCACGTCCAAGACACTTCAGACAGCAGTGCATGTCCTACCGAGTCTCAAGAACTAAGAGACCCGAAGTATCACACAGCATGTCAATAACAAACCAACCTGTCAATAGCAAGATGCCCTTAGACGAAGCAGAAAGGATGGAAAGGGGAGACCAAATGCTGCCTTTTGATTCATGCCATTGCCTACGGTCACCTAGAGACAGAACGAAACACGTGACTGTGAAAGGACCTCCAGGTACTTTTAGGTGATCTTGGGGTACTGCAGCTCCAGCAGCCAGCGCGCTTGTGAGCCCATCTCCATTGCAGCGCACTGAGCCAAAAGCCGCATCACAAATACTTGTATGTGCTGTTTGCAGAAAGTTACTGTGGAGAAGTCACATGGAGAAAACAGGCAGGGATCTGACTGATCACTTTGCACATACACATGTAGGCAGCTCAAGAGAATAGTTTTGTTCTCCGAGTCACTTTTGGGCTTCTTCTGGCTCTTGAAGTGTCAGTGTGTGCTTTCCCACCAATTCAATGGAAGCAGGGGCAGGACCCTTTGGATGCCTTGAACTGCCTATGGCTTTAGTTGGTGAACCTGGAACCAGTACATTATGATACTGAGCAATTCCCTAGTGTTTTAAAACTAAGAAACTGTTTAAGAAAAAACTAGATGGACTTGCCTACATTTACTTTTGTTTCACACTTGTCAGCATTTCACTACTTTCAGCTTAAACCAACTCACGATACACACCCTTGAGTTACATTACAGAATAATCAAGCCCGTTTCAAACCCATTCCTTGAATGAGTTACCTTTTCTGTTTTGACACAAGTTACATTGCTTCTGTTTAAGTCTTTGGATTTAAGTCTGCATTTCAGTTTGGCTGTAAGGAAGAGTCCGAGCCTGGCCCACCACTAGAAGGCTAACTCATGCCCCGCACCCTGCAGAAAAGCCTGGGCCCAAAGCGCCCAGCGGGAAAAGCACATGAAACCCGGCCAAACCCTGCGACCGAGGAACGGCCGGCAGCCCCGGCGAGGCTCGGCGGGCCTGGGCGGCGGGCAGCCATGCTGCCCTCACGGCGCGCTCACACAGCCACATGACGGAGCAGCATCCCGGCGCCTCAGACCCGTCTTGCCATGTTGGCACCGTTTAAAAAAAAAAAAAAACAAAAAAAAAACCTGCCGCATCTACGTGACCGTGCCGTGGACAGGGCCAGGCAGTCATCGCCCGGGGCTCCCTCAGCACCACCGGCGCCGCGCCTCCAGCTCGCCCCTAGACCCGCCGCGGCCGCCCGGCGGCCGATGCGCATGCGCCCTCCGCCCGCCGCGCAGGCGCCTCCACCGCTGGGGGTGGCCGAGCCTCAAGCCGGCAGCCGCATCCGTTTTCCGCCGGGGAGCGGGTGGGAGGCGCCGGTGGGGCCGGCTGGGTCGCTCGGTGAGGAAAGGTGAGGCGAGGGGCGCGGAGCGGCGGGAGGCGGCTGTCCTGGCCGCGCCGCGGCGGAGGGCTCAGAGCCGCGGGGCGGGCGCTGGCCTGCCGCCGCGCCTGGGGCGGGCGCGGGGACCGAGCGGTGGCTGGGCGGGGGGAGGCCGCCCCTCCCCCGGGGGCCGCTCTTCGGGGG
>VFFE01008071.1:184774-207800 GCA_008921705.1 Burhinus oedicnemus
GGGGATGTCAGCGCGGCGGGGGCGCCGGCGCGGCGTCAGGCCCCAGCGAAGTAGCGACGACTGCTGTCGTTACGCAGTTGTGGGGGCTTCTAGTTTACTCATTTTATTTAAACCTGGTTACTTTGGGGAGTTGTGAAGTGCTCTGCACGGGTGACAGAGAAGCGGTGGGAGTGTGTGCGGGTAATGTCACTCTGCAGGTTTGGTAGGAACGCCGGTTTGAATCAAGAGTCCTTCACAGTGAGCAAAAGGCGATAAATGTAGGAAATGTGATCTCAGTGCTGCCAGCGATCAATTTATATTATTTAGCTTAGCTTACCTTGTTATAATTACTTTTGGTAAGCTGGTACGGACCAGATCTGAAGGTGTAGTGCCACGACGACCCTCCTGTGGTTCTGTTGCATTAGCAGTGCTTGTCCTTCTTAGCATTAGGATGCTGTATTGGGTTTACACGGCAAAGTTTTGGTAGCGTGTGGGCTATAGGGGTGGCTTCCGTGAGAAGATGCCAGAAGCTTCCCCTGTGTCTGATAGAGCTAATGCCAGCTGGCTCTGAGAGAGACCCGCCGCTGGCCAAGGCTGAGCCCATCAGCGAAGGTAGTAGCACCTTTGTGATAACATATTTAGGAAAGGGTAAAACTACTGTGCAACAGCAGCTGGGGGAGAGGAGTGAGAATATGTGAGAGAAACAACTCTACAGACACCAAGGTCATTGAAGGAGGAAGGGGAGGAGGTGCTCCAGGCACTGGAGTAGAGATTTCGGTGAAGATCATGGTGAGGCAGGCTGAACCTCTGTAGCCCATGGAGGTTAATGGTGGAGCAGATACCCACCTGCAGCCCTTGGAGAACCCCATGCCAGAGCAGGTGGAGGCGCATGAAGGAGGCTGTGACCCTGTGGAAAGCCCATGCTGGAGCGTGCTCCTGGCAGGACCTGTGGAGCCGTAGAGAGGAGCCCACACTGGAGCATGTTTTCTGGTGGAGCTTGTGACCCTGTGGAGGACCCACGCTGCAGCAATCTGTTCCTGAAGGACTGCACCCCATGTAAAGGACCCACGCTGGAGCAGTTCGTAAAGAACTGCAGCCTATGTGAAGGACCCACGTTGGAGAAGTTCATGAAGGGCTGTCTCCCATGGGAGGGACACCATGTTGGAGCAGGGGAAGAGCATGACCACAGCCTGTATTCCCTGTCCCCCAGCTCTGCTCACAGAGAAGAGTTAGAGAAGTTTGGAGTGAATGAAGTTGATGCCAGGAGGAAGGGAGGGGTGGGGAGAAGGTGTTTTTAGATTTCTTCTTATTTCTCATTATCCTACTCTGATTTGATTGGCAATAAATTAAATTAATTTCCCCAAGTCAAGTCCATTTTGCCTGTGACGATAATTGCTGAGTGATCTCCCTGTCCTTATCTTGACTCACGAGCTTTTTGTTATGTTTTCTCCCCTGTCCAGTTCAGGAGGGGGAGTGATGGAGTGGCTTTGGTGGGCACCTGGCAGCCAGCCAAGCTCAACCCACCACAGATGCTTACTGTTAACATTGATTATGTTGGGAAAACAAGCAAGGGTACCTTTCCTATACCTTGTCTTTTTTAAATTTATCTTTTGCGCGCGCGCGTGTGTGTGTTGGGGGTTCATTTGGGGTGGGTGGTTTTTATCCATGTGGTTGATGGTGTAGAGTGCCTCTTCAGCAATGAGAATAAGAAAAATACAGCTTAGGATAAACAAACAAAAACAGATGTCAGGAGAAGTGAGATGTATTTAGTTACAGCTTAACAAGGCAGGCTGCTGAGGTACATGGGGTAAGTTTTGGGATGTTTAGTAGCCAGTAGCCAGCCTGCTGAGACCAGCTATTTGGGGAGGGTCCTTTGTAGTATGTTAGAAGAGGACTACTGTAAGAATCTGCAAGATAATTTTTCCTTTTCATAGTATTCCTGTATTATTTTTTATTTCTGGAGACAGAGAAATGAGAAAGAACTGCTCATGTGGAGTTTGTTTTGGGTGTGGATGGATTTGTTTCAGGGTGATGCTGCTTCCTTTGCAAGGGCTGTATTTGGTTTAACACTAATGATCTCTGTCAGCTGCAACATGGAAATAAATTACACAAGGCTTTAAGTTGTTTATGTTAAACAAGATTCTGCTAAGTGTTTTTTTGAGACAGAATGCTGTCCCAAATCTTGTAAGCTGGGGTAAAACTTGTCAGTAATTTTCAAGGCTGTAATTGATAGGCTGTCAGACCCTTGCCAGCTCTCAGGAACCTGGCCCTCTTTGTTTCTGTGGTAAGGGACAGTAGGGAATAGGAAACACTATTCTGCTGTTGCTTTTCCAATTCTTGGGATTCTTGTGTGGAAATTGTGCCATTCCTGGGAAGAAGAGGAAGGGGCTAGAAGAAATACTGATGCTTATACTTATTTATAGAAGGGGCTTGGCATACTAACAAGAATAGGCAGTAACTATGGTTCCTAAAGGTGACAAAGCAGTTGTTCAGAACTTTTTTGAAAAATTAATAGAAAGTGGTCTCCAAATTAAAATAGCCACTGAAACTGAGGAAGGAAAATGACCCTCACCTTTTTGTTTCATTTCTTTCTTTTCACAGTGTCTAAGTCTTGACCTAATCTTGATAGCTTTCATGTCTTCAGTGCCAAAAAGCAAGACACTGGGTTAAGAAAAGTGGGTGGGGTTTTGGTTTTTTTTTGTTTGTTTGTTTGTTTTTTTACTAACTCCAGACTTAGGTAGTGCTGAGGTTCTGTTTTGTAAGTCGTACTTGGAATTTTCTGCAATGATTTTGTGTATCTTTTGGCTCTGCAGTTACTACCAACAGCAGCTGTACTTCTCCTAAACATGTTCTTGTTACTGTCTTTGTCTCATTATATCATCGCTCTCAGAGTGCAGAAATGATTGTATGATGTTTCCATGGAGGTTATTTGCTGGTGGGAAGATTGGAGATGACACTTTGAGAAGTGGGATATAAATTAATAAATAACATCACAGGGAGGTGTACCCAGGTCAAGAATGCATTTAGCAATTCCTAACCGTTTTCTGACTGAAGTCTTGAACTGCTAAGTTCAGTTGACCTCCAGATGCCAACATGAATGTTACGTGAAAATGTATCTCTTCAAAGCTTTCAAAGAAGAGTAGCCACTACCCTTTGACTGGGTATGACTTTGTTAAAGTTTTTCTTCTGGTGATTTTTAAATTTGCTAAATGTTGTCTGTGAACTTTTTACCTTTTCTCAGGAGGATGAAATGTTAATGGTATTCTGACAACATTGCCAGTAATCATCTTCCATGATCTGTTTCTTTGGGGCTGCAAAGTCAGCAAAAAGAAAGTAAATGTTCCAAATAATCCATAGTGAGAAGAAAGACTTGGTTTTGCACAAAGGAATAACTGTGAAATCATATGCATAGATTAGGGGAATTCTAAAATATAATTTAATGTTTGTGTTTCACTAATGTGAAAGAATAGCGTTCAGCAGCCTAGTTACGAAGAGATACCCTATTAAGTATGTATTTGAGATAAAAAAATTTCTGCTCTTTGTACCTGTGCAAAATCCATGTGGGAAATAGATAATAATAAAATGTATTAAAAGTAAGCTTTATTCTCTTCTTTCTCTTCACAATACTTAAGCATTAAATGTTTTAGCCTACCTGTATTTTATAGCTTCTAATTCTGCTATCTAATCTTGAAAGAAAGAGAACCCTTTTTAGTATTAAGCATGTAGGCAAATCCATGCCCCCTCAGCAGACTCCTTTAGTATGGATAGAAGTGCTTTGTTGAATGACAATGTCATTGTGATGCTTGGAGTTCTTTTTGTGTATAAGGGTGATGGTGTTGGATTTCTAGCTTGCCAGGTTTCCAGTACTATGTGTTTTTAATGTGCTCTTCAAAAAATGCTATTAGAGTTGGATGCAGTGGATTCCTGCATTTTTTGCAATGTTTTGCAATTGCGTTGCCATCTAAGCTTTGCAGCAATGTGCAGGGTGGCATCTTTATTTTTGATGCATCTGGCTCGCAGTCCTAAAGTTCACATCAGAAACTATGCAAGTACCTGTTCAACTGAGGATGGAGCTTTCCTCCTCTTTCTACAGTGAGATTTTATTTCCTTGTGGTACCTTCGGTTGTAATGGCTAGAGCCCAGAAAGAGTGGGATGAGGAGGGTGAGTAGCAGACTACAGACCCTGAACTTCAGGAGAGCAGTCTTTGACTTATTCAGGGGACACTTTGGTAGGACCCTATGAGAGGCAGCTTTGAAAGGTGAAGGAGCTCAGGAAAGCTGGCAGAGCTATAAGTACAACATAAGGTGCAAGAGAAGACCATCCCAATACTTGGGAAACCAGCTAGTTATGTTGGGAGACTAAACCATGTGCTCCAGTGCAAAATTGGCAGCATACAGGAGGCAGAAGGAGGAGCAGTCTGCAGAGGCGCAGTTTAGAAGCATTGCTTGGACATACAGAGATGTCGTTAGAAAAGCCAAAGCTCAGTGTGAATTGAAACTTGCAAGGGATATCAAAGGCAACAAGAGGAGCTTCTACCGTTACATTAATAGTAAAATGTTGAACAAAGAAAAGTAGGACATTTTTGTGGTGCTAAGAGAGCGCTTGTGAGGTTGCTCTCTGTTAATCTTCATGAAGTCGTGGAGATCTGCGATGACTGCAGAAAGGCAAATGTTGATCCATTTTTGAAAAAGGCAAAAAGGTCAGCAGGGATTACAACAAGCATGTCAACCTCACTTCAGTCTGTGGGAAGATCATGGAATGCATCCTCTTGGAGCACATTTCTAGGCATGAGATGGAGGAGGAGCATCCAGTCGACTACAAGCCAGTCAGTATCACTTCAATCCCTGGGCAGGTTGGGGAACATATCCTTGTAGAAGGCATTTTTAAATGCAACAGGAACAGCGTGTGACTAGGAGCGCTCTATGTGGATTTACCTAGGGCAAATCATGTCTGCTTGATCAACCTCATTGCTTTCTATAATGGGGTTACTTGTTCTGTGAACAAGAGGAGGGCAGTGGATGTTGTATACTTTACCAAGACCTTCGACACAATCTTCCATTGTCTCCCTATCACCAAGTTGGTGAAATATGGCCTGGGTAAGTGGACAGTATTGTCAGTGGAATACTGGCTGGATGGTTGGGCTCAAAGGGTGGTGATCAGTGGTGCAAAGTTTGTCAGACTGGCAAGTGATGATGTCCCACAGGCATCAGTAGTGGGCCCAACACTGCATAGTGCCTTCGTTAATGACTTGGATGATGAGGTGGAGAGCACTTGGCAAATTTGTGGCTAACACCAAATTGCAGAGAACATTCAAAGCACTGGTAAATAGGGTGTTCTTCAGGGGGACCTGGACAGTCTGGAGGAATGGACTCATGGGAACCTCTTGCAATTCAGCATGGAGCAATGCAAGGTCCTGCATCTGGAGTGAAATAATCCCATGCAGCGATACAGGCAGGGGCTGACTATCTAGGAAGCAGCTCTACAGAAAAGGTCCTGATGGGAGGTCCTAGTAGACACCAAGATGAACGTGAGCCAGCAGTGCAGTGTGGCAGCAAGGAAGGTCAGCTGCGTGTTGGGCTGTATTAGTAAGGATGTGACATCTGTGACCATGATGGTTCCCCTCTGTGTGGCGCTTGTGAGATAGCATCTGGAGTGCTACACCCAGAATTTGGGCTTTCCAGTACAAGACAGATACTGGCCCAAGCCCAGTAGGGGCCACCAAGATGGTCAGGGGTCTGGAGAACAAAATGTACAAGGGGAGGCTAAGAGAGCTGTGTCTCTTCAGCTTGGAGAGGGGAAAAGCAAAGGAGAAACATTATTCCCAATTGCAGCTACCTGGTGGAAGGATGCAGAAAAGATGGAACCAGACTATTCTCAGAAGCGCACAGCAATAGGATGAGAGGCAATGGGCATAAACTGGCTATATACAAGTAAAAATTATATTATATACGAATTATAGGTTAGGGGTGGACCTGCTGGAAAGCAGTTCTGAGGAGAAGGATCTGGGGGTCCTGGTAGATAGTAAATTATCCATGAGCCAGCAATGTTCCCTTGTCACCAGGAAGGCCAATGGAATCCTGGGCTGCATAGGGAAGAGTGTGGCCAGTAGGTCGAGGGAGGTCATTCTCCCCCTCTACTCGGCACTGGTGAGGCCACAACTGGAATACTGTGTCCAGTTCTGGGCTCCCCAGTTCAAGCGGGACAGGAAACTACTGGAGAGAGTCCAGCGTAGGGCAACCAAGATGATTGGGGGATTGGAGCACCTCCCTTATGAGGACAGGCTGAGAGAGCTGGGACTGTTTAGCCTGGAGAAGAGAAGGCTGAGGGGAGACCTTATTCTTGCTTCTAAGTATCTAAAGGGTAGGTTGAAGGAGGATGGAGGCAGACTCTTTTCAGTGGTTCCCAGTGACAGGACGAGGGGCAATGGGCACAAGTTGGAACATTGGAAGTTCCAGTCAAACCTAAGAAAAAACTTCTTTACGGTGAGGGTGACAGAGCACTGGACCAGGCTGCCCAGGGAGGTTGTGGAGTCCCCTTCTCTGGAGATTTTCAAGACCCGCTTGGATGCAGTCCTGAGTAATGTGCTCAGGACTGCATTCCTGCTTTAGCAGGGGAGTTGGACTAGATGATGTCTAGAGGTCCCTTCCAACTCTGAAAATTCCGTGATTCTGTGAATCAAAATTCCTATTAGGTATTAGGAAAACGTTGGGGTTCTTTTACCATGAGGGTTGTTGAATATTGGAACAACTTACCCAGGGACACTCCATCCTTGGAGGTTTTCAGGACTTGACTAGACTTGGCATGCAGCAAGCTGATCTAATCAGACCAGTTTTGATGGGGGGATTGGACTACATGATCTCTGGAGATCTTTGTTCCAACCTAAACTCTGGATTCAGTGATTCTTTTTGGGAAGAGTAAACATGGGTATGGATTTACCAAGGAAAAATTATGCCTGACCCACCTGATTGCCTTTACTAAAGGATGAAATAACTGGATTTGTAGACAAGGGGAGAGTGGTAGTCACTTACCTCAACTTGAGCAAGGCTTTCAGTGCTGTCTCCTGGAGTGTTTTGTGTCAAAGGTAGGATGTTTGCCTGCTGGCAGGGCTGCCCTCTGGACAAACTAGAGGAACAGGCTGATGTGAACCTCAGGAATTTCAACAATGACAAAAGTCCTCTCTTGCCGTAGCCCTTACAGTACAGTCTGGGGATGGGCTGGCTGGGGAGCAGTTCTACAGAGATGGCCACGGGCCCTGGCAGGCAGTGCCCCAGCTAGTGGGAGCAGGGCACAGCCTGGGGAGCCAGGTTAGGGTGGGTTTTATCCCCTTCTGCTCAGCACTTGTTAGACCTCATATTGACAAGTCCAGTTTTGGATCCCCTAGAACAGGACAGACACTGACCAGTAAGAATGAATTCAGGAGAGACCACTGAGACAGTGCTCTGTGAGGAGAGGCTGTGGGACTGGGACTGGTTCAGCTGGGAGGAGGGACAGCTTTGCGGGTACCCAACAGCAGCCCTGGCACTGATAGGACAGGGGGATGAAGACACAGCCAGGCTCTTCACAGCAGGTTGTGGCAAAAAAGCTCAGGCTAGTGATGAAGAGAAAGCTTTTCTCAGGACAGCTCAGGACGGTGGTACCTTCTCTGTTCCTGGAGGTTTTCAAGCTCTGATTGGACAAAGCCCTGACCAACCTGATCTGACCCCATGGCTGAACTTCCTTGGAACAGGAGATTGAGCTAGAGGCGTCCTTAGGTCTCTGCCAGCCTTAATTATACAGCAATCCTGTTAAATTTCCAGGCATTCCTTATACGCATGCAAGTGCCTTTGCTGAGGGTGAATGCCAAAGACTGAAGACTGTTTAGATGGTATTTAAATTCATTAAATTGCATTGTAAACAGCTTGTAGAAGTTTCGTGTAGGTCGATTGAAATTGAGGAATTGTTTCTGATGGAGAGGCAACAGACTTTTAGTCTGCCTAGAATAACTGATTTGTGCTTCCATTGAAAGTATGTACTGTACTAATGATTCTCTACTGTAGTTTCTCCATTTAATATGAATAATAAAAACTATCTGCTGGCAGATAGCATATAATTCCAGTGTGTTTGTGTCAAAACTACCCCAGAAGGAACCTTCCATCATTTTGCTGCTTGTTAGGTAGAACTGGAGGAGTTTCTTTTTTGTGACTCAGTTACTATATATACAAATAGGCTGAATGCATCTAGATCCGCTGGAGTTATTAATATGCTTAACAGATCCAGGTATGTCTGGAATTGTTTGCTGTAGTGATCGTACTTCTTTTTAAGAAAGCAACATGTCAGCTCTGGTTTAATGTGTGTTCATTTATTATATGGACACCTGTTGTCTCAAAATGCAATTAAATGTTTTCTAAAATAGTACAAACCCATACTGGCATCATTCTGAGTGCAGTTAATAGTGAGGTTTGGTTTTCTCCTAAACTTTCAGAAATGTAATTCATAACTATGGGAATATTTTGCCACTTAACTGCCAGGAATTTATATCAATTGAGGTGGTAACTATTAATTTTAAGTTTTCCTGCTGTAAATGGAATTTGTTGTGGCACGTGCTGCATTTGCGTGTTTCCCGTGTTTAATTCCATCTTCTTGAAAATAAGTGGCAAGATTCTGAATGCATCACACTGATAGCATGTCTTGAAGTTGGAGTACCGTGCATGCATATGTTTTCTCAGTACTTATTACAAAGGATTGCACTTAGGTTTTCAGCAAGTGCTAGGTTTTTTAATTTTTTTAAGGAAGCCATCCCAAGTGACTGGAGGTGTGTTTACAGTAAACTAAAATGCTTGAATGTTTGCTGTTGGCCTTCAGTTTCACTGGTGTGCAACAAGGTAAGCTGAGTTCTGATTTCTGTCCAGTTTAGGTGCTTGTGAGTGCTTGCATATTCCAGCTTACAGAGAAGGGTTTTTTTGTCAAGTATTCCAGCCCTTAACTACCATTATCATTTACAGTCTCAAAGGTGGGTCTTTTGTTTGTTTTACTTATGGTTTTGCATTAAATAATTGAAAAATTTGTGGAGAATTTTGCATTTTAAATCATGTTTCAGAAACTGTGGACACTCTTCTTGAGCTGTCCCATTTTCAAGTCAATGAGATATACTTAAAATGCTCTCAGGGTACACATATGCTGTGCCATATGGAACTGTATATTAGCTCCAGCTGTAAGAAATGTTCATCGCCCATTCTTTGTGCAAGACCAGTGAGTATTCAGCATTTCTTGGGTTTAAGCCCATAAAGCATGGTGATATGGTAGACTTAGGAGGGGGAAGAAAATTCTTTAATGCTTACATCTTCTGTTAAGTACAACATAAATCTTGTCTATTTTTTTCTGGCAAATAGCACGCTTTCTTTTCTAGTCCTAAGTATATTTTTTTAATCTCTCTTGCAGTGTCATATGACGGAGCCAAAATGTTGGATGACATTAAGAAGCGGTTTGAATTTCCTAATGCAGTTATTCAGTCACAGGTAATTTTTTTTAAAAGCATTAAACAAATTGAATTGTCTGTGGAAACCTTTGTTCCAAGGCCTGCTGCCTGACTGTAAAAAGGTGATAAGGAAGACTTCCCCTTCCCCCCCCCCCCCCCCCAGCCCCTTCCCGCGAAATGCAGAAAACCTTTGAAGTAGGGTATTCTTAAGTTGCAGACAAATGCAAATTGCCCTTTCCATGTAGCCCAAACATTGGACATAATTGCTTATCACTGTAAAGTCTCTACATGAAAATCAGAAACTTCCCAGGACTGGAAAGTTTGTATGGCCAAACGGTTTTCAGTGACCGTGTGATCTCAAGAGAAGCCGGGAGTTACCAGATGTCATGTGTGGGCTTGAAATACTTGACAATACCTTATAGAACTGTCTGGAGGACTGATCTGTTTTCTTCCTGTGTGATGAGAGCTGAGGAAATACTGCAGACTTGTGTGTCATCAAAGAATAGCTATGCAGCTCCACTGTGATCAGCAGACCAAACCCCTTTCTTTTCAGATCCATTGGCTCCCGATTGTGTTCACCTGAAACTTTCTCATGTGCATAAAGTGTTTATCACAGTATTTTTAATGGACAGGAAGGAAGGAAGTAATAGGCTGTTTAAAAAAAATACACCTTCATTGCTTTGGCCATCTCTCACTTCAGTATTAAAAATGTGTCTCTTCAGCTGTAAGATCATTGCTAACTTCTGCGTTCTCATCCTCTTGCTGTTTTGAATCCAGGATTAAATACGCAGCCATTTGTTTGATGGAATAAATTGATATGAACGTTAAATTTATATGAACGTAGTCTGTGCAACCTGGTGTCTCTGTTGTCTTTTCAGTTCAGCTCAGTCTACATTGGTTTACAATAATTAAGTTTGAAAGAGAGACACAGAAGACCCCGTGTGATCAACTCAGCGTTTAGGAGAGGAAATCATGTATCTGAAAGCTAGAGTTCATCTGAGGTCTAGCAGTGTCTTGTACTGCAGAGTAGGACTCAGCATCTTTGAACCAGTTGGTTTTTCTTCAGTGCAGAAGAATGTCCCCATGGTACAACTGTTGCTGAAATGTCTTGGCTCATCACTACAGCTGCACATCATTAAAGGCTGCTGGTGTGCTTTCATTGATTTTTCTGCTGTGCTTTGGTTGTTTTGCTTGTTTCCGCTTATATTCTGTGACCTCTGAAAAGCATGCTGTAATCTTCAAACCATCATCAGGCTAGGATTCAACTTCATGATAGATGTCTTCTCTTTCTGGGACCAACCAAGACGTCTGCTCTGCAGAGTATGGAACCTACACAGTCACGAATCAGCAAAGTGAGGAACTTGAGCATAGTTTTGTAGGTCAGAAGTTTTTACTGGTGAATGAAGTTCTTGGAATGCAGTAGGCTAATCCACATTTTTGACTTTCCTGTAGAGCTCACTGCGAAAGCTGCTTTCTATTGATAAGCCCCTTGTCCAGTCTAATGAAAGTGTTTTAAGGATATGAGTGTGAATTAATTTCTGAAGTTCCTTATAAAGAAAAAAAAAAATAGAAAATTCACTTGGTAAGTGCATTGGGTGTTTTAGTATTTCAATCCACATTTAAATTTTTAATGGCAGTTTGAGGAAGTCAGACATTCCTTCTATTCAAATAGAATGAGATGCTTAATCTTAAACCTCAAATGAATAAACATATGCTGTTCTTTAGAACTGAAGCCCTCGTTCTTTAGAACTTAAACTTTTTTTTTTTTTAAGGACCTTGAAAATTTACTTCTTGTTCATGGTCTCCGCCACAGAATAGCTTTATGAGCAATGCTGTTAACTTCAAATGCCTTGTTTAAAGTAAATGACACTGTTCTGGCAGTAGGTATGCTAGGGCATATGCAAAGGGCTTAAGGCATGATACTATGTTTGTCATCAGTGTTTAGTAAAACTTGTGATGCAGAAATCTGAGGAAGTTGCTTAGATCTTCTGTGTTCCAATGCTTCTCTTGCTTCCGCTGCCCTGTATAGTGAAGGATTTTATAATTACCGGTGCTGTTACGTATACTGAGATCTGTACAGCAGTGGAGCTGTAAATATCTATTACAGTTGATACATTAAAAGGTCTGCAGTTCCTGAGTGTGTGCCTGATTCTCTAACCTTCTAAGAGGTTCTGTTCAAAGAGACCCTTGTATCTATGGGGAGGAGCCCTGTGGAAGCTTGTTTCTCTTCTGCCTCAGTATAACAGTAAGAAGTAGTATGCCAGCATTATGGAGATTTTTGGCCCTTAAACATATTTCAGCTTCTATACCACTGTCTGGTATTTCAGATCACAATAAAATGATGGTATGCAGCAGCAATGTAAATTCTTCCTAATGGGGAAGTGAAAAATAACACTTGATCTGCATGTGTATTTTCTTTCTTTTTCTGTTTTAGGCAGTGGGTCATCTGATTGCTGCAGTACTGAAAGAAAATGTTTCTTCAGAGAAGATCAGACAGGCATCTGACCAGGTCTGTGGCATTCTTTCACTTCTATCTCCTCTCCCATCCATATGTGCTTATGTTTTTCTATGGTTTCCCATAATTTCCGTGTAATTTTATTAAATCCTGGAAGTTAAGTAAGGTAGTTAACAACATGTGTCTGGGCATACAGGTGGAAATGGTACATCTCTGGGATCAGAAGAGGAGCAGTTTTACTTTCATCAGAAGTCTTAATGTCAGAAGTCTTAATTCTGCAGAATACCAACATCTAGCTACGCTCAGTTTAAGAGAGTTTTATTTGAGTTTATTTACGTTACTGCAAGTGAAGTGCCATATGGTGAGACATTGTCACTGGAGTGGGAAAGTCCTTTACATGACTATAAAAATTTTTAAAAGTATGGCATCTCACATACCTGTATCAGTGTTATATTTCATAGTAGCAAAGTAATGATTACATTTCTTTAAGAGAGAGCATGGTGCAAAGGCATACTTTGCCTTTTAGTTGAGTCAAGCTTGCTTAAGTGCAGATCTGTCTTGCTAACTGAGCAGTATATGAAATGCTGGCATTTGCAAGTGTCACAGCAATGTAGGAGAGGTGTTTGTTAGGATTTGCTCCTCTGTTTTTCCTCGACAAAGCTGACTTGTACAGAAATGAGCAGAAAATGATTTGTGTATTTTTCCTCCCAATCTGAAGTCTTAAAAAAAACAACAAGCAAACAAAAAAACCCCAAAACCAAAAAACCCCAAACAACCACAAAAACCCCAAACCTAAACTAGCAAACCCAAACCTGAAAAGTGCTGAGTTTTGATGTGAGGGAATACTGGAGGTGTGCAGTTTCTCTTACAGAAGCTCCTCCAACAGTTCTGATTATACTCATGTTCTCAAATGATTCTGTTTTGAGCTACAAGCTGACTCTTCCCATATGCCACCCCATGAAGGTATTAAACTGAAATACAGTAACACCTTCTAAAATGTAAGAAGCAGAAGATTGTGCTGCTTACACATTACAGGCTTCCTTTTTATTCAAGAGCATTTTGCAGCATTCAGTTGTTTAAAAACGTTCCTCGTTTCCCCATTTGGAAGCTACAAAGTCAGCAAACTAACCTGTGAATGCAAATTTAGCATGAAAATAAGCAGCAGTTTTGACGGATAGTGCCAAATCTTTGTGCTTACTAGCAGATGGAGAGAACTGAGGACTTCATATGGTTAGTAAAGATGACTTACCTCTTGATAGCTCTTTTTATGCCTGTCTCTAGCTGTCTGCACTACACCTTGCTGTAAGCATAGCTTGACGTGGCAGTTGCTGAGTTGTCTCCGATTACATCTTGATCTTTTTAAGGAAAGTGAAAGTGATGCTAGCCTACCTGCATAGGCACAGCTCAAAAATTCGTCTGCCTTACGTTTTTCTTGGAGACTCCTGTCCCTGCTGAGGGCATAGGCAGTAGGAGGCAGGAAAGTGGGAGCTGTCCTGAAGGCCTTTCTTAGGTGTAGAATCTGTACCCCAGCTTCCTCTCTTGTGCTCTCTAAGCAGGTTTTTATTCAAAAGTGTGTTTGAGATGAATGAAGAGAAGTCAATGTCAGCTTTCTCATTGCTTATGTCTCATGCTTTTGATTTCAGACTCCTGCTCTGAACTTGCTTTGGGAGAAATGCTGCAGTGAGAATGTTGCCTTGCGAACAGCTTGCTCCGAGGGGTTGGTGGCACTTGTTGCAGAGAAACATGCTGAGTTCGACTATATTCTTCATGGAGCTCTCAATCTAATTCCCTCAGCAAGGTAGTGTTTGGTTGCCTGATTTTGTGCCTTTTGTCAGCTGGTTATAAGTCACTGCTTTTCCCTTGTAAATACAGAGGAAGAGGAGAGGTTCTGTGAATGACAGTATCTTCAAATAAGCTGTGGCATTAAGGACTGACATTGCAGCGTACTGAGAGAATGCAGTTATGGGGGAAAAAACCACTGTGCGTGAAATGTATAAATGGGAAGTCAAGTGGTGATTGAGAAGATGTTTCCTTTTAAATCTACCAACCTTATAAAGTTCCTTGGGTTATCTGTCTCTCTTCTGATTTTTGTCACCTAATTGGATTTCTGCCCTAAGCTTTCTCATTCTCTTTCTAGAGAATGCTAGAGTTGTTTTTAGCCAAGCCAGCTAATTGGTGCTACACCTGTGACATACTATGCTGGTGAACTCAGCATAGAGGTTGCAATAACCATGCTACTCAGGACATGTTTTTCACCCCTTCTAACCTTCACATAATCGGTTTTAGGCTGAGGTTTCTCATGGTCAGTCTGAGCCAAAGGTGAGTTTAGGTTTGAGTAAACTAGTAAAATGCTTAAGAAATCAGATATTTTAAAAAAGACTGTTTCTTTCCTTGTGACTTGCTTGATTACAACTAGGACCTTAACTGTGATGATGCTGATTCTATGCTGAGTTTACAATAGGTGGTTACGGATCCCTAGGATAGGTTTTGTAATTTATTTTTTATTTATAATATCAATAATTTCTGTAAACCACGGTCCTCCAAACTGAACTAGTAAAATTTTGTTATTTGGGGTTAAGGGAAGAGTCTTCATTGCTAATAAAGATGTAAAAGCACCCGTGCTTGGACTATGAGAATCTGAGTCCTGTGGGGTAAAGTGGAGGGAAAGTTTCATTAGCTGTGGCTTGTACACTAAGAAACGTAACATTCCTGTTCAGCTAAGGGTTTGTTACAGTATCAGCAGTTTATAAGTAAATGAAATGTTAATACAATTTTGTACTTCAGAAAATAAAAAGTGTAAAATGGGATATTTAGGTTTGACTTAACCTTAAAAACAAAATTAGAGTTATGTATTGAAAGGCTTGGATCTGCCCCATTTCTACACCATTCTTAGATTTTTCCATGTGTGAAACCAACACATATGACGCATTGCTATAGTAGGTGCTGGCAAATTACCCAGGAACCTTTTATGTATTTTTGGCTTCTTCCCCCTGGCCTGAGGTGCCACAATTCAAACCATATCCACTATGGATTGCAAAGCAGGGTTTATATAGCCTAACCAGAGAAGTCTGTGGGTTTAAAATATCTGTAGCCTCAGGAGCTGATTAAACTGGCAGTTTCAGACTGGTTCATTCAGTGCTGATACTTTTTTTTTCTTCTTGACTCCTGTTTTAGAATTGCAGCCTTTTGTTTCTCATCCCATTCCTTGCCAAATTTTCATCCAGGTTTGCTCTGTGGCTTTGCACTGTTGTGCACACAGCGTCTCTAAAATAAAGTAAATATGAAATTAGCAGCCAGTGGCAGCCAGCGGAAAGGCGCTTGGAACTGCTGAGCACCTTTCAGTGCTGAATGGAGTTAGGTGAATGTTTTATTGGCAAAGACATGTTGTGTTCTTGCTTCTCTTCCTTGTGTTACGATGAATTTAGCAGGGGCTTAGTGCACCTGGTGGGTTTTATGTTCTCAGGTGTATCAAATTCTGCATGCTAGGAATGACATTTTCCTTTGTCAAAGGTGAACATCCACTACCTATCTGAGCTGAATTGTTACGTGGTTCACGCTATCTGCTCATCTGTTCTTACCTCTCTGGTGCATCATGGCACTGTAACTGTCTCTTAGACCTAGTTTCCTCTGATGTCCCAAGAGTTTAAACTTCATGGAACATCATATTTATGTGTGTGTTTGTGTGTGTGTATATATATATATATACACAAAATATGTATACACATGTAAATATATACATGCACATTTTTACATATTTTTAACATTGGTCTCCAGCTTTCTGTGTAGAAGATGACAGGAGAACTCCGGGGCCTGCATTCAGTAATGAATGCGCATAAATAATCAAGTCAATCTATTGAAAACCTGTGAAAAAATGGATTACTGTAATCTTTAAGAAATTGTTAGAAGGATTTCTCTGTGTATGTGTGTTTCCAGAATGTTTTTATCACCTCAGTACGCATGCCTGTAGGAGGTGGGGAAATCCTTGCAATACATCATGCCTTTCTGCTGCTTGTGTTCAGGAGCTGAGTGCAAAGCCTAAAGCAGCCATTCTCCCCCTACTTCTCCTGCCTAGGAATCAGGACCAGCAATACAGGAAATTCAGAACAGGGAAGCATGTTTTCTTACTGAGTGTTTTCTGGTTTGTTTTTCCCCTTGCTGCATAGTTATCCAGTTGAAGCTGGATATGTAGCTGACTCGTTCTAGCCATGAAGTATCTAAAAGGCTGTCGTTCTGTCTTTCTCCCCTATACCTATCCAAAAGACTCTTCTTCTTCCTCTGTGTGTTACATTGACTGTATTGGGATTTGGAAGCCTGCTACACACCTTCCTGTTGGTTGCTTTGCATCAGAGTTCTGCTGAACCTTGTGTTTTCTTGTATAGTGTGATTTCAGTGTTTTTGAGAGCTTAAGGTCACGACAGCCAGTCATTTTAAAGATCACAGGCACATCTTAAAACTGGTCCTTTTTTGGAAGAAAGGAAGAAAACAGAAGCATATTCTGTCAGTTTTCATCTGGGTCAGTGTTTTCTAGCACTGTTGGCTGAAGTACGAAAGTCACAGAAGGGAGAATATACTATTTTGGCTGTATCTGGAATATGAAACTAAGCACTTACTGGTGGGGAGATCCACTGTGGGAATCTCTAGGCATTCTGTGGTGTGCCATATCAGCTTATGGAAAAGAGTCTGTCTGCGGACAGTGATGAGTATAGTAAAGGTCTGGCAGTTAAAAGGGGTATTTATGTGTTCCCATTTTCTTTTATGAATGATGTGAGGTTTTCTAGGTTTTGATTCTATAACCAATATGATCCTTTGCCTCAGCAATTTTTGAATCTTCAGTAAAGAGTTTGGTAAAGTCATAATATCTTTTTGTGATTACGTGCTGTTACCAGACATTGTTGTGCTGATGTTGGTCCAGCCTCTGTATGTAAACTACTGTCTTTTAACAGTGTTCACGTAAAGTCTCCCTGTTCTTTGAAAGAAATTGCTTAAACTTGTTCAGACTTTTTGATACAGCTTAAAAGTCTAAATGTATGTATATCCATTCATAATTTTGGAAGATGTTTGTGGGGTATACTGTACTCTATGCCAGTTAATATTACTCAGTTTGCTCATGTCTTAAATGAGGATGATGGTTTGTTTGTCCTATGAGAGGGTTACATAAATTCTGCATAATTCCTTGTTTCCAACTCGCTACCTGAGGGTTCCTGCAGTTTTCCATTCACTGATGGAGAAGTGGAATTACAGATAAAATAGATTTCTCAGATTTTGTTTTTCTTTCCTGCTAGAAAGGAAAGAAGGGGGAACAGTAAAAAAGAAAAACAAACAAAAAAAACCCCAGCAGCCAGTTCTCTTTTTGCTCCCTTATCTTGATCTGTGTGATAGAAGTAACTTTTTGTCAGGTGAAGTTCTCTTATAATTGTATATTGTGTTATCTCTTCCTGTTAATACAGTGAGGAGTAATTATGGTTTATTAACATGAGTATTAAAGTATCTCATAGATTTTTAGGGGATGATGATGATGCAATTGTATAACATGTTCTAGATGAAAAGTCAAAGAATCAACCATGACTTTTTCCTCTACTTCTACGTTTTCACCTTGTGAAAGAGTGGTCTGGTTGGGAAGGTGAAAGATTGGAGAGGTGTGGAAAGCACTTAATTAAGAAGAGGAGGAGAAAATTTTGAAAGTTGTCCTTGTAAGCTCAGCCAAGCAGTAATAAGCTCTAGACTTCTTGAGCTCTTTGGTGCATGTTCACAGAGCATTTCCCCCCTGTTGTGGTTGACTTCATTGATTTCATTAGTATCTCTCCAGGCGAATATGGGAAATCCTATCAAAATTCCAGAAATATTGTTGTTTCTTGAATTTTCCTGAATGGTGAATTAAATGATACAGGAGGAGGGAGATAAAATAACTGTATCTATCTATTTTATGTAGTCCTTGGCTCCTGAGATCAAAAGTCAGCACAAACTACATGTATCAAGTGCATTTTCTGACAATGTGATTTCTCTTGCTTTCTTCAGTGGCATGGTTGAAATAGTGTACCATGCTGGATGTTTACCTATATACTTGCATTCAGAGAAGAGGTAATTTTTGGTTTTTAATATACTAAAAGCACCAATATCAATTAAGCGGGGTACAGCAAATGTACTTGTGAGATATGGTAGAAGCAAACCATCAAAAGCTTTAATTGATACATTAATTATTCTCTCTGCTTCTCATTATGTGAAAAGGAAAACAAAGACACGTGGATGTGCAACTTGCCCAAAATTGTGTAAGAAGGTATGATGAGGTCCTTAAGGAGAACTCAAGGCTTTTTGAGTGTCAGTTTTGTTCCTGGGTTCCTCCTTTTATGGAAGAATCAACTCATGTGTGACATGTGTGACAGTAACGTATTTCTTTTTGTCAACAGGAGTGTGCATGGTTTAGTAAAAACTATTTGGAAATTACTACAAATTCAAGCTATTCAACTGGAAAACGATGGAGATGGGGCTGTTTGGAATCTGTATGGAATCAGGTTAGTTTCACATCAGTTTTATTTAGATACTATAATAACTTTTTGTCTGATTTCCAGAAAAAACATAGATTAAGTGTTGATACTGGCTTTCAGTCTGCCTCTTCTTTGTGTGTGTGTGTGTGTGTGGTTTTTTGGTTATTTTTTTTAACAGTGCGGGTAATCAAGCGCTGGTGCAGTACCAGAGAGGTTGTGGAATCTTCATCCTTGGAGATACCACAAGCTGACTGCATGTGATCCTGGGCAGCCTTCACTAGCTGACTCTGCTTGAGCACATGGGTTGGACTAGATGATCTGACGTCATCCCTTCCAACCTAAATGATTCTCTGATTCTGTGATTTTTATTTTTTTTTTCAGTTGGAAGTTTTAAAGAATTATAGAGTACAGGGATAAGATTGCCGCCATATGCTCAAAAGGGGCAATGGCAGTATGAAGGGTGTGTGCGAGAGAGCGAATAAATACTGGGACTTGTTCAAATACAGTAGCTGGATGATTGCTAATACTCCTTTTAATAAGGCTTTTATTTTAAGACTGTGGCCCACTTCCCTCTCACTTGTTTTTTCTGCTTTACTCCTGTTATCAAAGTAAGGTTCCTGAATGCTTTTGCTGTTAAAGTAGTTGCCATGTAAAAATAAATTATTTAAAGATGCATCCAGAGCTACTCATATAAAGCTGCTTATCATGCAATAGCAGCCTTCCTAAGGGGACATCTTATTGACTTCATCCAGCTCTTGAGAAACCATGAGTCAGTGCTGACATTAACAGCCTCTACTGTATCTTTTCTGGAGAAGATGCCAGCTTGGTAGATGTCATGAACATTTTTCAAGTTGCTTTTTGTGCAGTTAAGAGGTGTCATTGTAGCAGGCTGTAGCTATAATGCTTTAAGGATATAAAACTTAAACAAAATGAAATAGTGAAGAAAAGTGAAACAGATTTTGCAGTGCTGGATGCGCTTGCATTCCTGAAACCCAGCGTGCCTTTGTTTTTCTAGCTATCTTGGTTCTTTCTACGAAGTCCACACTTTTATACAACAGTTTTAATTGAAAAGGCAGGTAATGAAGGGTAGTGAGATAGAACTCTTTTGGAAACTTTCTCCTTAGGAGTAAGTAGACTTATTTAAAGTCTCCTGGTAGAAGAGACTAAGTTAAAGCAACTTAATCCGGGCTCCATGTGAAAAAGAGGGTAGCAGGATGTGGCTGGAATAAAGAAATAGCCTCTTCTCAGTAGGGTAAAGAAAGATTATTACTTTTTATTTGTCTCTCCTCACTGACCAAGAGAAAAATTACTGGTAACATACAAGGAAGGTGAAATTTGATTATTCAGAATAATTTAAAGTAACTTAAAGTAATACAGAACTGAAAATAGGCAGCAAACTTGTACTTAGCCTATACCTTTTTTGGTTTTTCCTTTTGCTTCCGATTAACTTTAATGAAGAGAGATATCCCGTTGTTTGACTTAGTTTTGAATATCTAGTAGGTCAAGGTCCTGTGATTTTGAGATCTGACTTTTGGTTTCTAGTGTACAGAAAGTCCTGTCTTTATTTGGTGACATAACAATTCTTGTAGTAGTGTTCTATCAAGTGCCATTAAAACTTTATTTCTGAAAGAAATAAACGAATATATACAGTAACTCACCAACAGTAACCTCCTATACTGTATTGATATATTATGCTGTCAACTATGCAAAAAGTATTCCATATGGAAATCCTCAATGAAGAATCAAAAAGCACCAGTATGTTCTCAAGTAGTTTGCTATTGTCATCTCTCTTGGGACATTTTAAAACCAGTATGACAGCATAATAAATAAATTTGGTTTAGACCAATATTAACTCTGGACAATAGAATTACTTTTATAATACTGCTTCTTGTGATGATGTAATATCATGAACAGTTCCTGAAAAGAAATGGGAGAAAAAAATGTCTTGCAGTTTTGGGTGTTTTGTCTGGTAATATTGTTTTGGGTCTGTGTGGGATGGCATTAGCTTTCCCTGTAGCAGCCATCATAGTGCTGTGCTTTGTATTTGCAGCTAGACGAGTTGAGAACACACCCATGTTTTGGCTACTGCTGAACAGTGCAGTCTATCCAGCCCTCTCCCACCCCTTCAAAAGCCAATAAACTGTGGGTGGGAAAGGCTTTGGTGGCAACACAAGCAGGACAGCTGACCCAAACGGACCAAAGGGATGTTCAGCAATAAAAGCTTAGAGAAAGGGGGTGGGGAATGGGAGAGTGGTGGCATTCATTATTAAGGTGTTTATCTCACAAAGCAACTGCTACGTGTACTGAAGCCGTGTTTCCCAGGAAGTGGCTGGACATCACCTGCTGATGGGAAGTAGAGAATAAATCTTTGTTTTCTTTGCTTTCACGTTCGGCCTTTGCTTTTCTTTATTAAACTGACTTTATCTTGACCCATAGTTTTTCATCTCATTTCTCCCCATCCTCCTGAGGAGGGGGAGTGGGAGAGTGGGAGAGTAGCTTGATGGGCACCTAGAGCCAGCCAAGGTCAACCCACCACATACGTTTTCTGTTTTAATCTGGGGGAGCCTCTGTAGTTTTAATGCTGGGATTCACCACTTTCTGTAAGCAAATTAACCCTGGAAAATAGAGAATGGATTACCTCTGTTCCTACAGAAAGTGGGAAATGTTCCTTTTACCCTAGTAAGTTGATAGAAAACTGCCTCATGTATCACTGAATTTTGGGATTCCTAATTGTCTCCATAAGCTTATTTAAGTACCACTGGTTTGGTTGTTGTTTTTTTTTTAAATAACTGGTATTCCAATGGTGGATAAATACCAAAACAAATATGCTGGGGTTTTTTTTAAGGATGTGTGAAAAAAGTTATGTGATTTTTAAATTCACATATGGGATGATCTGCACTTTTTGTTATGAAGTTACAACCAGCTGTAGCAGAGATAGTAGTAGTCTGCAAGTTGGTCACATTGTGGACTAGAACTGATCATTCCCAGAGGATTTATTGTCTCTCTTTTGGCATAAAGTTGTATGTTTCCTATGCATATTAATATAGCTCTCCAGTAACCTAGGCTCAAGCTGAACTGAGTGGGAGGCCAGGGAAGAGCGTATTTTGAGGAGCACTTCTCAGCGTTCTCAGTGCAGGTGGCTTACGACATCCACGTACAGAACTTTGGCTATACATTTTTGCTGGAAACTATTAACTTTTTTTAACGAACTATTATTTTACATTATTCTTAATGATTCACCATGCATGGTTTTTATTGTCTTACAATGCTGAAGAGCTGCCAAATTTCTGAAATCCAAATTCAGAGAAGGTAGAGAAATGCTTTAAAAATTCGTATTTGATGGAATAAAGTGCTATTCTGCCTTTCTGAAAGGGCTGGGGTCTCAACTGCTTATGCAGAAAAGTATGTTGACTGTAGAATTTGTTTTCCTCATACAGAAAAAGCAATCTGTCACTGAACATGTGCTTTAAATCAGACTGGAGCTCTCTTGTGTTCAGAGATGTAACAAAAAGGTTGAGATGACCTAAAAGTTGAAAATAATTTTTGTTTTATTGTTGCCCCTCACATAAGGTTTATCTTTGTTTCTCTAGACACTTACGTTTTTACAGGTGGATAGCTGCAGTTTCTGGTTGTGTGTTTTGCTTTATCCTGAACTCCTCGGCAATAATTTATGGTAGTACCACCATAATGTCATTTAAAGATATGCGTTTTACAGTGCTGCGCTAGCAATTCTTAAGTTAGTTTTGATGATAAATTGCATCTACACACCTCATTTTTCCTACCACTAATAGCATTATCAAATGGAACTTTTTTAGGCTGGGCATTGTTTCATTATTAATCACTGTCCACTATGGAGCTTACCCAATTTCTTTTATCATCCAGCTCAGTGCAGTAATATTAGTTTCAGAACACACAAACTGTCATAAAAGGCTTGCTTTTTTCTGGATAGTAAGCCATTTTAGTTCTAGACTTGATGTGTCACATGTGCTGACTTTATGCATGTTCCACTGACTTCACTGTCATAGCAGCGCTTAGATGACTGGAGACGTATTCTTATTAGGAAAGGTAATTAATTCTTAAAATATGACAAGGTATTGAAATAAGCAGTTGCTATAACTTTTTGTGTGTATGGGGCTATGCACTTTCAAGGTCCTGGCATGGTGTGTGAACAGTATTCTAGCTTGCTGCCTGATAAATGATCCTGCCTATGATCTTACTGGATTCAGGTGCTAGACATACGAGAAGTTTTTGCCTCTTGCATGCTGTCATCTTGGAAAGCTGCAATGAGGCAATAACCTTAGCCTTTCTAGGCTACACAGATTGTAAAAGACTCTGTAACTTCAGTAAAATGTTACAGAATGAGGGAAGGTGGACATATGAAGACCATGTATCTAAGTTAACAAATTTTAGAGAAATGAATGTGGGAAGTGCCAGGCTTCTAGCCCCAAATATGAAGGTCAGACCTGTAATACATGCATCCTTTGTGATCTTAGTATGTTTTCTGAACATGCTTCAAGTAGTGCATCACATCAGCCAGCTTTCTGAAAGTTGCTGTGTCTTCAAATTATTTATTTGCCTGAACAGAAACACACTTATTTGGAAGAAAAATTGTTTGAGGAGCAGAGGGAGAAGCCAGTGTAAAAAAAAAAAAAAAA
>VFFE01008071.1:210154-328346 GCA_008921705.1 Burhinus oedicnemus
TAAAAAAAAAAAAAAAAACCCACAACCAAAAAAAAAAAAACCAACAAAAAAACCCCACAGAAAATCAGTGGCACAGCCTGATTATAAAATATCTTTAACAAGCTACCAACAATTTCAACATTTTGTCATGCTTATCTCCAAGGAACCTGTCCAATAAAGCTTCAGTATAAGATACCAAATGCTGGAGTAGCCTTAAAGCCAAATGTTTTCAATGGTTTTACATCTATATGTATATTTTTCAGATAAAAAGTATCCCTTTGCTTCTGTTTTCTGGAAGTCTCATACAAATCCAACAGAGTAATAGTACAGTGAAATTAACTTCTGTATTCTGTTGCTCTGAATAAACAAATAAGTTTATTAATCTCTTCAATTTCTAGTGAGCCTAGACCACGTGATCGGCAGTAAGACTTCCAAGCAAAAGTGTGTTTTGTTCAATTTAATTGATCAGAGTATTTTTAAAATATTGTTTGCAGATTTGTTCTTCCACTCAGCTGCTAAAGCCGGGATTTGTGAAGAGTCCTGTCAGATGTCTGAATAACAGAATGAACTGTGGATTTTCTGCTGGTGGCTTGTTTTGAATTAAACCAGGAATTGTTCTTGCTGAAAAGGAAAATATCTTAAACTTCCTTTGCTGCTTTTTGTGCAAAGGTTTCTGTGGAATAAAGTTCTAGACTGAGAATATAGAATCATAGAATCATTTAGGTTGGAAAAGACCCTTAGGAACATTGAGTCCAACCATTAACCTAACTACCAAGTCCACCCCTAAACCATGTCCCTGAGTGCAATGTCAACATGCGCCACCTATGTTGTTACAGACCTATTACTGAGTTATTTGTAAAGCTCTGCATTAGGGCTGAGTCTTTTTTAAAAACTGACTTTTAATTTTGATTCGCTGTATATTTGTTAATGTATTGATCATTAACTTCATTTGATTCTTTTAGTATTGTCAAGAACAGCTGGTATTCCTAACATGCTCAAGCCAAAGGAATTTTTCTGTCATAAATTTTTTACAGGGAAGCCATCTTGGTTAAAGCAGTTTCTGTTTTATGTGATCATTTAAGACTGTTGGCCAAAAACTGGCAAGGAATGGATGGCTCTTTCTAATTGAAATTAGGTTTTCTGTGTTTTTAAAAAGGTATGTCTGAATAGTCTTGTCCAAATGCTACTTCAGAATGGCACAGTAGTCTCTCATGACATTCAGCAAGGAAAGTCATGTTATTGAATTGATGAGGAAAAGAAAAAAAAGAGTAAAATGAAGAGTGTCATAATCTGCAAGTACATGTTGAGTAGTATTCATGCTTAAATATTGAGTCTTTTCACAACTGCACTTCATTTTATGGTTGCTATATAAGGTCTCATGACAGTACTTTGTCCTAATAAGCCAAAGGTTTTTTGTGAGATTTAGTAATGCCTTTCATAACACCTTTCTGTTAATTGCCTCCTGTAAATTTTGCAGGGAATGTCACATTGCCTGGGTTTTCCTTGTCATTTCTTAAGTTTTCAGTAGAAAGCAATCTTGGCAAACTTATTTCTTGAACTGCAGGGCACAGAGTTCATGTGTTGGCATAATGGCTCCATTTCTAAGATACCTGTATTGTGAACCATCTCAGTTACGGGAATATGCTGAACTGCGGATGGGTTTACTTAAGATCTTACTTCAGCCGCATGGTCCAAAGCACAAAGGAGCACCCTCCATGCTGGAATGCCAGATTCTTCAACTTCTGTGTGATTTGGTTCCACACCTTCAGGTACGGTTGTTGCCTGACCCCACCTTTTACAAATAAATGCTATCAAAGCAATGATAGTATTATTACTATTGCTTTTCAAGTATGCAAATGTGGCATTCTCTTCCATTTCCCATAGACCTGATTAGTACTACAGAAATCTAATAAGCTGGCTCTTTCTGGTAAAAGGTAAAACTTCTTCATTGTTCACATCTGATACACCTGGTAAAGTGTAAATTGAAACACGTGTCTACCATAATTATTTGCCCCAGTAAACATACAGTAAACTTGTAGAGATACCCATGAGAGAGAGAATATCGTTAAATGGTAAGATACTTGTCAAAAACATGCTGTTTTTAACTTAACATGGATGATATTAAAATGAGACAAACTCCATGAGTAGCATGATTTAAGTACTCCTAGATACTCCTTTCTCTCTTTTTGTAACAGAGGGATTAGTGGATCTTAAGACAAAACTTAATCCCTCTGGAATATGCTGAAGTTTTTGAATGTATTTTTAATTTGCACGGTGATAGTGCTAGGAGCTAGGGATTTAATCTTTCTGTCCCCTTTGGTTACAGGTCTAGAGTGTTGGTTAAGGTTAATACCTCTGCTTTACTTCATGCTTTATTGTGACATTGGTTAAGCTTTTTGTACCTATGTACCTTTTCCTTCCTCTTTAATATTAGAGAAACATCTTCAGTTTCAAGTATATTCAGTCAAACATGAGGTGGTATGGTATTATTGTCATAGAAGGAGTTTTTGATAGTATCAGTAATGTAAAGGTAAATAGGCTTGATATGAGGATTTTTGGTAGCATCTTCCTGCTGAGGAATTTTACTAGTAAAACTAGCTACTTTTCACAATCTTGTGGACAAAGAAAAAACTTCTTTACAGTGAGGGTGCCAGAGCACTGGAACAGGGTGCCCAGGGAGGTTGTGGAGTCCCCTTCTCTGGAGATGTTCAAGACCTACTTGGATGCAGTCCTGAGTAATGTGCTCTAGGCATTCCTGCCTTAGCAGGGGAATTGGACTAGATGATCTCTAGAAGTCCCTTCCAACTCTGAAAATTCCGTGATTCCGTGATTATATACATTTATCTCGGTTCAGGTCTACTCTTTGCGATAACAGGTACATGCTGACTTTTTCTAGTCACAGGGACATTTCTGATGTTTTGATTCTACCTGAACTTCAGTGTAACATTGTGTCCTGAATGTATGACCAAGCTTCTGACTTGGTAAGATTTAGCCATAAAAATGGCACTGTAGAAGAATTACAAAATTAGTTATGAAACTTTCTTTGCTCCATGCTCGTTGGCACTTTTTTTTTGGTACTAGAAATCTGTTGCATTTTTTTTGAACTCACATTAATACTTGAATGTTTTTATCTTGCCTGAGAAATAACTTTCACAGAGGAAAGGGAAGTACTTCCTTCAAGAAGCCTGTTTGATGGACTGTTTCACAACCTGTCATTGCTTCTCCTTCTTTCTCTGAACCTTGAGTCGTTCTTATCCTTCTTTTAAGCTTGACTTATTTAATCCTCTGTATTGTATAAATGCCAAAATGCTTCTTAGTCATTTTGTGTTACAATAACAACCAAGCTGTCAAAAGTACAGCTCGTCACCTACTGACTTTTCTGGTGAAAAATTCAGTGGACACGAGCCTTCTGATTAAAGCAGATTATTCATAGAATTTGTTCCAAGGGACTAAAAATTGGGATTCCTTAATGCTGGCTCCAGAGTTTGGATCGGAACAGCTGGATTTGTCTGAAACTCAAATTATCAAGAGAGGAAATGCTGTCAATTAACTCATTAGGATTTTCAGGCAACCTGCTTCTCAAAACCTCTTTACTTGGCTTCCAAGTATGGAAGCCAAGTAGCTTTTGGGTATCACACTTCAGCTTTTCACTTTTGTAGTAGGTAGATTACATGATGCTCTAGCAGAAGATAACACCACTGCCTTTTTCTTTTGAGACATATGTTAAAATCTTGGTTACATTACAGAAGAAATATCCTAGAGCAGGATGTTTCCATTACAAGTTTATTTACCTGTTACATGAAATCCCCACACAATTTGTTTTATGTGGCTGAGAGAACCCTGAGAGCTGAATTAATTTGCTATTGCTTTTGAGGAAAAATGAATTTTTCTCATCAGCTACCAAGATATCTTTTTATTCTTTCACGTGTTTCCAATTTTGCTTCAAAACATTAAATAGCAGTTCATCTGTTATTTTTTCAGGGAAGTTGGATAAGAGATTCTTGGATTTAGTTTACAAGTGTATTTCTTCAAAGTCGTAGTAATATTTGTAATGGAAACACTGCAGAGCTAATAGAACTTAATTCTAAACTTGTGGAATTCTGCATAGATAGGGAAGAGGAACTAAACTAGAATGTGTTTTGGTTTTATTTTGTTTTTTAACTACCTCTCTACAGCTTAAAGACTTACTGCAAGTTACAGAAGCTTCATTTTTTCTGCAAGAGCTATTCCTCAGCCTACTGCGCTATCCTGTGTTTTGGAAAGTTCAGTTATCCCAGTTTTGTCTGCAACTGGTTTGTTTCTGTGAAGTGTGTTTAAGTGTAACAGGAGAATGCTCATCTTTGATCTCCTTAATAGAGGACAACTTTGAGCTCTTAAAAGAGGTAAGAGTTTATGGAGAAAAAAAGAAGTTGTATTAAATTTAAAGGATGTCATGTTTAAGACAGTATTTAGAGACATTGGTAAATGGCATTCATCTCCAAGTGACCAGTGTTGTTTCAAAAGCTTCTAATTTTTTTTTCTTGGTTGAAGACCTTCAGAAGGCAAAAAAACTTAACTGGTTCTGTATATATGAGTTAACCTTTTAGTATGGGAGTTAGTTTAAACTGAGCTAAAAGGGTTTGAACAAAGTAACAAATAAAAATCTTGGAGTTATTCAGTTAAAATACTATGTTTACACTCTTCATAATCTTTATTCCACATGCTGTGTCGCTGTGTGTGCACTCACTGTGATTCATGAGGAAACTCCTTAGAGAGTTTTGGTTGTAGCCCATTTGTACTGTTTAACCCTTCTGAAAAGCGAAGACAACTTGAACCTCTTTCTTTTTTCCTTGTAGGTGTTTCCAGTGGAACAGTGTATAATTGGGCTAGCGCTTCTACTGCTGCAAACACCAGAAAGTCAACAAAAGCCTGTCTTGAGTCTAGGTAAAGCCCTTCTTGTGGAAGAGGAATCCACACTCTTAAGACTATCTTTGTTTCTTTATATTTATGAAACTAAGCATTGCATTCCGCTGAAGTTGGATAGGGTGGTGAAATGTGGTTTTATAAGCAGGATTGTTCCTGAATTTAAGTAGTAACATTTGATCTGATGGCAGTAAAGATAAACTTTCCTGCTACACTGACTTTTTCCATGAATGTTACTGTATTCTAAGCTCCCTGCTGTCTTGGAGCTTATCTGTTTCATTTTTGAATCAATAACAGGATATTCTCAGCTGAGATTCATGGATCCTGAATGGTTTATTTTGACAGATCTTAAGAGAGCAGGCCTGAGAGTCATGGCAATGTTTGGCTGAGCTTTCAACTTAGCAGTTTTGATTAGCGGAGTTACTCCAGTAAAAGTGAGGGACTGTGCTGCCCTCTGTTATTTTATTTCTTGCTACCCTCAGGTACTTTGCTGTAAACAGCAAAAATGTATGGGTCTCTAAATAGAATTGGAGTTTTACCAGAAATTCTTCCTGCACTTTAGTATGCACATACTGTAGTTCTTGGGACTATTACTTTGCTCAGCCAGAGTATTTCCTAGAAATGTTTGTGTCATGCTTAAAAGTACAAATTATGGTTTTGTGGTTTTTTTTTTTCCCCCTACCTGATCTTTGTTTTTCCCCCACCTTGTCTTAAATAGCCTACAAGATCCTTTCCTGTTCAGAAACCCAGAACATCTCAACCACAGCCCTTACTTTGGTGATGCCTGTGCTACAGATCTTATCTTCTACAACAGTTGGGGACTGTCTATCAGAGGATAATTATGGAACTACCAGGCAGCATCTGGCTACAAATCTTTTGAGAATATTACAGGAGGAAAGTGTGAAGGATGAAAAGGAATTGGTAAAGTTTATAAGGTTTTTCCTTCTTTTGAGGCAGGTAGGGGATGCTGCATTATGCCTAGGTGCTTGGGAAAGACTCTACATGTGTGAGCTTCTTTGTGTAATACGTTGTATGGAAACACTCAAAAATATGTATAGTCCATAAAACTAGACTACTGGTAAAGGGGAAAAGTGTTTGTATGGTAGATATTGTTTTACTTAGGAGATGGGATTTTTTTACTTTTAGAGACTGTATAGATTAAAGAATTCACCTGCATTATTAATCAAGTAACAGGATTTAGTAGAAAACAAGGTTATGTATACTTACTTTGTCTCTTTCGGACTTGCTTATTCTACTTGTATTTGACTGTTAGCTGCTATTCTTTCTTCTCTGGCTGAAGAGAGTTATGGAGCACATAAGTGTCACCTAGCATATTTCAGCTAATTATCCTGTATTTTTTTATCTGTGCTATTGTTTTTTTTGTTTTTATTTATTTACTTATGTACCACTTAGCTGCCCTCCACCCATTTGTCCCACCTGTTCTCAGAACAGGTGACAGCAAATCTCTTTGATCAAGGTGTGTGTAGCACTGTGGAAGCTAAGCTCCCTTTCCACTTTACACCCCTGTTATGTGTTGTAGGGAGGGTGGTAATGTGCAAATTTGAGACAGAAAAAGATGCCAATTCTGAGTTCTGCCATGCCTCCTTGTTCTAGAATCCCTCTCCCAACTTCATCTTCTTTTTCAACAAATCTGAAAAGTTAAGCCCACTTGTACTCCTAATAAAAGATAAATGTTTTAAAGTTCCCTAAAGCCTATGCTTCTTATTCTGCTCTGAAAGAATAGTCTGTGGGATGGCTTTAAGTACAGAAGGCTGCTTGCTTCCTCTTATTGGGACTATCTAGGTGGCAGCCTGTACAGATGTCACTGGAGGTTTGTTTCAGTGAAATGTATTCCAGGTACTTCAGTCCTCTACGCTCTGTGTCACTGGACCATCTGTTTTGTTTTTTGTGGTGTTCTAGAAGCTAGTTTAATGTTTTACAAGACTACTGGGTTACTGTAGGACACAGATTACAGTACATTGTATAACACTGGCTTCCTGTAACAGAACTTTGTTGTACTAATTCTGGTGTTCTTGCCTCAAAAAGCACAGGAAAGCTTTTCTGTTAAGGGCTTAAATAATTTGTGATGACTTTAATGTTTTCTGTTAGCCATGTTAAACTGAAAAGACACTTTTTGGTGGGAGTTCTGTAACAAACTCTCTTCACTTCTGCCTCACTGATACACATCCTTGTGGAGTTCATAGCAACTAGCGTGGCAGGTCTTTGGTAATATGTGTTCAGCAATGAGAATGGAGAGACAGAAACTAATTTTTCCTGATTATTGTTTGTAAGAGGTATGCCAATAACCTTTGGTCCTCAACTGAAAGTTTAGGAAAAAAAGATTTTGTATTGAATCATCCCATAGATTCGGTCTGTTTGTGTTACAGGATCAGATCAGTGCTAGGAGAATACAATCTTTAATGAGTTCTCTTTATTTATAGACTTTCTTCACACTGGAAATGGGCAAGAAAAAAGGTAGGAAAAAGAAAGCAAGTGTTATGTCCGCAGTGAGGAAGCTTTGAGTAAGAGCATTTAAGAGCAAACATAATTAAATCACGGTATGTTTTCATAGAATCACAGAACAGCCCAGGTTGGAAGGGACCTCAAGACATCAGCCTTTAATGGGAAAGGGAGCCTGGATGAGATTACTGAGCACTCTGTTCCATTACATCTTGAAAACCTCCAGTGATGGAGACTCCACTATGTTCCTGGAGAGGTTGTTCCAGTGAATGATTGTTTTCATTGTAAAAAATTTCTTTCTTATATCAAGATGAAACCTCTCCCAGTGCAACTTGTACCCATTGTCCCTTGTCCTCTCCATGTGGCTTCTTGTGAGGAGAGAGCTTCTGTCCCCTTAGTACTGCCCTTCAAGTACTGGAAAACTGTGGTGTCATCCCCCTTGAGCTTTCTCTTCTCCAGGGTGAAAAGACCTAACTTATAAGGCAGGTTGTCCAGCCCTTTGATTATCTTTGTGGCCCTCCTTTGGACACTCTCCAGTCTGTCCGCATCTTTTTTTGAATTGCCGGGCCCGGAACTGGACCCACTACTCCAAGTGTGGCCTGACAAGCAGAGTAGAGTGGGATGATCATATCTGTATCGCTGCTAGTGATGTGCCTGCAGATGCAGCTCAAGATCCAATTTGTCTTGGTTCCTGGAGCGGCACACTGCTGACACATGCTCAGCCTGTTGTCCACCAGGACCTCCAGATCCCTCTCAGCAAGGCGGCTCTCCAGCCACACAGATCGTAGCCTGTGCTGGGCTCTTTGGTTGTGTTGTCCCAGATGCAGCACTTTGCAGTTGTCTTTGCTGAACCTTCACACAGTTCTTGCTAGCCCACTCTTGCAGCCTGTCCTGGTCTCTCTGTAAGAGGGCTCTCCCTTCTGACGTGTCCACCTCACCACCTAGTTTAGTGACATCAGCAAACTTGGTGAAGGTGCTTTCAGTCCCATTATCCAGATCATTTGTGATGCTGTTGAACATCATGGGGCCCAGTATTGATCCATGGGGGACCCCACCTATGACAGGCTGCCAGTCTGAGTAAAAGCCATCAGTCACCACCATCTGAGTGTGGCCTGTGAGACAGTTTCCTGCCCATCTTGCACACTGGCCATCCAATCTGTATCTCGCCAGTTTGTCCAGGAGAAGGCCGTGGGAGATGGTATCAAATGCTTTGGTGAAGTCCAAGTAAACAATATCCACTGCTTTCTCCATGTCGACAGAAGATGTTATTTTGTTTTAGAAGATGGTCAGGTTAGCCTGGCACGATTGGCCTTTGGTAAATCTGTGCTGGATTTTCCCGGTCCCCTGCTTCATTTGGTTTGTAATAGTTTCTTGGAGGACTCGTTCCACCACTTTGCCAGGGGTTGAAGTAAGGCTAATGGGCCTGTAGTTGCCTGGGTCCTCTTTTGGGCCATTCTTGTAGATGGATATGAGATTTGCCCTCTTCCAATCATCAGGGATGCCCCTTGATCGCCATCACTCCTTAAAGATAATGGACAGTGGCCGTGCAACAATGTCAGCCACTTCTCTTAACACTCTGGGGTGGATTCCCTCCAGGGCCATCAGTTTATGTGGGTTGAGGCCTTGCAGAGGGTTGCTACTGGTGGGTCAACACATGCATTGTTATAGCTAATTGATCCTGTGATCTGGGGTACAGCTGTGCTGGTAAAGACAGAGGAAAGGAGGTATTGAGAACCTCTGCCATGTCAGCATTATCAGTAACTCATTTCCATGCCCTGTTTAGTAGTGGGCCTACGTCTTCCCTGTGCTTGTGCTTAACTGCTAACGTTATCTGAAGAACCCTTTCTTCTTGACATCTCCGGCCAATTTCAGTTCTGGCAGAGCCTTAACCTTCGGTTCTGCATCTCTGCATACCCTGGCAAAGTTCTTGTAGTCCTCAATGGGTATGTGGCTGCCTTTCCATAGCAAGTGTGCTTCTTTTTTGCATTTAACCACACCCGAAAGCTGTATTTTCTTCTATGGCTTTTTTTTTTTTTTTTTTTGGCAGAGATGGTAATGGGGAATTGTTGTACTTGTAGTTCCAAGATTTTGAAAAATGTTATGATGTGGCTAACCTGCACTACTACTTTGCCATCGAGGGATTTTATATATATGTCTTTCAGTGGTGGCAGACTGAAATTTTCTACCTAACCTGCTTGAATGGGGTACAGCATTAAAGTGAAAATATGGTGATAGCTTGTTTTCATGCAGCTGAAATAAAGGGAGAAGGGAGTGAGTACAATAGTGTAGCAAAACCTTTTGGGAAGTAATGTGAAATGGGAAATATCAATATAATATTTCAAGCTTTACCAATTTTAGCAGTTTTTTCCAGGCAATTAAAAAAAAAAAAAAAAAAAAGACTGTAGTAGTCTGATCTTGATTTCAAGTCGTATGATCTTCTAGGGCAGGCCACTAAACAGTACAGCTTACAGATCCTGAAGCTCTTCTTAGCCCACTGTTTGTCCTTGGATAAACTTTAAATACCTTTATCAATAAATGGCAGTTTCACAACTGTATCCAGAAGAGATTTTTAGCTCCAATGATCTTGCCAGCTAGAGAGATGGCATTACAGATTGCTGAGTTTCTCACATAGAGTAATTGTAATGCAAAAGTAACAGAATAAGCTAATTTTAATGTTATTTATAAAAGGTCACCTAAAATTACAGGGGCATTCGACGTTCCATTAGCCAAAATAAATTTACATTGCATTGAACAGTGTGATTAAAATGAAATTCTGCAGTTTATATAAATGTTCTTCATCTAATTACTGCCTGCCACCCACTGTCTTGATAATGGAAAGACATTTCTGAAAACAATGCATTTTCTAAGGAAACAAAGAATTGGTAGAAAAGAGGTGGTTTGTCTTGGATTAAGGTTTTTTTGTTTTAATGAAAAACTTTGAACTTGCACATTAATTTGGAGGAGCTTTAAAATATATATACTTTTACATATATAAAAACCTGAGTTAGGAAGATTCCTCATTTGTATTTTATTACTTTCCTGCTTCTAAATTTTATCTTCCATGACTGCATCTGTAGAACATTTTGTTCTGAGAAGTGAAACAGTTAAACAAATCATGTAAAGTTTGATTAACTTAAACTGTGCTGTGTTATTAAGTACTATCAAAAGTTAAGAGAATTTCCTTAATTAGTGTAGATGATACTTACACTTTTGTGATGCACCTGTCATTGGCAGGAATGGAAGCTTTTAATGTACTGCAGTTTATTGTGTTCATTTTAGTGAGGAAATTGCTGCAGTTACCAGCTGGAACAGGAATGAGGAATGCCAAATAAAGGGGGAGCTCTTCAGTAGGGAATTAGCAACCCATTCAAATATCCTTGGTGCAAGAATTAATATAAAGGATTGTAAAGAAATGGATTGCAATTTATTCTTTACATTTATTGCATTTGTTTTGGATGACAGAACTGGATTAGTTATGTTTTTTTCTTTGTTCTTTCATAGTACTGTATTTGTTTGGTAGAGAATTTTGTTTGTCTCACTTTTAGGTGTCCTGCAAACTCCTTTTCCCCATAACCAGCTCTTACAGCTCATTGTATACAACCTGGAAGATCATAGAGCTCATGAAAGACAAGTCTGCAGTTACTAACTGGTTATCTTCAGTGAAATCACTGCTACCTGTTACAACTCAAGTCCCTGCCCATGTTTTTCTTCTGCTGGCTTATCTTCTGATCCAAGAAGATGGAGACAGTCTTCATGATGTACTCGAGGCTACTACAGAAATAGCAAAGGCTGATTGTTCTCAGGTAAAAACTTACTGTTAGTGGATTTTGTTACAGGAATTGGGCTGGATTCTGCAGCTGGAGGGAGGCAAGGCTGCCACAGCTTCGTGACCCAGAGTCTGACAAGTGACGAGACTGTGCCTGTATTCCCAGTAGGTACATGCGCATGCTGCACATGCATACACCACATGCCAGTGCTTATATGTATGTAATGCGGACACACAGAGCACTCACAAGAGCACAAAACAGCACCAGAGGCCCCATCCTACTCTGCTTTGTGGCTGAGCAGAAGTCTACCAGTGGGAATATATGGATAGTGTATGGATATGGACCAGATGTATAGTATGGATGCCTCCAGCAGTGGGCAGAGATGGTCAGTGTGCACCGTAGGTGACCCCTGGATCCCAGTCTCACCAGTTCTGGTATCTGGACATAAAAGTCCCTGAGGCCGCAGGTCGACTGCAGTTGCTGGTGCAGACTACCCCCCCTATCCTGCAAAGACATGCAGACACACACCCACCCCAGCTGTCAGGGACTCGTCTGGCCCCCAGGTAGGCAGCCCCCTGTGGTCTTGCCCTTAGACACACAGAGATGTACATACACCTATATTCCCCAAGCTGGCTGGAATTCACCTTTTGGGTGTCACTTACAGGAAAATATGGCACTGTTTTGGACTGTTTTTTTAGTTGTTTAGGCTTAGGTAAAAAGACTGGCTTGTTTGTTGATATTATCTAATAAGTATGAAAATACAACGTGAGGAAGTTTAAAAAAGGCTACTAAACCATTCTGGCTTTTGGTGACCTCATAAACTATTCTCTGTGTCCTTTTGTGGGTACTGGAAGACATCCAAGTCCCTTGTGATATCTGTAGTCTTGCTTCTTAAAAATATGTGCAGTCTTTGTCTGCTTCAGTACTGAATGCAAGCTAGAATTATGCAGTATGCTTATGCTTATCTGTGTAACCTGGAAAGATAAATAGGGATCTCTAGAAACAGCAATAGGTAATGCAGGAAGCATTATACAGAGATGATCATATCTTATTTGTAAAATAAAAAAAAAAAATGTAAGGAAGGGAGAAGTGTTGCTTCAAATTTCAGATATGCCATAAAGACAGGCTTTATGTGCTTCAGTGGTTTTTTTTTTTTAAATTGATTTCTGTCTCAAAGAGTTACCATACTCTGCAGCACAAGAGTTGGAATAAGATACAGCTTACAGGATACACGCTTGATGACTTAAGAGTGATGAGCACTGTAGTTTTGATCCAGGGAAGCAGTCCACAATGTGCTTCCTGTTGAACACATTCGGAAATATATAGTGCTTTTGGAGATAAGAGTACTTCTTAAGCTGGAGAAGTTTTTAAACCAAGTGAGTTTCACCTATTGCAGGTTATAGAATTATAGAATGGTTAGCGTTGGAAGAGACCTTCAATATCATCTAGTTCCAGCCCCCTGCTATGGGCAGGGACACCTTCCACTAAACCTGGTTGCTCAAAGCCCCATCCAGCCTGGTCTTGAATGCTTCCAGGGATGGGGCATCCACAACTTCTCTGGGCAACCTGTTCCAGTGTCTCGCCACCCTCAGAGTAAAGAATTGTTTCCTAATATCTATTCTAAGTCTACCCTCTTTCCGTTTAGAACTAGTACCCTTCATCCTATCACTACATGCCCTTGCAAAAAGTCCCTCTCCAGCTTTCTTGTAGGCCCCCTTTAAGTACTGGAAGGCTGTGATAAGGTCTCCCCGGAGCCTTCTCTTCTCCAGGCTGAACAACCCGAACTCTCTGTCTGTCTTCATAGGAGAAGTGTGCCACTCTTCTGATCATCTTCATGGCCCTCCTCTGAACTCGCTCCAACAGGTCCATGTCCTTCTTATGCTGGGGGCTCCAGAGCTGGACACAGTATTCCGGGTGGGGTCTCACGAGAGCAGAGTAGAGAGACAGAATTGCCTCCCTCGACCTGCTGGCCATGCTTCTTTTGATGCAGCTCAGGATGCGGTTTGCCTTCTGGGCTGTGAGCTCGCATTGCTGGCTCATGTTGAGCTTCTCATCCACCAACGCTCCCAAGTCCTCCCCCTCAGGCCTGCTCTCAGTGCATTCTCCACCCAGCCTATATTCATGCTTGGAATTGCCCTGACCCACGTGCAGGACCTTGCACTTGGCCTTATTGAACTTCATGAGGTTGGCATGGGCCCACCTCTCAAGCCTGTCCAGGTCCCTCTGGATGGCATCCCTTCCTGCCAGTGTGTTAATCGCTCCGTGCAGCTTGGTGTCGTCAGCAAACTTGTCCCCCTGTCCATGTTGCCAACAAAGATGTTAAACAGCACTGGTCCCAGTACCAACCCCTGAGGAACAGCCCTTGTCACTGCTCGCCACTTGGACATCGAGCCATTGATCACACCTCTTTGAGTGCAGCCATCCAGCCAGTTCCTTATCCGCCGAGTAGTCCATCTGCCAAATCCATGTCTCTCCAATTTAGAGACAAGGATGTTGTGTGGGACAGTGTTAAATGCTTTGACAATGTCACATTTGCTTCCTATTAACCTTCTTTGGTGCCTCTCAAATGTCTCTCAGGCTGGCCTTTCTTTTGTTGTTTTCTTGTACAGATGTGTTTCATAATGCGCTCAAATTAATATAGATTTAGGAACATGTTATTTCTTAAATTTTTTTTCCCAGTTTGACTGAATTTTTTGCATTTTAACTTTTCTTTATTGTCTTTCTAGCATTGTATTCAGTCATACTTTTGCATTGTGATTAGGTTTTGTGGGGATTAGTTATTTAATATTTCTAGGTTTAATGATGCTAGTTCAAGGTTTTTTATTGTCTGTCTTTAGACACTTGAAATTTGTTAATCTCTGTATTAAAGATAAGGGTTTGGTTTTTGGGTTGTATGGAAAAAGTAATTCTGAGTCCTGTTTAGACACACAGTAGTAACAGTTAAAAAGTCCAGTTTTCAATCTGGAGAAAATTGCAGGATTTTGCTGTAGAAGTACTGATCGTGACTGTGAGTGTTATGTGGGCATGGAAAATATATAGAATCTGTTAATTTACGTGAACTATAAGATCACTGCTCTGAAAAAGAGTGAAATGTATTATTTACATCTCAGCCAAACCAACTGTAGCTGGGTTTCCAGGAAGTTAGTAACCTACAAACACATTTATCTGATTGCGTTTCTCACTACAGCTTGAGGAAACAGACATATGCAATACTTTGGAGGAAGGACTAAAAAAGGAAGGTTTCATTGGTCTTAAAAGGATCTTTCATTGTGGCACCTGTAGCATAGCATTGATTATATTATGTTTTGTTGGTTTTTTTTTTTGTCTGGAAGAATCATAGAATGGTTTGGGTTGGAAGTGACCTGTAAAGGTCATCTATTCCAACCACCCTGCGATGAGCAGGGATATCTTCAACTGGATCAGGTTGCTTAGAGCCCCATCTAACCTGAACTTGAATGTTTCCAGGGATGGGGCATCTACGACTTCTCTGGGCAACCTTTTCCAGTGTTTCACCACCATCAGTGTAAAAAAAATTTCTTCCTTATATCTAGTCTAAATCTACCCTCTTTTAGTTTAAAACCACTACTCCATGTCCTGTTGCAACAGGCCCTGTGAAGAAGTTTGTCCCCATCTTTCTTATAAGCTCCCTTTAAGTACTGAAAGGCCACAATAAGGTCTCCCTGGAGCCTTCTCTTCCCCAGGTTGAATAGAATCATAGAATCATTTAGTTTGGAAAAGACCTTTAAGATCATCGAGTCCAACTGTAAATCTCATACTGCCAAGTCCCCACTAAACCGTGTCCCTAAGTGCCCCATCTACACGTCTTTTAAATACCTCCAGGGATGGTCACTCAACCGCTTCCCTGGGAAGCCTGTTCCAATGGTTGACAACCCATTCAGTGAAGCAGTTTTTCCTAAGATGCAATCTAAACCTCCCCTGACACAACTTGATGCCATTTCCTATCACCTGTTACTTGGGAGAAGAAACTGACCCCCCCACCTCGCTACAACCTCCTTTCAGGTAGTTGTAGAGAGCAATAAAGTCTCCCCTCAGCCTCCTTTTCTCCAGACTAAACAACTCCAGTTCCTCAGCTGGTCCTGATAAGACTTGTTCTCTAGACCCCCTCACCAGCTTCGTTGCTGTTCTTTGGACATGCTCCAGCACCTCAGTGTGTTTCTTGTAGTGAGGGGTCCAAAACTGAACACAGTATTTGAGGTGTGGCCTCACCGGTGCCAAGTACAGGGGGATGATCACTTCCCTAATCCTGGTGGCCACCCTGTTGCTGATACAAGCCAGGATGCTATTGGCTTTCTTGGCCACCTGGGCACACTACCAGCTCAGCTGTCAGCAGGCTGTCAGCCAACACCCCCAGGTCCTTTTCCATGGGGTGGCTTTCCAGCGACGCTTCCCCAAGTCTGTAGCATTGCATAGCGTTGTTGTGACCTAAGTGCAGGACCCTGCATTTAACCTTGTTGAACCACAGCTCATCTGTCCAGCCCATCCAGATCCCCAACTCCTTCAGCCTTTCCTCGTGGGAGAGGTGTTCATCCTTCTGATCATTTTTGAGGCCCTGCGCTGGACCTGGCCCAATAGGTCCATGTGTTTCCTGTACTGAGAACTCCAAAGTTGATGCAGTACTCCAGATGGAGTCTCACCAGAGCGGAGTGGATATGGATGCAGTATATTGGCAAGAGGTATAGCAGTAAAGAGAAAATGCAAACTAAGCTGAAGGGTACGGCCAACTTGAGCTGCCTGCAGTACATCTGTAGCACACTTCAAACCACAAGTAGCCAGTAGTTGAACTGAAAGAAGTTACTGGGCAATTTGCTCTTATAGTACATCCATGCCTGTATGTAATGTAAATAGGGAAATGGCATGCTTTGCTCATTTTATTGCATTTTGAAGTTCCTTTTTTGTCCTGTGCATGTTGCTATCATTATGCTAATGTTAGTATGCTCTTTCATTTTAGGGAATACACAGGTGGCTGCAGATTCAAGATGATAATGTTTATACAAAGCCTGAACTGCAATGTTGATATTTGCTTCAGGAAGAACCTGCAAGGCTACACAACTTATTTACAGTTCAAAATAAGAAAAGGACCTAGTCCCTAAATAGTTCTTCTTGAAATATTTATTCAGTATCCTTGATATACTCCTCGTTGAATTTTGAATTGTGTGTAGAACAGCTGCCCTGGGATGTTACAATTCTGATGTTCATGGAAATGTTGAGCTGCTAGAAGTTAGAACTGACTTCTCAAAGTTAGACATCTGGTGGAAATGTGTAAAATTAAGTCCGTTTTGTTCTTTTCAGGATGTCTTTCCCTCACTTTGTGCACTTCATAGTTCTTTCTTTTCTTATTTTCTTAGAATAGCTGTTATTTTCTTGCTTATGGATCAATTCTTTCTCTTAAACTACAGGTGTAAAATTCTTCTGTTCTGTTATAGCCTTGTACATCTTCTAAAGGATAGTTAAATAACACAAAACTGGAGAGAATTAAAAAGCAGGAAAAAAGCATAACAAAACATGTGAACAAGTCAAAACCTCTCAGTGCTCTTCTCAGGGTAAAAGATTCTCAGACAGCTGTGAGAAGAGGGCACTTGAAGCTGCTTTTGCTGCTTCATGCAACGTTTGGCTTCCTTATAATTTGTCACCTGCTTCTTGTCACTCTCTTAAGATACCAATGCTGTATGTTGTTTAAAACCTTATAGTGAGAAATACTGGATCACAAAGGCTCTGGTGGTCTGTAGCAGAGAGAAATAAATGTATTGCGGCAAGAGTTCCTAGGTACAGTTTTCCTGATGTGGTAAAACTCCAAACAACCTATGCTAGGAGAGCCATTTATCAAATGGTGTTAGTGTTGCTGCTGATCACCAGGTGCAATGGTGTGCTTTTAATATTTTTGGAATGAGCGTGGTGTAGACTTCATTAAGTTGCTACTTAACTGTTTTGAAAGAAGTGGAAGCCTTGAGCATTTTTTAAGCCTTACTTAACAAGTGGCTTTATGCTTTTAAAGTTAGAATATACAAAAAAAATCCAAACACCCAAACCACCCCACATTTTCTTTGTTGAAAGGTAAAGGAAACCATAGATTTGAATATTGTTTCTAAAAGTGCAGTTTAGTCTTCTGAACTCAGGACATAGGTTTACCTTTCTAATCCAATTCACAGCTAGAAAAGGGTATTCTGCATTACTAACAATGCTAATGTTTCTGTTAAGCAGTATTTCATTCATGAGTTTATCATCATCAGAGGTCTGGGGTTTTGAGTTATATGTACTATAATGGATTAGATGGGGATGTTGTCTGAAGTACATGTCCAGTTAGAACTTTTTTTTTGACCAACTCCAGTATAGAAGTGGCCTTACCATATGCTATTTTAGCCTAGCTTCAGGTGCATGAAATATTGAATATATTATTTAAGTACAAGGTGGAAATCTGGTAGCATAAAAGTAAGTAATCTCAGTGTCTTATCTCCAGGAAACAAAAAGGAATCCTTTAATAAGTAGGCATGTTAGGAATAGGATGGCATTGCTGGAAAATAACACTTTATTTCTTATATGCCATTTAGAGCTCTGGTTGAGAGGAAAGATGTGGAGCTGGTCAATGACAAGGGGAAAAATTTGAAACTTACAGGTAATGAAAATTGTGATCCGACCATGACAATGTGATCCTAAGCCAGCAGTCAGAAATCAGTCTTCCGGGTGTATTTTCTCATGTAACTGCAAGAGACAGGTTTTTGAGGGAAGACACAAAGCTTCAATATCTTATAGATGCTTTGTTCACCTAGATATTTTTGACACTGTAGTTGCTAAAACTTCATTTTCTCCCTTTAAGTGGGAAGCACCTAATTGTGTTCAAAGGGCAGGAGTAAGCAAAACGAATTGCACTTGTGTGTAAAAACAAAGCTGAACTGAGGTAGAACCACCTGTGCAAATCTCTTTCTGTATAAGTCAGCATTTAAAAACTAGTATGAGTAGTACACTCCAACTATGACTAGTTTGATAGGTCCACTAAATAGTCTGTAACCAGAGATATAGGCCCCAGGCTTTGTAAATGAAGTAATTATCTTCTAGGAAAAAGGTAGGTGAGTTATGGCTACATGTTGTGACACCTGCAATAGACGTACATCTGGCCAATCCTGGGAAACTTACCTTCAGTTCTGATCCAAACTGCTCAAGTAAGGCAGTTTACTTCTTGTGACTAGTTAGCCATGTCAAAAAACACCAAGGTAACTCCAGGCTTCCTACTGTGTGTTTCCTGTTTTTGTCTGTAGACTGTCTCTAGCTTCGTTTGCTGCAAACAAGTCTTTGAGTTGTATGAGGAATCAGTGGCATATAACAGAAAGAGGAAAGGCATAATGCTTTGTTTATTAACTATTTGATATAGTTGAATGACTATCAAATTGCATTTTAAACAATAAAGCAATAACTTGCTGAAAAAACAATTACTGAAGTAATATGGCACCTGAGCAGAACAGCCTGAACTCTGACTGTAGGGCATGATTCTCTTCTGAATTTTATTGGCGTAATCTGGAATACCTCCACGGACTTTAAATGAACAGTTTTACAGATAAATTTAAATACAAGTCAGCAGAGTTACAGAAGCTTTAGACTGATACAGGGAGAGGAATTGAACCCAAAATTGTTGATGTTTAGTACGATGTGAGTGGGTTTACCTGCTTTGTTTGTTCTGCTTATTTTAAGCCAAAACTTTTGTTTACCAATATAGTAAGTTAGATGGATACAGCCTCTTGAGCTAACTATGGTGGTCTGACTATTTTAGAATTAAGAAGCCCTTCAGGCTGGTGAAAAAGTCCTTACTGGCATTGGGGAAAATGGCTCGTGACCAAATGCAATGAGAAGGTGAAGTTCAAACTGCATCACGTTTTCTGTTGCCCTAATGGTCAGCAGAAGTCCATGTGAATTAGGAACTGTTGTTTAAAATGCAGAACTCGGACCATAATTTGCTGGTATTGTCTAACTGGCTCACACTTCATTCACTAACAGTGTCTGCAAATGGTGAGCTTTTAGTCTTTTAAATGACTGGGCTTTAAAACATTTTTCTGCAAAATAGGTATCCAGGTGTCTTTTTAGTAGTACCACATAAAGCAATCAGTATAATTAGTACTACAGCAGGCATTCTCCTGGGTAATATTTGGAAACTTGGTGTGAGAAAAATACTGTGCTTAATTGGGGGGATATTTCCATTCTTCGTCCTTAGTTAAGTGCAACCAAAGACACCTGAATATTCTCAATTAGCAATATGTAATGCATTGCTGTCCTTTAAATTACCTTTTTATTCCAACACATCTTAATGCTTTAAAACTGGGACTTACTGTCTGGCTCAGTTGAACTTGGAATCACCTGCCATCTGTCTTGACTCTTGACAAGTTATTTTAGTTCTGAGTCTGCTTAATGGGTCCACAGAGATTATTACAGTGTGGCACAGCACTTCACTGAAAGATTATTGCGTTGTTTCTTGTAGGTGCAATGCTCTCTCTAAGGCAGGAAGAATTACCTAGGGCTTGTCTGGTCTTTCTCTTGCAGTTAAAGTAGTATGGAGGGAGAAAGCATTGAAGCTCATGGATGGGAGAAATAACTGATTACTTTAATAAACTCAATGGGCAGTGTGATGGCAGCAACCACTAACATGTTGATGGCAAAGTTATACTTTAAATTGCTTTATTTGGTTCTGTGTTTTATTCAGTTCCACATAAATAAATGGTGCTTTATAGAAGATGGGGAAAGTAGGTGGTGAAACAATGATCAGAATGTCCTTTAAGTTAAAGTGCAAAGCTCATCACAACAAACTTATTAAACATTTTGAGTTTTCAGCTTCATAGGACACTTTCTGAAGGACGCAGTGGAAGGTGGTGTGCAGCATAGTAATTAGAAAACTGTTCTGAGGAAGACAAGGAAGTCAGATGTTGGGTATGGAAACAAGAGAACAAAAAATGGCTCAATCTCACGCTTGATTTTAAACATTCACCTGTATTAACTTGAATCTTTGCCTTTGGTCTTAGCAGCACTTGAACACTCAGTTTAAACCCAGGTGTTTTTAATGAAAGGAAGGTCTAACCAAGTAAATCCAGGTATATTCTGAATTCCATGTCTTTGATTCATGTTCAAATCAAAGTAAACTTGCAGACCTCAGAGCTTAGCCTTGCAAAAGGTAAATAAAATGTCCACAGGGCAAAATGAGAAAGTGTCAACTTGGTGGCCAAACTGCGGACTACCTGTACTGCAGCAGAATATGTGGAAGTGCTGAGATGTTATGGTGAGGGTCATAGCATAAAAAGAATTGTGTGGTGCTTTTTTCTTTTTTTTTTTTTTTTTTTAAGCGATCAAGATAATCAGTAGTTCTGCTGCTACTGAAATTCTGTTATTTTGTGGTTCAGATGATTAGTGGTTGTAGCTGTGGATATTGAATTGAAAAGCCATGGGTGATTGCTGTGCAAAATCTGAATTACAGAATTGTGTTTCAAAACAAAACAGGGTCAGAAAGAGAGAATGCTCATCGAGAATGCTATCATCATTGCTTTCATGTTTATTACAACTCCACAAGGGGAGTTCAGAAACAGGAGCTCCCTTTTCCACACTGAATGTTGTTGTTATAAGGAGTCTGTTGTCTCTGCAGTAAATTAATGGAGCATTTGAAAAAACCTTGCTAGGTTTAGCAGTAACTACCATAATTGATTTTGCCGACGTTGTTCTGGTTATGCTTTATTTCTGTTTTTTCTTACCCTTTCCACAAAGAGACCCTACAGATGACTTCTGTGTATGCACCTTCTCCTTCCCTACTGAGTAAAAGCCTTCTTATGGTGCAAGATTAGTTATTATATTAGATCTGGTTTTAGCTGTGGCATTTTGGAGTAGTGGTCCAAAACACTATGGAAGAAAAACCAGAAATCTTTTTGAAAGGCTGACGAATAAAGAGTAGTACATGGGCTTTTAGGCTGTCTTAAATCAAATTACTGCAGAGCCTGCACTGACACATGCTGTTCATGAAAGACGTAATACAGTCCTTCTAATCGGATGAATTTTCTTGTGTGCAAAACCAGTTACTACACTCTGTGTGAAACCAGCTGTGCTGCAAGGGGAAGAAATTAAGTTGTCTGACTGAGAGGTCACTGGTGAATAGTGGCGCAAGATCTATTACCATTATTAGAGGTTTATGAGGCTCTAGAGGACATCCGTTCTTTTATGGTCCTTCAGCTACTGGAATGAAATATTTCAGTGGTAAGCAACGCCCTTGTGGGAAATCCATCTGAACATGCATTATTTTGTGTTCTTTGGGGGCTGGGAGTGCATTAATTTTTTTTTTTTTGGGGGGGGGGGTAGAAAACGTGTTTAAGGATATGTTGAACTGGATTTGGCTCGCTTGGGTGATGCCTGATGGTACTGTTCTATGTCTGATTATGTGAACTTTGGAGAGTAGCTGTGGGGAAACAATCATATTGGACATCTTGTGGACAGATTCTTCATTATTGGTTAGGATCCTGCTGGAGTGCACGTAACTTTTGAAAACGTAGCTTATGTTCTCTAAAAAGTGCTTCTGATTTTTGAGAGTGGTTTATTTCATAGCTTTTATAAACAGAAACTTATCTTCATTTGTGCACTTAACTGAAGAACTGGTTCGTTCCTTTGTGTGAGTTGTTCAGCACTGTCTTGCTCACTGGAGCAAGAAACACCAGAGTGCTGAATGCTTTTGAAAGCCTGCTTGTTTCACTGCCTTGCCTACTGGAGAGCTAGATTGATACTACCTCTCTCCCAAAATTTAGCCCATCATTTCCCAGAAATAAAACCTGGAACTCTGCAATTATGTTTATTTCCTGCCTTTTGGTTGACTTTTTTTTTCTTTGGGGGGGGTGGTGGGGCTGGAATGATCTCTTAGTATTAAAATTGACCCAGAAGAACCCTCCAGGATAGGCATGCGAGCAAAGAAAGTGTGATGGGAATAATGTAAATTGGTATCCTACAGTTAGAATTTAAAATAGGGACAGCATATGTTACTATGCATTTAGATTAATATTTTTTTTAAATAGATTTTTCCTTTTGAACATGACTTTACATGGCTTACTGGTTTTTGGCTGTCTCTTCTTATTTGTTCTGACCCAAGAGCTGCATGAAGACAATTTCTGTTCCGTAAAATGTAACGAAGTGTGAAGGAACAGAAGAGGAGGATTATCTTCCTCCCCACTATCTTCCCTTAGCTTGTGCTTTTGAAGAAGAATAACTGTCCTGTAGCTTAGAAAAAAGAAAACAGACCACCAAATTGAAAAGAGTGAGAATGGTTCTCAGAACTGTTTATTAAAAAAAAGAATTTTGTCTTGTATGTTTAATCTTACTTTAAAAAGGACAGTTATTGACATACCTCGGCATCGTTTTTGAGATGCAGATTCATTTAAAAACAAAAACCATAATCTTGAAACCCTTGTTCAGGTTGCTAATGACAGACTTGACCTAACTTCCACATCCTCCTGGAGTGTGGGGGATGCAAAAGGCAGTGTTGCCAGGGAAGGTGCCTCTCCCTCTCTGGGGTCGCTTTCTACCTGGGAAGTAATGAATTGTCATATCAGCTTTTTGGAGCTGTTAAGCCCTTGATGAAGATTTAGAATACATTTAATATTGAAATTAATTCCAAGCATTGTTTATTCATTCCACAAGGGAGATGGGAGAGAGGAGCAGCTTTGCTGTACTAGAAGACTTTGTTTTTTTCACTAGTCTTATAATCTGAATATACAGTTCAAAACGAGTACGCTTTAAAGGACAATACTTTAAGGAAATATGTGACTGGCCTTATAGTAGCATGTGCTTACTCTTTTCCTGAGAATTTTGTAAATCAAACTTAATATCTGTTTACTAGATGTTAGCGTGAAAGTCACTGTAGAATTTTAATACCTGTTTAGTGTAGAATAAACTTCATCATTAGAAAATGCATGCAGACACAGGACTTGGAATGAACTTCTCATCAGAGCTGACGAAGGCTAGGCCTGAGCAGACTGACTTTAAAGGGTTTGAATGCTTTTCTAACTAAGGATTATGAATATAATTTATTTATATTATAATTTATTTTGAATGTCATTCAGTCTTGATTGCCGTATGCATAGTCCAATGTAGCTACAACTGAAAAAAATGCAGCAAGTAGCCTATTGAATACAGAACTAGCTTAAGACCAAATAGAGTACTGTAAGACCCTGCCTCTGGCAAAAGGAAGAGCCACTATGGGGAGAGATTGGAAGGAAGGAACTTAGGTAAGAGTTTGAGCATTGTAATGACATATCTGACGTCTCTACTGATGTTTCATGTAACCTTTTTGTCCAGTACAGGGTAAACTGATGACAGCATTTATCAGGGATGGGTATGGTTTAAAGAATTAACAAAACCCTCTTATCCTTAGAGTTGAGAGTCTTCCAACCGTGCTGCTGCCTACAAAACTTTGTGGATAATATTATTAAAAGACATTTCTTCTGTGTTCACACATTGTGTTAGCAGTTGTATGGAAAACATATGTATCTCAGTGGAGGGACACACATGACATCCCTGATAATTTGGGACTTAAAATAGCGATGCAGGTTGCTGTGTTGGTGTTAATGATTGCCACCACCCGGAGGTATGTAATGCTTGCTCGTCACCCTGTGATTTACCTTTTATCATTCAAAGACTTGGGTAACAACAAATCAGGTGATTTATTTTTTTCTTAACACTCAAGGTACAACAGATTCCCAGAAATAAAACTAATTCCATCTATCAAATCTCCTAGCTTCAGGGGGACTTTTTTTTTTTTCTTCCTGTATTATTTGCTTTCTGTGCGAGCTTCCCTTTCCCTAAGGCTTGATTTAACCACAACAGATTCTTGCTTTGAAGATGTTGAGCATTTGGTGCTCAAGTCTTCTTTTGGGTTCTATTTAATTTAATCAGGAAGTTAATTTTAGTTTTCTTTCTGTGTACTAACAAATGTAATTTTCTCTTATGCAGTGCTGTTGTACCTTTGGCATGGGTAAAGTGGGGAAAACAACTGCATTGTGCATTGGTTAGTCTAAACAGTTGGGGAGTGGGAAGGAAAGGTAGAGGAGCAAATCTAATGTTTTGAGTGAAGGTTTCATTTTTCTGTTTTTTCAATGTTAATGGAGGTATTTTATTACTGAATTTTGACTGGGACCAGAATTTATGGTAATCAAACTCTGCCATGTGCTGGTGAGTTTGGAATGACTTGCTTCCCTCACCTGCTTTTGTACTCGAAAGAATATTGTGATAACAAGGAATACTCCTTGTAATGCAGGATTTATAAAATATTGTGATGATGGTCTTAAAAGCATGACCAAGCATTTCAAAGACACATAAGCTACAAGGAATGTGCTGATTAAGGCATATGATGGGATACCTTTGGGAAGGTCCCAGAGAGTGGAGTGGGGGAGAAAGATCCCAGTTGCTACAGGTGTCTGAAATAACAGTTGTGCTGTGATGAGAATAAAGCCAGGTGGGGAGGAGTAAGAGAAAAAAAAAATATGTTTTTGAACAGAGAAGAAAAGGTAGTTCAGAGAATTACTGAGGAGCTCCCTTCCCCAAGTTACACTAAAGTCCTTTTCCAAGGTGATGCTGTGAGGTGGGTTGTATGTAGATTCACTCCTTTGACTTCCTTGTGGTAGACCCATGTGATAGTTCTGAAAGTAGTTTGGGGTTTAAAAAGTTCTTACTTGTCATACAAGAGAAAATCTGAGAGAATCTAAGAACCGTGAGGTACATTGCTTCTCGGGGAGTATGTTACCCTCAGAAGTATCTTACTTCTCATTATATTTTAGTCTTTGTTCTATGGGACTGTTTATTCTGTATGAGTTAAGTTTTTGATGAGAGAAAAGCAGACTGGTAATTCCAGAGCAACTTGCAAAGAACCACCACCGTTCTGGTGAAAGTCACGAGTATGACCACTTAAACAGGAGTGGTATCCATCTGTTTCATAACCTACCTCAAATTGTTGCAAAGTTGGTGTGACTTCATACAGTTAATGGTAATTTAGAAATACGTCAAAATTATCTCTGACTACAACTGTCGTGGGCTGCTTTGGTCTGCTGAGACAAGTTTGTTAGGTTGGCCTGGGAGAGTGTTGATTAAGAATGCTGGTTGGGAATGTTCACGCTGGGACAGGGCACTGAGGAAATGCAAAACCAAATCTTGATGGGTGACTCCTTCTTGTGGTCCATCTGTTTTACCCTTAACTTTAAGGTAAAGGTAGTGTTTATTATAGATTCAGCTTTTGGAAGTGAAGAAAAAAAACCCTGCAAAAAAAACAAAGCCAGAGGAATGCTTGAGATGAAAAGCTAAATTTGTCACTTAGAGCTTTGCATATTCAGATGAGCTATTCTCACCAGCACCTTGTATGCTGATCAATGCTGTAAGGTATGCACAGTTAGATAAACAAATAACCTCCACTTAATTAGATCTGAAATCCTGAAAATTGATTGATGTATTTTATAACACATTGGCTTTTGAAACCTACAGTTGCAGTCTAGATTCCCATATAAGCATCTGTACCGTTGCAGCCTAGATTCCCATATAAGCATCTGTACAGATTTCCATTCTTCTGTTTGCATAAATCTAATAGTCTTGTGATATGCATAAGGCAGGATGTTTGTTTAACCCACTTGCAAATTACATTTTCTGTATCTAAAAACTTTTAATTCATCTAATGGAAGATGTCTTGCTCCTACAGCTTTTATTTAGAAAACTAGTCATTATATGTGTATAATTGGAGGACTGAATGTTCATTTTTAAATATCTGTGCTTCATAGGAAGTCTTAGCTTGACAGACCCTGCCTCATCTGTATCTCTGATACCTTATTTCTATTTTGCTCAGCTGCCATTCAGTTTTTATTTAAAAGATAACTTTAAAAAATGTAATTCGTACATGTTGTGGTTTAACCCCAGAAGGCAGCTGAGCTTCATGCAGCCACTTACTCACCCTCATGGGGATCACAGAATGGTAGGGGTTGGAAGGGACCTTCAGAGGTCTCAGATCCCCTCTCAGTCTTCTCTTCTCCAGGCTAAACAGACCCAGGTCTCTCAGCCTTTCCTCATAAGAGAGGTGCTCCAGTCCCTTGATCATCTTTGTAGCCCTTTGCTTGACTCCATCCAGTAGTTGCCTGTCCTTCTTGTACTGGGGGGCCCAGAACTGGACACAGTACTCCAGATGTGGCCTCACCAGGGCAGAGTAGAGGGGGAAGATGACCTCCCTTAACCTGCTGGCCACGTTCTTTTTAATGCACCCCAGGATACCATTGGCCTCCTTGGCCACAAGGGCACATTGCTGGCGCATGGTCAACTTGTGGTCCACCAGGACTCCCAGGTTCCTCTCTGCAGAGCTGCTTTCCAGCAGGTCAGCCCCTAACCTGTACTGGTGCATGGGGTTGTTCCTGCCTAGGTGCAGGACCCTACACTTGCCTTTGTTGAACTTCATTAGGTTCCTCTTTAGCCTGTCCAGGTCTTGTTGAATGGCGGCACAGCCTTCTGGTGTGTTAGCCATTCCTCCCAGTTTTGTGTCATCAGCAAACTTGCTGAGGGTACACTCTACCCCTTCATCCAGGTCATTGATGAATATGTTGAACAAGACTGACCCAGTACTGACCCCTGGGGAACACCTCTAGCTACAGGCCTCCAACTAGACTGCACCACTGATCACAACCCTCTGAGCTCTGCCATTCAGCCGGTTCTCAATCCACCTCACTGTCCACTCATCTAACCTACCCTTCCTAAGCTTACCTATGGGGATATTACAGGAGGTAGTGTAAAAAGCCTTGCTGAAGTCAAATGGAGGACGGGGGAGAGAATCGGAAGGATGAAAGTGAGAAAACTCACGGGTTGAGATAAAGGCAGTTTAATAGGGAAAGCAAAAGCCATGTGCACAAGCAAAGCAAAATAATGAATTAATTCACTCATTCCCATCAGCAGGCAGATGTTTAGCCTTCTCCAGGAAGGCAGGGCTCCACCATGTGTAAAAGTTACTTGGGAAAACAAACACCATAACTGTGAATGTCCCCCGCTTCCTCCTTCTTCTGTCCGTTCCCAGCCTCTTGTGCACTGCCAGCCAACTTGCTGGCAGGGCAGCATGAGAAACAGAGAAGGCCTTGAAGTTGCATGAATGCTGCTCAGCAGTGGCTAAAACATCCCTGTGTTATCAACACTGTTTTGGTCACAAATCCAAAACATAACCCTATATAAGCTACTATGAAGAAACTTAACTCTATCCCAGCAAAAAACAGTATACAGCAAAAGCTGGAAAACTGCCCAACTTCAATCCGAAGGTCTGAAGGAAAGAGGAGGGAGGGTGCTAGCTAAGAAGATGCTTTCAGTTTAGAATAATGAGGTGGGAAAGCAAGGCTCTGTTAAACTTGTATTGAAAATGTTCCTGGGTGTGAAAGTCCGCTCAAATGAATACTACCTTAAATTGTCAGCCACTTTTATTGATTTTGCTTTGAAATATTTACAGTAAATCCAGTCCTCTGTCTAGGCGTGTGATGGAGTAATGACAGCCTCTACAGATGGTAGACAACAACCTTGAGAAACAGAGCAAGGGAGACTAGTCAGTTAGTGAAAACTGTGAGGAAATTTTGGTTTATGAAGGGATTTATGCTATTTTAGAATGCCAGGTAGTATTGGGAAAAACAGAAACAAACAATGTATTCTAGATAATTCCTTAGGTATTAAATATAGATTCTAGAACAACGATTTTAAGTTTGTGGAAGCACGAATTTGGATTGCTCATCTGTAAAGATAGTGATGTCTTGTAGAAAAAAACAGTACTTTTTTGGTCGGTAATTTGGAACCAGTATTTAGAGAGAGAAGTATGCAAAATGCCAGACCTTTTGGATTTTTATTCATTATTCTTGCTGTGTAGTTTCTGTGGACTGGGATGGACAGTGAAAAATTTTACCATGTGAAGATAGTTGCTCATGTAAAAATGCATATTGAGAGAACATTGTAGCAGAATTTCCCATTGAATCACTGTATGTATAAACCACCCATACATATATGAAGGATCAGCCTTACCATGATATATTTTCAGAGGTGTAAGATTGCAGAATTGTAGATAGGATCCAATCCTGTAATCACAGGGTTTGAGAGTTGCTCGGTCTTCTACCTCAGCCCAGTATGTATGGCATTTAATACACATTTGTTGTGCTGCTTAACCCTCCAATCTTGGACTTAGTGAATTGAATTTTCTAAAGTTACAGTAATTTGAGGTTAAAGAGGGAAAAAACCTCTTCCAGCAGTGACTTACTCTAGAAGTAAACACTAAAAGTGAAACACACAACTCTATACCCTCTTTACCTTGTGAGGAAAATAATTTTCTGAAAGCCAGAAGACAGAAATAATTGGCGTCCACTTGTTACTGCTAAATACCAAATTTCCTAATTAGCTTCTCTGTTCTTGGGAATGACATTATCTTTTAACACAAATTTTATCTATGGAAGAGTGACCCACATGGCTAAGTGAAAATCGTTACTGTTATATAAAGGCAGAAGGTAAACCAGTGCTATGTAATTACTTTTAAGTATCCATAAAATCAAGTGGGGAAAAAAAGCAAGCCCATCATGAGTAGATTTAATTTTACAACAAGAAAAGACTGAAGGACCTGGAGGTATGAAAATACTGAAAATCTGATGTAAATAAAAGGGAGGTAAATAAGTCTCCTGTCCTTCATCGTCACTTCAGGTGCACCTTTCTGTAGGTTTTGTATTATATATAAAAGAATGCAGTAGAATCATAGAATGGTTTGGGTTGGAAGGGACCTTTACAGGTCATCTAGTCCAGCCCCCCTTCAGTGAGCTGGGACATCGTCAACTAGATAAGGTTGCTCAGAGCCCCGTCCAACCTGACCTTGAATGATTCCAGGAATGGGGCATCTACCACCTCGCTGGGCAACCTGTGCCAGTGGTTCACCACTCTCAGTGTGAAAAAATTGTTCCTTATATCTAGTATAAATCTACCCTCTTTTAGTTTAACACCAATGTCCTATTGCAACAGGGTCTGCTAAAATGTTTGTCCCCATCTTTCTTATAAGCCCCCTTTAAGTACTGAAAGGCTGCAATAAGGTGTCCCTGGAGCCTTCTCTTCTCCAGGCTGAACAACCTCTCTCAGCCTGTCTTCAGAGGAGAGATGTTCCATCCTTCTGATCATTTTTGTGGCCCTCCTCTGGACCTGCTCCAGCATGTCCATGTCTTTCCTATGCTGAGGATTCCAGAGCTGGACACAGTACTCCAGGTAGGGTCTCATGAGAGCACAGTAGAGGGGCAGAATCACCTTCCTCGACCTGCTGGCCACGCTTCTTTTGATGTAGCCCAGGATATGGTTGGCTTTCTGGGCTGTGAGCGCACATTGACAGCTCATGCCCCGCTTTTCATCCACCAGTATCCCCAGGTCCTCCTTGGCAGGGCTGCTCTCCATCCCTTCATCGCCCAGCCTGTATTGATACCAGAGCTTGCCCTGACTCAGGTGCAGGACCCTGCACTTGGCCTTGTTGAACCTCATGAGGTTGACAAGGGCCATTTCTCGAGCTTGTCCAGGTCCCTCTGGATGGCATCCCATCCTTCAGGTATATCAACCATACCACTCAGCTTGGTGTCATCTGCAAACTTGCTGAGGGTGTGCTTGATTCCACTGCCTCTGTCATTGATGAAGGTGTTAAACAGTACTAGTCCCAGTACAGACCCCTCAGGGACACCACTTATCATCGATTTCCATCTGGATATTGAGCCATTGACCACTACCCTCTGGATGCAACCATCCAACCAATTCCTCATCCACTGCACAGTCCACCCATCAAATCCATCAAATCCGTATCTCTCCAGTTTAGAGAGAATGATGTTGTGGGGGACCATGTCAGAGGCCTTAAGAAGTCCAGATAGATGACATCCATAGATCTTCCCTTGTCCACTGATGCAGATGCTCCATCACAGAAGGCCCCTAGGTTGGTCAGGCAGGACTTGCCCTTGGTGAAGCCATGCTGGCTGTCTCAAATCACCTCCCTGTCCTCTATGTGCCTTCACATAGCTTCTAGGAGGATCTGTTCCATGATCTTCCAGGCACAGAAATGAGGCTGACAGGTTGGTAGTTCCCAGGGTCCTCCTTTCTACCTTTTTTAGAAATGGGTGCAATGTTTCCCTTTTTCCAGTCACAGGGGACTGCACCTGACTACCATGACTTTTCAAATATCATGGAGAGTGGCTTGGCAACTACATCAGCCAGTTCCTTCGGGACTCTGGCACGCATCTCGTCAGGTGCCATAGACTTCTGTATGTTTAGGTTCCTCAGGTGGTCACAAACCTGATCTTTTCTTACAGGGGGAGGAACTTTGCTTTTCCAGTCTTGCAGTCCATCCACTTGAGAGGTGTAGGAAGAGAGGTTGCCGGTGAAGACTGAGGCAAAAAAAGTTGCGGAGTACCTCAGCCTTCTACTTGTCCATTGTTACTAGTTTGCCACTCTTGCTCATCAGCACGGTTACAGTTTGACCTTCCTTTTCTGGCTGACATACCTGTAGAAGCCCTTCCTATTTATTGTTCTTTGTGTCCCTTGCCAAGTTCAGCTCCAGCTGTGCTTTGGTCTTCCTGACTCCATCCCTACACAACTGGGCAGTGTCCCTGTATTCTTCCCAGGATATTTGTGCCTGCTTTTACCTCCTGTGCATTTCCGTCTTGCCCTTTAGATTGACCGGCATGTCTTGACTCAGCCATGCTGGTGTCTTGCCTTCCTTTCCTGATTTCTTACACCTGGGGATCGAGAGGTCTTGCGCTCTATGGAAAGCATCCTTAAAGCTCTTATAGAAAAGTCCTTTTCTTCTCCCTTGTCCTTGAAGGGAGTTTCCCAGGGGGTCCTATTGACTAATGACCTCGAGAGCTGGAAGTTTGCTTTCCTGACTTTACTCTTTGCCTGACCCATACCCTTCAGGACTGCAAACTTTAGTAGTGCATGCATGATCACTGCAGCCCAGGCTGCCTCCAGTCTTGAGGTCACCGATTGCAAGCTCACTTGCAGTGGTGACCATCAGGTCCAGTATCTCATCCCCTCTGGTAGGGCTGTCTATTACCTGGCTTAAGAAGTTATCCTCATTGCATTCCAAGAGTCTCCTGGATTGCCTGCAGCTCACCGTGCTACTTTTCCAGTGTGTCAGAGACGTTGAAGTCCCCCAGCAGGACGAGAGCCTGCGAGCGCAGTGCCTCATGTAGCTGGAGTAAGAAGGCTTCCACAATAGGCTCCCCTTGATCAGGCAGTAAATTATACTGTATTATATGAGAGATTTGTAGAATATGATAGTATCTGTAATGACAGAACTGAATTGAAATAGTTGCTTCATTGATTTGGTATGTATTTTAATGTACAATTTTCAATTACATGTTCCTTTCAGCGTGCCTATAATGGATTTGCAGGTGAAAATGTATTTATTGTGGAAATTAGATTATTGCAGTGGTTACAGCTGCGCATGCATAACAAGGTGCTTTTAAGATGATAGCTTAAAAAGAAATCAGTTCTAAGTCCTATGAAATTACAGACTTCAGAATTTTCCTTTTTCTTTCCTATTAGCAAAAAAAATAATGGAAAACTGTCAGAGTTTCTAGTATGTTTTGACAAGTTCACTGTCTTACATAAGATACCATGTTGGCAACCTAGTTCCAAGTTTATTTCCTGCTTTTGTTTTATTTTTAGGTCCCAAACCTGATCCCAGTTCTGATATTTAAATTGGGAAGACCTTTGGAGCCTGCACTTTACAGGGATATATTGTATACATTGCCTACACTGGGTGTACACAAGGTCAGAATGAAAACTTTTTAGTAAAACAAAAACTTTATCGACAAGAGATCATTTATTTATAAAAAATTATTTAGACTGAGCAATGCATTGTTTGCTTAAACTAACTGATTTGTAAGCTTCAGCATAACATTCTAATATTTTGAATGGGACATGACATTTATTTTCAAGAGTGAAATGTACGTTATGCTTTATTGTCTATACTGTATCATAATTAGATATATATATCATAAAAAGATGTTCTTGGACTCATGCACTAAAGTTTTTCAGAAAATGACTTCCAGTTTCTTTCTGACATCGCAGCTGGACAGGTATCTACTTGTACTTGGTTGTAAAATAACCATTTGTAGATTTGTCTTTGTATAACATTTTGTATAAAATAACAGTGACTTTTGGTTAAAAAATTTCTTTCAGGTTTGCGTAGCTCAGATTCTGCGTGCCATACATATGCTTGGGAGCACACCAAAGCTTAGAGCAATTACTTTGCGGCTGATGACATCCTTATGGGAAAGACAGGTTAGAAAATTGTTGTAGTGTCACTAAGATTAAGTGTAGTTGAAAAAATTCGTTACCTCTAACCAAGACAGGAAATTACTTTTGGAACATTGCTTACACTAGTATCTCTTTATCAGCAGTGTAAAGTAAACGGTGGACATGGTGCCTCTATTGATTCTGTCTTAGTGAAAAATTTCAATAGTATGTCTTTCATGAAACCTGGTTTTCATTTCATCAGGTCTAAGACTGGAAGTAGGAAAAAAAAAAATGTTTGAAGGACAGCTTTGTGCTTTTCATAGTGTGCAGTAAGAACAAGACCTTAGTTCCGTGGCAATAATTTGCTTCTCTGTTTGTAAAGTAGCAATAGAGATTTGGTCTGCAGAAGGCAGTTAGATCTCAATGCAGCATTAGATTTCAGTAATAAAGAATAACGAAGTATGGTATGCAGTAAAAGTGGTATCTAGGAGTTATGTAAGAGTGCTAGCAATTGAAAATCCTGTCACCAACTTTTGAAGGTGTGATGATAGTTTTTAAATTAAATCTTTTCTAGGATCGAATTTACCCAGAATTGCAGAAGTTCCTAGCGATGTCTGATATGCCCTCTTTATATGTTGACAAAGATGCTCAGTGGGAAAAGCTGATTGCTAAAGCTGCTTGTATAAGAGATATATGTAGGCAGAGGTAAGCGCAAGTGTTATCCATCTTATGTCTTTCTAAGGGAAAACAATTTTATTTTATTTTTTCCTGAAAAGCTGTATAATTATTTTTACCTACTCTTATATTAATTGTCAGTAATATTTTTCTAGTTCTATGAGATACTGACTCAGGCATTGCTAATCTGAGCAGCTAGTGAGCTTTGAGTTATATGTGCTTTCTCTTAGTTATAATATAAAAATAATGTGGGAATTAAAATGTCTTCATCCTGAAAAAAAACATGCATCCTATACTGATCCAGAGTAGAAACTTAAAGCATACCACCTCCAAATTATATAAAGAGAGTGATGAAACATTAGAAGAAGCAACTAATGATCTATCTTTTGATCTATTCAAAGAAAGATTGGGTGCTTTTCTGAAAAGTATTTTTTGTCACATGCAAGTTACTGGTCTCTATTCAGATGTAATTCTGACCACAGAACACAGCTGTACCAGTCTTAACTGGATGATACATTGATCCTTTCCAGTTCTAACAATCCATGAATATCATTACTTGATAATAATTTACGGTTTCTGTAAAGATTCTTTTTAAACGTATTATCAATTGCTTTCTGGTTTGATGTGCGCAATACCATCTTTTCTCGTTGCCATCTATCTTTTGGGTTCCACTTTCCACTTTTTTTCTTGGAGGTGAGTTACTAACAGCTGGGAATATTCATGTATCTTTCGATCATCACTGAAAAAAAAAGAGTTCTTAAAGAAAATACCTTTTCCTTTACTTCTTCAACCTTCTTTAATTTTGCCAAACAGCATTTTTCAAGAAATATTAAAAAAAATTGAAGGAGAGACACATGACATTGCAGTAGCAAAAAATTTCACAAAATGTTCCAATCTGATGTAAGAGGACCAAAAGTCTTGCTGCCAGAATCTCCACCGGTACACAGTAGTGAGTACTTACAGAAGACTATGTCAAAGAAGCAAAGAATAGCATCTTTAATAGCACACATGGTTTTTACTTCCCAGTCACTTCTTGAATTATGTCATCTTTTAGCATACACAACATACTTGGACAAAAACTTCCATAGCTTAACCACTTGGTGATCTTTCATTTGGAACTTGATGGCTCCTGATTTAATTCTCCATGTCACTCAGCCTTTAGAGCTCTCTATCATATCCTCCCTTGTATCTTTTTTTCCCTCCCAGTTTTAGTCTGTTTTAGTTGTCACTTAAACGAAAGCAATACTTAATTAATTTTGGTGTATAGACTAGAACTTGTGTGAATGCATGAATATTGCCTCGTATCTTCATGTTTTTTCTTTTAGGCCATACCAGCACGGAGCAGACATGTTAGCTGCAATTTCCCAGGTATTAAATGAATGCACAAAACCTGATCAAGCTTCACCTGCTGCCATAGTGTTACAGGGTCTTCAGGCACTTTGTGAGGCTGAGGTGAGATTAAATTGGCTTGTCCCTGTGTTTTGTGTTTTGCTTGTGGATCATGGACTTTTTTCTGAGCTTTTTTAAGAGTACGTTGGATTGTTGCAGAATATTTTTTTTCTTCTGATAAATTTAATTCCTCTCTTCCAACATCAGTTAATTGTTCCTGGGAGACTGTACTGTGAGCTTCTAGGTCAGCTTCGCAATTTGTTTCAAAGACATCCTCTCATGCATTTTTCCTTGAGGTTTGAAAAGAATGGCTGTTTGGCACGTGATTCTGATTGGTGGAAAAGTATGTAAATATTCTCATTTTTTATACCTTCTTACTGACCTGCCCTGCTGGGTCTCGTTCACATAGTGTACCTGGTAGAGAGTGAAATCACTTGTAAGTAGTGATTTCAGAAGTAAAACTTCTGTTTTACTCTAATTTATTCGTACTTACTGATGAAGAGGACAAGTAAACATTGGAACATGCTGCCCAGAGAGATTGTGCTGTGTCCGTCCGTTGAGGTTTTCATGTTCCTTTTGGATAAAACTCTGTGAAACTGGGTTTGATCTCATAGTGACCCTGCTTTGAGAAGAAGGTTGGACCAGAAATATCCTGAGGTCCCTTCCAACCCAAATTGTCATGTGATACTACAATATCCCTGAGTTAGGAGCCAAGGATTTTTGTTTCCACAGTGACATCCCAGACACAGTGATGCAGGCACAGACATGCTGTGAATCACACTATAGACAAACTGTGCACTATGCAGGCCATCTGAGTTAGTGGACTAGTGGTAGCCTGCAGGAATATTTGTTTTCCCATTCTCTGGCAAACAGCAATTTTAAGTTTATCCACTTCATCACTGCTTTTGGTGCAGTGTTTACTGCAGTGAGGCCAATCCAACAAAAGTCTCCAGCCATTGCCATGTTTTATGTCTCAAGTCATGTCAGCAGTTCAAGAACAACATAATAAATAGTTAGTAGTCCATAGACATTAGTATTCAATATAGCTAAAAAGCTTCAGACAATGGTTACTAAGAACCAGCTTATTCAGGGTAATGTTATTACTGTGTTTGCTTTTGCTATGGAGTTTGGCTCTTAAGGTCACACACATTCTTTGAATGCTGGCCTAAGTTAGCATTTAAGGAGTGTTTTCCCAGGCTGGATTGTATTTAGACTTTGTTTCATGCAAAGAAGCAGGAGCTAGGCCTATGACAAATCACAGAATCATAGAATGGTTTAGGTTGGAAGAGACCTTAAAGGTCATCTAGTTCCAACCACCCTGCCATAGGCAAGAACACCTCCTACTACATCAGATTGCTCAAAGCCTCATCCAACCTGGCCTTGAACGCTTCCAGGGATGGGGCCTCCACAGCTTTCCTGGGCAACCTGTTCCAGTGCCTCACTACCCTCTGAGTGAAAAATTTCTTCCTGAGATCTAATCTAAACCTACCCTCTTCCAGTTTGAAGCCTTTACCCCTCGTCTTATTACTACCTGCCCTTGTAAAATGTCACATCCTACTACAAAAACCTCATTTGAGAACAGATGTACTGTACCACTGTTGAGAAGTGGAAGGCTGAGACATCTCTGGGTTCTCAGAACAGAAGGAAGGAAGGAAACAATCACTTTGTAGACAGGTACCCATTTTTCCTGTCCTAATTCTTACAGGCCCTCCTCAGCTTACTTTGTTTCCCCGGTTTCATCCCAGTGTAATGTTCTGGGAGACCAGATCAGCCACCCAGGTATACTGAAACTTTAATAGAGAATTCTCTTGTGGTTTTGTAAACTGGCTAACCATTTGGGTGAAGCAATGCAGTCTGTCCCTTGTTTAGTATTTAGACTCTAGTTTGAGGTGCAGAAACCTGAAAGGACATAATCATAGAGGTTGGTCAGAGGATTTTGTTTTGGTGCTTTCTTTCTCTGCCACTGTCTCAATAGATAACCATGGGAAAAGGATTTAATCTCTTTAAGCTTTTCCATGTGCAGCTGCTTAGGTGCAGGATTGTAGTGAGCACCTAATTTTCAGTCAACTTCTGCACCAGTATGACAAATTATTTTTTCATATGTATAGGTTGACATAGTTGATGATGGAACTCTGTACACCACATGGCTTTGTCAAAGTTGAGTTCTGAGAGTCTCAGAAAGGCTCCTTTGTAAAAATAAAGCTATAATAAAACATGCTGTACCATTGTTTTTGGGTTTTTTGGGGGGGGTGGGGTGGGCAGTGTTGTGGAAGAATAGTTTTCCATTTCCATTTTGTTGACTTTAGTAATTGTTTTGTGTAATGTAATGGCTTTACCCAAAGTACATACTGCATGAATAGCATTAAAAGCATTAGCTTAGCTTTTGTGGGACTTACAAGGAGAGCTAACCTTCCCCTCGCGTCCCCCCCCCTCCCTTTTTTTTTTTGGTAGGTATAACAAAAGGCTTTTAATGAATAGTACACAGTGACTTGCACATCAAAAAAGTAAAAGACACGCAGTTATTGCCAGGCCCATTTCCTATTTCTGGGCAAATATTTTGGGGTTTTTCCAGTGATTTCAACAGAAGTCAGTGTACTTCCTACAAGGCGTATCCTGGCATCTAATTGATTTCATGTGTCAAGTACTGTACACAAGCCAAGAAACATTCAAGAATGAAAATGCTAAGCATAGTATTTAAAACCCCTTTCCAAACTTTTTGTGAAAGTGGTTTCTTGCTGTTTATTCCCTCAGTCCACATTAATTTGTTTTATTGATCAGAAAGAAACCAGCATAGCAGAGGAATATAATGGATATAATGAATGATAAGTTGTGTGACAACAAATTATGTTGACTGAGTTTAACATTTAGTAGGAAGTACAAAGCTGGATGTTGATTAAACAGTTTACACTTAAAAACTGTATTCTTAAAATGGTGGGTTTGTGTTGAGATGTTCTCAGAGTATCATTACCTTCTTCTTGGGCTCAAGTTTCTGCCAGTTTCACTTTCTCGGGTCCAATTTACTCCTCATTCTCTTTTTTCCTTACTTTGTATCCTTGGCTTTGTACACGTAGTTAACAAAATAATTCCTATTTGAACTCTTAGCCAGTAATGGAGGTGCAGTTCCTTACTTGTGCAGATCTGCTGTTGAAGGGAGCTGCCACACTCCTGGGACAAACTCTGTATAGGTAAGGGGTTTTCCACATAATGAATGAGTAAAATAAGTTGACTGAATGAAAATTGTGTTCCCAGCTCCACTTTCAGGTCAGCTACCAAAATCTATTTCAGTACCTCTTCATCACTGGTACGATTTCTGGTTTTTGAAAGCTGGAAATGTGAAAGATATTGTGGCAATGTAAATGTAATTTTTCATGTTATGAATGCATTATGTTATGTAGTCATAAACAGTTCCTCCTTCTGCCCCTGCTTCTGCACTGACTTCTTTTCATCTTGGAAACATTCACTACAGTGGTAACTTCATTTTCTGTCACTTGATTAGGATGTGTGGCATACTAGCATGGAATAGCTGGTGTTACCACGTTGTTTTCTTGTCTTCCTCTCTCTAGTTTTGCTTTCCCAAGCTTTGCCATTTTATATATTTTGACATTTCCATTTGCTTTTTTTGTCAAGGCTGGAACAGAATTCTAACCTTGTCTTCTGATTTTGCTAATAAGATAGCTGGTACTCTTGCACTTTTTGTAAGAAATGGTATATAGTGATAGCTTGAGGGATACTAAACAGCTTCAGGAAGACTAAATTCATTAGTGTATTTTAGGTGGAGAAGTGACTACATTTTCTAAGCTTAAGAAAATTTCATTTTTTTCAGAGCACACAGTATGACTTATAATTTTAATATTATCTTAAACTTTTAATTTAAAACATTAACAGTGGCTTTTAACTTGGATTTTACTTCTCTTTGGTCTTGAACTTCATGTTGCATTCATTGCAGGCACAAAATAAATTAAGGAAACTTGTGCTCCAAGTACTTATAATCTGTTAGCGGAAACTGGAAAACTGCTTGTGTATTCCACAAAAAAAATTCCCCTTTTGTAGCTGAAATTTTAGTGTAAGCATTCTGCATTTGAATGTGGACATACTCTGTAGACAGAACACTCATGGCCATACTTTTTACTGTGGAAATAGCATTGAGGCATTTGGCTATTGATCCTCAGGATTAATAGTAGCGCTTCTGCGGCACCATCGTGTTGTGAAGTCAGCTGGTTTTGGGCTATTGGGCAAAACATGTTTTGAAAAGAAGATGGTTTTATTTACTCTAATTTATTGCTAGACCATATTTGTTCAAAAATGTCACAGGGCAGCAGGGATCATTTTTTGTTATCACAGTGTGTGTCAGAGTCCAATACTCTCTAACTAGGTTAGTTTAGATATTCTGTGCATGGAGTATGTAATGTGTAATATCAAATTTACTTATTTTTTATTACATAGGATTTCTGATTCAGCAGAGTGATACAAAATCTACCAAAATCACAATACAAATTTAAATTACTCTTAGCAAAATATAGCAATTGCAATATACAGTTTAATGACAATACCAATGTGATTCCCATTACCGGTCTCTATAATACGCTCACCGTCGTGATGTTGAGCATCCCCAGTTGCAAGGAAGGAATGTGTGGGTTAAAGCTAGGTCAAGCCCATTGTTCTCTTCAAAATTCTTTTATTGGTTGTCTTGTTTTTATACTCTGTGTTGGGCTGAGCCAGGTATTCACTCCCTCATATGCTGATCTGAATGACTCAGGCACATGTTCACACTTTATTAATGAACTGAGAAGAAACATACCATCAGTTGATCCATTGAACTGTTTATAACTGTATATCTAAAACAAAGGTCCTCTTCGCATTGAGTCAGGGTTTTTTTGCAACAGCTGTGGTCAGTCCCACCCTGTGTTATTCTCTGATGGGCACATCACCTTTGCCCATCTGAGTCTTCTTCCATTGTAGGGGTTTATTGGTCAGTCAGTGTGTAGCACTTACACAAAGCAATGGTATGCCCTTTACTTTTTGCAAGTTGCAGGTATTTCTGTAGCTGGGTGTTAAGTGTAACACTTTGCAGTAGAGTATGTGTCTGGTGGGTTTTGCTGCAACTACATGTTCTGGAAAGATTCTGATAGGTTTTATTCTAATTGTATTTTAGAGGAGATCCTGAATTTCAAGCAATCATTATGAAAGATGTAGAGGTGCTCTGCGGTAAATGATGAATACCATATGTTGACTTGGCTACTGACATTTTTATTATCTGGATATGCTGATTCAGTTTTAAGGTTTTACCAAAAAGCTAGAAAGGAAGAAAAATAATTCAAGAGTAGCTACCTGAGGATCATTTTGGGACAATGACAGACGGAGGAATCTGTTTTGCATTTCTGCTGAACCTACTCAATTGTTTTAATTGAGTAGAATTGCAAAAAATTGCAGAAGAATTGCAATTGTACTGGGATACCCTTTTTCCTGTTGTGTATACTCTAGGAAGAGATGTTAAGGTTGCTAAGAGGTGATGGAGTTGTTTGGAAAGCTGTTAAATAAGACCAATTCCCAGCTGTGTTTTCTAAGTTATTTGAAGACCACATTTTTGCTTAGGTTATTTTTTCAGAGTGGCAGAAGTTTTGAGGAGTGTAAATATGTCTTGACTTCCAAAAAATAAAGAGGAAAAACGCTTTTCTCATTTGATTTCTACAGTAGAAAACACATAGGCAGTAAGATGGTGGCTGCAGCACTGTGATCACAGGGAACAATCAGGTGTGCCAACTACAACCAAGAGGCTTGAGATCTGTTATGCAAGTGTTCTGGTCCATGATCCACCCAAAAGGAGAGGAATCTTGTAACTTGCTTTCATTGGAAGTGGTTGTGATACCTGCAGATATCAAAGGATAAACCCAAACAACCATAGAGACCTAAAAAATGTTACAAGCAATTTTTGCACCTATTATTTTACAACTGTTAAAGTCAACATTTCTCCATATAAAGCAAGTGAAATAGTTCCTGTGTAGTCTAATCCAGCTGGCCTTCCTGTGTGGGGTAGGTTGGGGTAGGTGACCTCCAGAGGTCCCTTCCGACGTAAGTTATTCTGTGAATCAAGGATTCTGTGATTGACTTGATGCACCAGCCTTGCTGAGGTTTGGTATGAATGGATGTTTGTCTTGGAGGCAATACTGCTTAAATTATGTGCTTCTCTGACTTGCTTCCCCTCAGATCAGAAGTGGAAGCTGATTTAAATGTTCTTGTTCCATATTTTTTCCCATTATTTCCTACCCTCTTAGGGCAGTAGGTCACCTGAAAGAAGAGCACTTTTTCTTTCCTTGACATCAGTAAATACTCGCTTTTAGTTTTTCCCTTCTAGCAAATGTGTTTCCAGGCAGTGCTTTGTCCAGCAGTAAGCTTGCTATTTTAAAATAAATTTAAAAAATAACAAAATGCACTCTACCAGAAGCACTGAGAGCTTCTAAGTTATATGGTTGTTAAGATCTCAAGATGACAATGATATGTCAATTTGAAAAAACCCAGAATGAAAAAAAAGAGAATACAAAGGTGAAAACAGACCTTAAACGAACTTTTACCCAAGTATGACACTAGTGTGTCTAGGTCTGTGAACATACATTTTCTGATTAGCACTGATTCTTTTTCTGCAGGTAGTAATTGGCATATCAGTGTCATGAAGTAAAGTTCTCTTATCATGCTAGTTTCCTAGAGTGTATTTCATTTTCAGAGGACAGCTTTGTCCAGCTGAGTAGTGATTCAGGAATCACAGGGCTTTTCTTGGGGATTCATAACTAGCAGAGAAAGTTTATCACAAGATGTTTATCACAGTCACCTATTTCTCCAGAAAGGCATCATGTCAAGATTATTACTACTTTTATAACCTTTTTGTTTATTTACTTCTAAAAAAATTGTGCGTAAAGTACCTCTCTCCTATCTTCCCCGCTGTTCCCATCCCCCTGCTCCATTAGTTTCTTCACAGTACGTCAGTTGGTAGGTTTTCTGTAGGACTACTGTTAGGTTATGAGTCTAGAAAATTCCTTCTGAAAGAAGCCAAAATAATCCTACAGTCTTAACCTTTTAAGAGTTAAAAAGTATTTTTTTTTAAGGAAATTTAGTGTTACAGCAACTGAGGATTAAGTCTGCTAATGACAGGCCAGAATGCACAGCTATGCTCAGTGATGGTCTTAATGTGCTCTAGTTTCTGTACTTACTGTATGCCAGTTTATGTTTAGGCCAGCTAAATCATGTTCCTTCTTCAGATCAAATCACCAAGTTTATTTGGATATTCCCCAGTCTCAAGTCATATGAGATCCACTTCAAAACCAAGCATTTTTTTGTCAGCAGCATTGGGACAGGTGAGACATACTGTAAATTCTCCTTTTCTCAGAATGCACCAAAAGTTTTTAAGTTCTGGTGTATTCCAAGCTGCACCACTACTTCAGCTAAGACAAAAACCATATGATTCTGTGTTCAGTAGAGGTCTGGAGTGCCACATGCTGAGAAGACAGGAGAATGCCTTAGACAGGAGCATGCTTGTTCTGTCCTACAGTTAAAACCCTTCATGCTGCTCAGTCCTCCCAGTATCTCAATGTTTTGCAGGACTTGAGCCTTCAGTTCTTTGATCTTATAATCTATGTAAGACTGGAGCTGCACACCTTTGGGCTTTGGACAGCTAACTGGTATCATGCGTCTGGGATTTTGTCTCAGTGCCTGGGTGGCACCTCAAGATCTCATCCAAACTGAAGATTCTTTTTAATTCTTTTTTCGCCCAACTTCAGGGCTTCAGAGAGTGGCAGTGTTATGATGAAGGGTCAAGTCTGAAACTTTGTCAGAATTTTTTGATAGCTAAAGCACTTTCTTTTGGTTGAATCTCCTTTTATTTAAAAACAACCTCCCTAAATACAAATACCAAGAAAGCGAATACAATGTTACTTACCTTTTGCCCTCCAGAACAGTACAGCAGCAGTGGTGAGTGAGGCAATGGAAACATTTGATTGTGAAAGGCTGAAAAGACCTGCAAAAAAGTGTGAATGTAATCTTAACATTTTTTGTTTAGTATGATCCTGCTTTTTTTTTTTTTCCCCTAAGCAGTTAATCTATCAAGTAATACAACTTGTTAGATTTGGTGTATTTTGGAACCGTGTGTTATGTTTGGTATACTGTGATCCTGACTGAGACAGCGTGTTGGCAGTTGCAGTCTAGTAAGGCATTTTGGTGCATGTTGAACATGTTGGAGACTGGCAAGTCATTGGTTACAAAAAGAGAACAATGTGCATACTCTGGCACACGTATATTGCTGTACTGAAGTATTCAGTATTGCTGTACTGAAGTATTCATACTGAAGTATTCATCACATCTTTCTGCAAGTAAATGTTGCCTGTACTATTCAATAAATGTTTAGCATTTGGAAACACAGGCTGTTTCTTTTAGCCGGTAGAAAAATTGAATTTCTGCTGGACTTGTCAAGATAGACATGTATCAATGGATTTCAAATCAGCAGTATGTTAATATCATATCTGCCCTCACTATGAATGTTCTATACATACAGTAAAGAAAATAAATCCTTTCTGTTTGTGAAAGGAAAAAAATTGTTAAAATAGGTTTTATAGTGAAAGCATTTTGGTTTTGACAAAACTACTGAAATGCTATTTATTTACTACAGACTGCTAATTACTAGATCCTGTATGGCAGTAATACATAGTGCGTATGATGCTTACATGTACTTGAATATGTGTGGACAACAATCCTTGGTGGAATACTGTTTAAGATACCATATAATTGTTGTAATACTATTGTTGTTTATATGTGACTTAATGGAGGGCCAATGTTTTTGGTATACCAAATAAATACACGTGGTCCAAAACCAATATGTTGTTTCAATTTAGCTGATAAAAGACAATGGATATATGTTGTTCGGCATATTTCACTTAGCTCCATCTGCCATGGGGTTTAGCACTGAAAATGCTAATACATCTAGTTGTTCCAAACAATTATCACAGAGTGAAATTTGCCATTGCGTAGGTGTGGTATGGATATCTGCTAAATTTGAAATTTCTGTTAGATTGCTGCCTATTTTTTATGGCCTTTTTTTCATCTATGAGCCGAAATTGGCAAATGTGTGTGATACTACAGGAAAGAATGAAATGAAATGTTCTTGGCTAGCTAATAATTTTGTAGTCTTCCTAAATGGCAATATCAAATGAATGCACAAGTTTATTTGTTTCTCTGCATATTAATAGAAGGTGTGTTTTGTGTTTCCAGACAACTAAATCATTACAAAGTCAAAATTTCCAGATAGTTTAGTTTAGTAAAAACTTACAGTGCTAATAGATATGTATGCCTTTCTGAATACTAGAATACTGTGTTTTGAAAGATGGGAGAGGTGTCATTTTCACTTGGAATGTTAACAGATTTGGTGTTTCTAGCCATCAGCGGTCGTTAACATAAAAATGTACTCATGGGTTTGCTACTACTGAAATCGATTCAATTCAAAAGGCATCTTCGATTTTTTCTAAACTGCATTCTGAAATGTGTTTTGCAGTCACTGAAGTGACTGCTTAATTCAGCAATTACCTGAATTCAGTGATACCAAGCATGCTGGTTTTTTCAGTGCAGAATAATAGAAAAATTATCTACCTTAATGCCTTTATGGAATATGTTCATAAACATCTCTTCATTTGATTTCATTACATAAATGGATTTGTATTTCTCTTTGACTGAGTCATCTGTTGCTTTGCTTTAATTTCATAGACCTGGAAGAAATTTCCATGGCATTTGCTCAGATTGTTTAAAGAAGAGTTTTGATTTGCAGTTCTGGTATCTTTTCCCCTTTAAAAGGCTGAGTATATATACTCATACCTTGCTCTGCCATAGCTATTTTTTCTTTTTCATCTAGACTCAAGTTCTAAGGCTGCATTGTTATGGGTTTGATATTTTTCTTTGTTTTATTGTTGTGGGTTGGGGGGGAGGCAGAATTGTTGTTTGTTGGGTTGGTTGTGCAGGGGGTGTTGAGTTGGTTGGTTTGGTTGGTTTTTGGCTTTGTGGCTCTTCCTTTTTTGCACTGTGTTTGTTCCAGTGGAGCCTGAAAGCTGAAAGACAAATGGTAGCAACAGATAATTTCCAGACAGAGTTATTTTAGGTATCGTGGCAAAATCTGAAAAGTGAAATTCTCCCCCCGCCCCCAGGGGGCAATGTGAGGTTATACCGAATGCTCCAGGACAATTATTTAACTTTTCCCTAGAATACATTGCTCCTTACAGAGAGACAGCATGGATAACTGGAAAAACCTCACAAGGGAAAATGGGAAAGTTTTAGTACCAATCATACTGTCTAGTCAAGACTTCCTGTGGAACTTGACTACTTGTGACTTTTGTATAATTCTTCTGCTAGAAGTATACCACTGGCTAAGCATCTTACAGACATTTTTCAATGCCTAGAAATGCAAGATGTTGTACTGACTGCTCATTGAAATGCAGATCTTTAAAGGTGAAAACAAGACAGGTGAGGCTTGTTTTTCCCTAGGAAGGACTAAGTAGGACCAATTATGTGTCACTGCTGTGCTGTAGTTAGAGTAATGGTGTAAATGTGTAGATACTATTTTCTTCACTGTGCAAAGTTGGTTAAGTTGTGGTGAATAGCTAAATAGCAGTTATGGCCTAGTAGTCTTTCAGCTTTATAGAAGGTAGGATGAATACAGAAGACATCACTGATAGCAGCAGCATCATTTCTAACCCTTAGGAACATTCTAAACGCCTAACCCCAAATGTTCTGAATGTGACCTGATACACTAATGTCTACCTGAGCGTGTAGATGGTCCGAAACACAGGCTCATTGTTATGTAATCCTAGAGGTAAATGTTGACATTGTTTTGATATACTTAATAAAGAGCATAGATGAATGGTTTAAAAAAAAAAATGATTGATAAGCCTTACACCAGAAGGAGTAGATATGGAGCAGGCACATGCAGTATCCCTGTTTTGGCTCAGCAAAGAATCTCTGCAGTAGCTGGTGAAATCAGCTTTTGAAATCACTGTGCCCTACCTGCAGAACAAAAGCTTATCTTTTCACTGGATATCTTAGGGTTCAATCCAAGCTCTAGAAGCTGAATACAAAGATACGAGCATATGAAAAAGATGACTTGCATGACAAACAGATCTTGCACATCATCAATCTGGTAGCTGCCTGTTACTTTAGGTCTTATGGCAAAGAAGAATCAGTAAGCTAATAGTAAAATAATAGTGAATTTTTCAGACAAACTCACATCTAAGAGTAACTACATAGAGGAATGTGAAGGTGCTTATTTGAATATCAAACAGGTAGATGAGGTAAACTGGTAGTATGAGCTGATTTTGCAGTGTAAGTTGTTCCCTTCCTACTGAAGGAGAAACAAGATGAGGATAATGGGAATGGGGTATTAGCTAGTGAATGGATTTGAAGTTGAAAACAAGTGTTTGATTGGATTCCCTTCCCTTTCCAAAAGGACCAGAGTGATGTTTATTTCTCAAACTTTTTTTCATCAGGTTGGAAGATGAGAAAGGCTGTTTGCTTTGACTGGTGAAGTTGTCATAGATTTCTAAAAGTTTCGGTTTGAGGAACAGTCTAAAGAATTTCCAGCATGTTGTATAAAATTATGCAAATCACTTTCAGACTTGAAGAAGAACCTGTAGAGGAGGCCACAGCTCAACCTGAAATATTCCTGTATGCTGCTGTTATTCTTCATAAAATACTGTAGTGAACATAAGCAGTAGACAGGACATTTTTGGCGTGTGTTAAGTGGAAGTATTGAAACTTGTGAATAAAGCAGGTTTTGTTGTCATCTGAGGCTTGAATCATGTTTTCTTGAAGATAAAGCTGAGCATCTGGAACTTCTGGATTAAGTAGAACAGTGCCAGTTTTTCCAGTTGGACTTTATTGCTTGCAGCTTTCAAAAAATCCCTCTGTGTGTAACCATATTTGTGCTGTGCTGACTTGCAGCACTAGAAAAAAGTGAAAAGTGAAAGCTCACGTTTCAGCTCTGGTACTGCTGCACTGCAGTAATCCCTTCTCCAGGAGGATCCTCTGTCTGAAGAACCCAAAATGCTTTTGTAACAATTAATCTGTACAACACTCCTGTGAGTATTCCTTTTTACAGCTAGGAGAAATCAAAGCCTTCATCATAAAACTGCAGTGCCTGCTTACTTGTCCGTTCATATGACCCACAAGATTACTCTTTTCTAAGAGTAATCAAAATTGTAAAATTTTGTGGTAATTATGTGTGGCACTGAATTTCCAGGCACAATATCTCAAGTACCTTGATGACAGTTTGCTTAATTTTAGAGACTCGTGACTTTGAATTAAGGATAGTTTGGTAAAGTGCTTAAGGCTAATCATAAACTTAAACACAAAAAGTGATCTTGTATTCACTGGGATTGTTCATGTATTTAAGGCTAGGCTAAAAGTGGAATGACTTTTTGAAATGAGATCTGGAAAGTGAAGAATATTCTCTAGAATATTCTTCCAGACAGCTGCCATGAGAGTGAACTAGCTACTGATTTGATAAATAGAGCCAATATTTTCATGTTTTCTGTGAAACAACACTGTAATACAGAGGTTGCTGTAACTACGGTTTATAATACACTTGGTTCTTGTTAGTATTCAGTGTAATGTCTGTAAGCTCCAGAAGTCATAGTTGGCTAAGGCAAAAAAGCCAAGAGATTTGCTGTTCCTTATCAAACACTGAATGTGGTTGTTGTTTGGTGCTAATGAAACCATTCAACTGTGAGAAACAAGCTGTAAAACTTTTTTCCTTTTTTTTTTTTTTCTTACAGCTGACAAAAACCTCATACGGGTTTTGTCTACTGGTGTATGTAATTAAAAAAAAAAATATTCAGATCTCTTGAGCTGCCTAACCTAGTGCATTTTACCGTGCTTTAATGTTTCCCAGCATATATTTGATGTGCATGAGAATTCTCTTCTGGTAGTCTTTTTGCCACCTAACCACTGGGGTACCTCTATCTAGTACTATTTGGAAGTTAATTATTTAGCTTTCCCTACCCTCTATAGGTATTAAAGACCAGGTTAGACTTCTTTCTATGCAGAGTGTTACCATTTTGTTGGAAGATTTCACTTTTGTTGGTGGTGTTCTTTCTCAGTGATTTATAACTTATGAAAAACCACCAACTTTAGAACCATACCATGCAACGGGCTCCAAGTGTTTGATTTTATTATCTGTAATGACAAGTTACTTTGCTTTTCAGGGTATGTTTGTCCTGTAACCAAATATTGGCCTTCCGAGTTGAAAAAAAAACCCCAAACCAAAAAACACCCCTAAACAAAACAACACCAGAAACAGCTTGATCTTTGCACTTTATACTGTGCTCTTTGTAGTGTGGAAGCCTGCAGATACTCCTGTTTTTACATGCCATTGCCAACATTTTGCTGTCGTTGATTTTTTATTTATTCTCTTGAGGACCTAATAGCCAGGATTGCAGAAGTGTATCTACAGTGATTTCAGCTTCTATTTAATGCACAGTAACTTTCTGGTTTCTAGTATAACTGCAAAGGGAGATTTCACAGTGTGAAGTTCCTGCATTCTAAGGACTTGGAAAGCAAATGTCAAGACTCCAGATTCTTTATTAACAGAATAAAAATAAATCTATGATTTTAAAACCAGTTTCACAGTTTTTGCAAGTTAACAACTCGAAGCATGATGTTACTATAATCTGTGGTTTCCTGACAGTTTGGGGTTTTTTTTTAATGTTTCTGGTTCGTTGAAGTGATTTCTCTCACTGAAAATTTTAAGAACTGACCTGCTTAGTATAGGGCTAATGAAGCCATGGTATTAGTGTTTATTTTAGTTTGACATTTTTCCAATGATTTCTGGATTCCTGCAATCTTACTTTCTTCTTTTCTGTTCCACAAATTTGGTTGGATTTCGTTGTGTGTGAAGATTAAGGGCATTTTATTTTGGAAGGCTGACAGGGAACATAGCTCCCTCTGTGGCTTCCTCTGCTTTCATCTGGTTGAGGTCCCAGAGGCAGCTTTGAACAAGTGAAGTAGAGCAGTGGTGTTATATGAAGATACATCTACAGCTTTATATGTATTGCTACAATATCCAATTTATTCGTACTGGCAGCTGCTTTATCTGGTGAACTGTTGTCCAGTATTATTATGTAATGTCAGTTAATATACTTTGTGACTATTAATGAAAGTGAATTTTTAATATGGTTTTGTTGTTCGGTTGGTTTTTTTAATGAACCCTATATTAATTCCTGTTCTTAAGTAGGAAGAAAGAAGCCAAGTGCTGGAAACAAATGTTGTTTAAGTCAAGTTGGGATTGCTTTTAGTAATGATGCCTCTCACTTTCCCCTCCAGGTTGTTTGCATCCGTTCTACATGGAATGCTCTGTCACCAAAGCTGAGTTGTGATACCAGACCTCTCATTTTAAAAGCACTGAATGAATTGTTTGCCCTGGTTCCCTCATTAACAGTGAATACAAACGAATATGAGGTATGTATTTGTGGACTAAGGTGAGTCTATTCATTTGGTATATCTTGGTATGTGAGTTTTAAATGTGCCTGCTTGTTTTTTAATACCTCTAAGTTGCATGCACTGCCTAATTCAAATTAATCCTAATACACATTTTCATAGAGTTTCACAATTTTAGATTGCATTAGTGAATCCTAGGAGGTAGGTGAGAAATTCCAATGCAAGGTTGATCAGAGGTTTCCCTCTCCCAGAATGTGAGGACATGTGAATGCATCTACAGTTCAGACCTGCACCCTTTCTGCTTTCCTAGCTCAGTGCATGTTGGTGTGGCAGCAGTTTGTTTCAGGTAACTGCCTTTATTTCATCTGCTTATTTGGTTAAAGAAAATCTGAATGCATGTTTTGTTTGCTTTTATAGAAATTCAAAGCTCAAGTTATCAGCTTCCTTTGGAACAACACACAAAACAAGGTAGGTGACACAACTGAAAATGTTAATTCCTTCTGTCAGTGACTGGATATTAAGTTTTATACCTTTCTGTCAAGACAAGGTTATCAGTGGCAGCAATCTCATTTTCTAATAGGGTTTTCTTCTTGTCATTGACCATTTAACACTGTTTTTGAAGAAATGTAGTGCACATGAAAGGTGGTAACAGATGGTCCTAAGATCTGTCGCTCCCAAGGAGAAGTGTAACACAAAGTAGTTTGACTCCTCTGGTGGACTTCAGCCTTGACATGGTGAAGTATCCTTGGCAAAGCTGCAGCTGGGACAACTAACTCAATTCTTTGGTGGGGTATTGTAACACAGTGGGAGTGCTGGACTGTCGCCACCATGGGGCTGGTGGCACCAAAGTATTTTAGTTTAAATGTAGTTCAGATATTTCTACATAAACTACCCTCAAAGCAATAATGGAGTGTAGCAATCAGAATGTTTGCTATCAAGCCTAGATAATTTATCTTGTTGGTTTGCATTTTATATATAAAGTAAGCAACTAAGAGTGCGCCTCAGGAAAACAGTGTTAAAGTGTTTTTCAGCATTCAGTGGTTAGTGGATAGGCTCTTTGTATGTGGAGTTTCCAGTGGGTAGCAATACCATATGCTGTGCTTGTGATTTTTCTTTTTCTTCTTGTTAATTTCTTAGGATGCTCTTGTAGCCATTTCAGCCTATAAATCACTCTCATCGTTTGGCTCTGAAGAACATACAGTTCTCCATCTTCCTGAACAGGTAACAATGTTGTACATTTAACAGTAAGGACATACGACATTTCCATCTGATACGGGTTGTGTCCTCCTGGAAGAGGAAATAAGGCCTTGTGCCATCTCTATCAGACAACCATCAGAGCCTCACAGAAGGAAAATGAGCTCCTGCTGGTGAAATGGGATGATATTATGTATGATTAGCATAACTAAAACTTATGGGATGGGAAAGCCACAAATGGAGGCTGAGTCAGAACATAGTTTTTCTTCTTTCATTAGTTAAATCAGCAGGTTATTCTTTTGGGTACTTATTTTGCATTTTATGCTCTTCTGTTAATACTTGCAGTTGAGTCTTGACATTAAGCAGCTCTTGTGATTTCTGCTTCATCCATTGCAGTCACACTCATGCTTATTGCTTTTGTTCCTGAAATGGGCAAGTTTGAGAAGTATGTCCTTTTTTTGTAATTAAGTTGAAGACTTTTCCTGTGTTTGTGTTCTGAACTTTTACAGCATAACATTTTGCCTTTTTGTTGATAAAGGCAGCCAGAAAAGAATTGAGATACTTATTGGAAAGCTTTTTAAGTATGTAGAGGGCTGTTAAGCTCTGCAACTTCAGTCTGATCAGTTGACTCACTAACCTTACAAAATGAAAGTGCAAGGAAATGAGTATATAAGGTCATCTGTGTGATTTTTATTTTTTTTACATTAACCTTGTAAGAGAGAGTAGGCAATAATCAGTAGTCCATTGGTACTTTATGGTGTAGTAAATACTTCTGTAAGTTTTTATTTCCCACATTATTACAAGATTGGCTCCATTTATGTGTCGTAATTGGCTATTATGAAAAGGTCAGAATAAGCAACTTTAAATGAAAAAACATACCTGCTTTATATAAATCAATGAGAAGAGTTCAGCATAAACCTTACAAGTGAAAAATGTGTTTTGCATAGAGGAGCACAAGGTAGAAAGAGGGAAACCTCTAGACACTGCTGCAATACTAAATCTAAATGGTAGTATGTAGCTCTGTTACTGGTGCTGTTACTTTACACTCGTTAGAAAATGAGTTAAATACGTTTTCATTGAAAACATTGTAAATATGTTGTGCTTTTTCAAATTCTGAAAATGAAGATGGAAAAATAACATCTAGCCCAAATCATAGAATCGTAGAATCATTTAGGCTGGGAAAGACCTTTAAGATCATTGAGTGCAACCGCAAATCTAACACTGCCAAGTCCACTGCTAAACCATGTCACTAAGCACCACATCTACATGTATTTTAAATACCTCCAGGGATGGTGACTCAACCACTTCCCTGGGAAGCCTGTTCCAATGCTTGACAACCCTTTTGGTGAAGAAATTTTTCCTAAGATCCAATCTAAACCTCCCCTGGAACAACCTGAGGCCATTTCCTCTTGTCCTACCACCCACCTTGCTACAACCTCCTTTCAGGTAGTTGTAGAGAGCAATAAGGTCTCCCCTCAGCCTGCTTTTCTCCAGACTAAACAACCCCAATAAAACATTGGTTTACTTTATGTTTGAAGAAGAATCAGAGTGAAACCAAAGTTTTAGTAATATTAGTTCAGTCCATAAGAGTCAAGATTGATTTTACTATTACAGATACGGATTTACATACCCAGTCTTGCTTTCCATTCAGGTAGAAGAAGAGCTTTTATTCTTTCAGCTTCAAATCAATGAAATGGGGAACTTTTCATGTTTAGTTGGTATTTTTGACACTTGAAATCATGAAAGGAAATGAAGATTCAGAATTTTTGTGCTGACACTTCCTTTTTTTTAATCTTTCAGGCACGACCAGAAGTTGACCCACTGGAGGAGGCAGACATGAATGAAGATGAAGAAGAGGAGAAGGAGGTGGATCTTTTTGTTCCAGGCTCTTCGTATATCAAGCTGTTGTCTCTAACACCAGCTTCTGTTTTAGGAGGTATAATATATTCAGTATTTGAGGTTGCTTTGCAAATGTATAGTCACAGTGACCGTACAGACATGTGGTTTTCTTACAATGGAGTGTCACATTTAAGTGCAGGTTTATTTTCCCCTCCTCGCCCTGAAAATAAGTTACCAAATTACAGGAAAAAAATGTGAAGTAAAAGTTGAGGAAAACACAACCCCCAACACATTTTTAGGAAGACAGCAAGTCAGAGGTCCTGATGGTGGAAAAAATGCTTATATGATAATTTAAAAATCCTTACTTGTCCTATAGGAAAAGCCAGTTGCTTGTTATTTGCTTCAAGTGCCTGTTGTTTCATCACAGTGCAACTTCAGCAGGTAGGTCTGAGCAGACGTTTTTAAAGGCAACTCTTTATTTTAGCACACCATGGACTGAACAAAAGAACACCACACACAAATCCATAGTGTTTTATAAAAGAGGATATTCATAGTATTAAAACAATGCTATATGCAAAATCTAATCAATCAATAAGGTGCTATGCTTAATGGTCAATTTTAGTAATGTATATTGATACTGAAGTATGCTTCAATAGATGGACTCTGGTTGATGCACTTGTTTTGACACCTGTGTAGTATTTGGGATTTTTAATGTTTACTTGATTACTGTCATTAATGATATCTTTCAGTTACAGTTACAAGATTATCACATTAGTGCCTGGACACAGGCATTGTTATTTCACTGTTTATAGAATGCCTGAGATATTGATGTGTGATTGCAACCTGTAAACATTGCCATGAGATAGTAGTAGTATTTTGTAGTATTTTTCCCCAGTGGGGGCTCCTAGAAAGATCCATTCATTAAAGACTCCATGCATTGGAGTCTGGACTATGTGCGAGCACACATAGAGAAAGAGTCTATGTGTGCTAATTAGTAAGTTCTGGAAGCTTTGTGAGTAGACTGACATAACCTACTTCAACAGAAGAGAGTAATGTATCTGGGCAGAAAACTCAAGCTGCATAATGGATGCTGAGACAGGCAATTTACCAGGAAGATAGGAAACCAAAATGGACTTTAGAGAGAACAGATTGAATACAAAAATGCAGCGACCCTGGACTGGTATAAAAACACACATGCAAATAGCTTTTCCACTATTCACTGAATAGATTCTCCCCCAGAGGAGCCTTCATCTTTTAATGCAGTTAGTTTACACAGAATACAGAACAGTTGAGTTCGAGTTAAATCTAGTTGGCAGAAAGTCACAAGTGGTGTTCTCCAGTGCTCAGTATTGGGGCCAGTTCTGTTTAATATCTTTATCAGTGATCTGGACGAAGGGAGCCAGTGCACCGTCAGTAAGTTTGCAGATAACACCAAGTTGGGCAGGAGTCTTGATCTGCTTGAGGGTAGGAAGGCTCTACAGAGGGATCTGGACAGGCTGGATCGATGGTCCGAGGCCAATGGTATGAGGTTCAACAAGGCCAAGTGCTGGGTCCTGCCCTTGAGTCATAACAACCTCATGCGGTATTACAGGCTTGGGGAAGACTGGAAAGGTGCCTGGTGGAAAAGGACCTGGGGTGTGTTGGTCAGCAGCTGGCTGAATATGAGCCAGCAGTGTGCCCAGGTGGCCAAGAAGGCCAATAGCATCCTGGCTTGTGTCAGCAACAGGGTGGCCAGCAGGACTAGGGAGGCGATCATCCCTTTGTACTTGGCCCTGGTGAGGCCACACCTTGAATACTGTGTTCAGTTTTGGGCGTCTCACTACAAGAAACACATTGAGGTGCTGCAGCGTGTCCAGAGAAGGGCAATGAAGCTGGTGAGGGGTTTAAAGCACAAGTCTTATGAGGAGCGGCTGAGGGACTGGGGTTGTTTAGCCTGGAGAAAAGGAGGCTGAGGGGAGACCTTATCACTCTCTACAAGTACCTGAAAGGAGGTTGTAGCGAGGCGGGGGTCAATCTCTGCTCCCAAGTAACAAGCCGTAGGACAAGAGGAAATGGCCTCAGATTGTTCCAGGGGAGGTTTAGATTGCATCTTAGGAAAAATTTCTTCACCAAAAGGGTTGTCGAGCATTGGAACAGGCTTCCCAGGGGAGTGGTTGAGGCACTGTCCCTGGAGGTATTTAAAAGACGTGTAGATGTGGCACTTATGGGCATGTCTGAGACTTGTCTGAAACCTGGTAGTCAGGTAATTCAAAATAATCCCATACAACAAACTACAAATTTCAGGCAACAGCTATTTATTTATTACTATTATTCAGAGATATATCTCTGCAGGAAGAATGCTAAGAGTTTTGTTCCTGTGATGTCAGTTACCTCTTTTTTTTTTTTTTTCCTTCAGAGCGATGGCAAGCTTCAAAGTATGATATTTTAACATTTGCTGCACATCTAGGTGTTTCATTAAATTTATCCAGATTTTCTAGTTTGAATTCTATCTGGCAGCCTGGATCCTTGGGTTGTATCTCTTGCCTGAAGAATTGCTTTTGAATGGCTTGTATTAAGTCCTTCAACATAACTAGCAAGTGCAGTAATACGACAGCAGTGAATATTACCTGTACTAGGGTGACTCTGTCAATGTGGATAGTTACCACCAAAGAAAGAGCTGTCCTCTTTCAGAGAATTTATTCTCTATTGTTGTAGCCACCCTAAAAAAAACTCTTCTAAAAGTCTAGAGCAGGTAGGTGGCTAGTGTTTGCATGTCAATAAACTTACTTTTGTTGGAAGAGTATATAGTGTTGAGGATTCCCAAGGATAAAGATTTATGGTTTCTTTCTGAATCACTGTAGTGAAAATTGCTAACTGCATTGTGAGGGTTTTGTTTGAAGAATGTTGGCATTACAGATAGAAAAAAAGAAAAAAGTAATTCAGCAAATGGAGGTGCCCTTCCTGTCATGCTACAAAAGCCTGTCAGATTTAGCCTGCTACTCCACTGTGAAGTTGAATTGGGAAAAAGCATTGCTGAAAAGCATGGGAACTTGCTTAAAATAGGAAATTTGAGGAAATTCCAGTATAAAACTATTTTATTCCATGCTGTCATAGGTATTTCTTGGACCTAGAAAGGCCAAGTCAGTGCCCTTTTGTCTCCTTTGTCCTCTAGGTCCTACTCAAACCAGGACTTCACGTGATTTGGGAACTTGTATGCCAGTTTAAGCCTAGTGTGAAACAATTGTTATAAATCCTCTTAAAACTCAATCATTGAAAGCACCAACAGACTTTTAAACATATCAGGTTTGCAAGGTGCTGGTACAGTGTTGGCTCTCAACTGGGATGTGGTAACAAACACCATGCAGTCATATATATGTATATACATGGTACATACAGAAACACAACTCTTTTCTGTAATGTGTGCCTGTAAAGTCTTTTTCAGATTGACTTCACAAATAAACAATAACTTTATATTAATTCTGTATCATTTTAAACCTAGTTAGACTATAAAATGCATAGCTTGAAAGCACAGAACTTAATAAATTGTATGGCTATGGTAACAAATCAAAGTAGTACTCTCTCTGTATCCCCTGTTTGCATAGACATGGTCTCTCTCCATCTAGGCTCTTTGCATCACGCTTCTCTTAAATCTCTTTAAGAACAAGCTGTTTTCAGAGGCAATATTTTTCACTGGGTTGGTAAACATCAGTTTTATTTCTCATTGTCCTTCTGTCGGCATTCGCCAGTGTTACTGGTGTAGCCAGCAAAGAACGCAATCCAACAGCTCAGGGAATAGTTAAGGCTGTTTTTCTTTGCAGCCCGAGTATCTGACATGACTTACTCTGAGCGTTTTAAAGTTGCAGTGGCAGCAGGTATGGTGTCAGAGACTGGCTAAGAGTTCTCAATTCTTTGACCTTGAGCTTTCATCTGAATGTGTCATTACTAGTTTATCTAAGTATAGCTCCCCTGAAGCACAGGTGTCGTTTTGGGTTTTCTAGGGTTTGTTTGGTCTCTCAGTCATCGAGCTCTGACGTTCAGTTTCCTGTTTCCTCATTTTCTTGCACTTCATTCAGCATTTGAAGAGTTTGCAGCATCACTTGTGAAACAGGAGATGACCAACATGCCCCGTGGTGTGTATCATTCTGCCTTGAGAGGAGGGACCATGCGCTCAGACCAGGGGAAGACCGTGGCAGGTGTTCCAAACTTCTTGTTGAAAATGTATGAGAGGAACAAACAACCAGGCATGACACCAGGCCTTGCAGGTACACTGTCACTTTCTTGAAGTTAGACAAGTATATGTGCTTTGACTCAAAGATTTCTACAAATCTGAGAGTAAATCATTTTCAGAAACAATGTCTTACGCCACTTGCATATGCTTTTAAATTGTTGGCTTTATTAAGTTAACTTTATTTTGCTTTGGGTTCTCCACTGACTTTGGCAAGACTGCTGAACTATTAGCATGAGTATTGGTATTGACCTTTCTTTTCCCCTTCCCTCCCTCTTTAAGCTGGCATGTTGTTGTGTTACGACCTTCCAGTTCATATGGGCAAAGATGGAAAGCCTATTAATCGATTCCTGGCCAGTAGAGGACGCAATTTCCAGCAAATGTTGGTAGCCCTCATTCACGAGGTAAGTTGCTGGCTTTCCTTCCCTTTTCAGAAGTATTATGGTTCCTTCCCTGCCTTACTGCCTCTGGGGTATAGAAATCCCTCCCTGGTGCTGTGTTATGAAGGCAGTGTCAACAGAGTTGTGAAATACTTCAGATGGCAAGTTCTTGTCTCAAACTACTAAAAATAAAAACCAAACCTCACCTTTTAAACCCAGATCTCAAGGTATCTAGTCATCTATGTAAATTCAATAGATATTTTCCATCTTGACCTTTTTACTGCTAAAGAATGAAGACAGAAGCTGGAGATAATGCCCCCCATCATTACAGGAGTGTGCAAGTAAATTAATTAATGTTTTCTGACTGCTTGGATGCTCCAATGGAGAGCACCAGGGGCAGTCCATAAGGATATTGCAAAATACGTCAGAGGAGCAGATTTGGAGGAACGAGTTATGAATGAAGCATGGGGTTGCATAGCATCCAGAAAGAAAAGCTCTGCCTTCTGTGTAGTTACTTCATTCTGTGGGACCTGAGTTCGGTGCCAGTGGTTCTGCAGAAAAACATATTTCATTGTATCATAATAAAAGGCATGTACTGAAGTGTTATATAAGCCAAATTACAGTGGTATGAAGATCAATTCTAAACTACTGTGTTGTAAACACTCACCTGTTGCCCTATTAAAGTACCAAATACAATCTCTGGTAAAAAAATTATTTATTTGTGTGTACTAGCAGTGATTATAACATCTAGCAGCACATCAAAAATTGACCTTTCTTGTGCTAACAAGCTACCTTCTGAATCATAGAAATTCAACCTTAAAATGGCTTGCTTGACAAAACATGAGGTTTTTTATTGAATGTGGTGACCTGGATGGAGTTAGTGAATACATACAAATGACTGGAGACAGAAATATTAAGTATCTCAGTATTTTACGAAGTCAGTTGGTTCAAGGTGTAGTAAAACTAAAAAGAAATCCAAGTATGCTTGAAATATAAACCAAGCACAAAACATCTTCAGACAATCCTAACTGCACACTTTTAGTGTAAATTCACAAAAACTATAAAACTTTGATCAAAATATATCGGTATTTCTTTTCTCAGCTTATACTGCTTTAAAAGACAAAAAAGTATTTTCTTTCCTTTTTTCCCTTGTATATAGAGGCAGTTGGAGTTAGGGTTGTCAGGAAAAAGGTATTTGGGCCTTTGGGTAGAAAAGCAAGTCCCTGGGCTCATCCAACTGAATTTCATACCTTAGTGTTTGTTTAGTCCTCGGTGTTCTGAGGAGCAGAGTTTCACAGTAAAAACAGGAAGCTTAAGCTATAAAGCTATCAAATAGCAGTATTGGTCTAAGAAAATTGAGTTAGGAGGACCTAAGCTTATCTTTTCCCTGCAGTAGCTGTAGCAGTTAACATGTTTTTGCAAAGTCATTGCTCCGGAGTTCAACACAGCACATTAAGCAGGTTTTTTTAGGGGTTTTAAGTTATGGGAATGACACTTCTTTCCTACTGCTTTGACTCCTTTTTATTTTGGGTTGGTTTTTTAACTCTTATAGTTACTTTTTAAGAGAAGTAAGAAGCATTTCATTAAAAAGAAGACTTAAAGTTGCCTTTGAAGCACTGCAGTCAGCATAAAGCTCCGAGAAAACTGAGGTGGATGTAAACACTAAGGAATTACAATTAATTGGGACATTGCAAGCATCCATTTATTTTACCTCTAAAAATCCCCAGCAGCTGGCATTTCCTTAGGGATTAGTGGTCATCAATATAATTGCCATACTGGGATAATAATGTTCTTATCTCTTTGGTGATTTGATCTATGCTCACATCTGTAGAATAAGAACCTACAGGTTGCATATCTATCTGGATCTGTGTGTGCTTAGTTGCCATTATTACACTTAGTTTTTTGCATACTGAGGCATGGGGAGTGGCTTGAGGCAACCAGTTTCATTTTTGTGAGATTTGCTATGTGTAAAAGTGTAATGGCTGAGATCCTGCTACCAAATAAATGAGTTACATGAGGCTTGTGTACAAAGGAGATAATTTATTCTTGTATGTTTAAAAGTCTATAAAGCAGACAAATAACAAATACCTGGTTTTAGCTGCCATTCAAATCTTAATGGTAACAATAACAGTAAAAAGGTAGTTTACTGTTAAACCTTAATAGCCCAGGCTTATTCTATCTTCTAGGTGCTAGTCTAGTTGAGGGATTGGATGCAGCTGTAATACCTGTCAGCAGGATCAGATTAAGATGCAGAAGGGTGTTGATGTTGTTTGAACTGGTATCTCATGGGAGGCAGAACATACGTTCAGTAAATAGTGGCGCATTTGAAATGCGGTATTGTTCTCTACTGGTCACTGGTGACTTGAAATAGGAAGATCATCTTTCCCCTAGTAATTGGGGATGTGTTGTTTGGTTGATTATTAAACAGAGCTTGTTAACCTCTCTTTGAGAGGACATGTAAGTTACTGTAGTTGCAGCGGTCGGAAGTCACATAGTCAATGGGCTTTCTTGGTTTTCTTTATGGCTGCCTGGATCATACTGTACAAGGAGTCCATGAGGTTTATCACAGTCACCTGGGCTAGATTAGCTAATAATTACCTATGACTGTTTCAGATTTTGGAGTAATTCTTCCTAGGCGTTTATGGGAATAATCTCTTGTCAGCTTCACTTATCTCTGTTGTGAAAATAAATGATAATGAGTAGTCACATATGTTCACATCATGTACTGCAAGTTTTGATGGTTCTGTAAATGTATGTTTTGGATTAAAGTTATTAGGCTTTCAGCTAACCATCTTTTCTTTCTTTAGTGGAGGTGAAGGGAATGGTTCATAGTACATGCAAAAAACACGGAGGCAGCCTGCTTTTGGCACGCAGATGTGCTAAATGGTGACATTGACAGTGAACTGGTGCAGTGTTTTTAAACAAAAGGAGGATGGTCTCACCTTTGCATGTTTCTCAATATTCAAATGCTTTCTTTGTGTTGGAAATAGGACAGTTATATTGCCCTAATAATTAGTAATATTTACAGACACAATTGCAAAGTTGGGTGCTGGTGGTGGGCTGTACAGTATTAAATACTGCTGTACAAGTAATAATCATGTCAGGCACCCTGTATACTCACGGGAGAAGCATTCTCTGCTTCTATTTTAAGCGTGTTCATTAAATGTGCTGTGATGGCATGCATCTTTGGGTAGTAAAATGGAAAGCTCATTTTGTACATTTTTTTCCTGGTTTGATTTTGATGTAATCAAGAGGTTCAAGGACTTACTCAAACCTTGTACCTGAAGCACCTTGAGACGATAATTGGATTTTCTAGAACAGAATTCGCTATAGTGTATTCTTCTGCACCTAGGTATTTCAATGGAGGTAGTTCAGGTTATGAACTATTTTGTGCTGGTTTCCACTATTGAATTTACTGAATGTCTCTCCTCCAGTGATGGAACATATTCAGGAAGTACGTTTGTTGACAGATTTTTTGCTTTTCTCCTCCTTGGTCTAATATGCCTTGGAGAAAGACAGAAATTTTTTTTTCTCATGAAGGAATGCTTGCGGGAGGATTTGGAAGTGTAAGCAGGCAAGTTTGTTAAAAAGAGCCTCTAAGCAAATTTTGAGGTGAAGAGATGCTACTTCACTATTTTATTGATATGGATATGTAATGCTAACCTTATTTACAAAATCACTGAGGCTGCAGTTTATATGTCCCAAACATGAGAAGGGCATTTAAATACATGCCTAAACATTTCAGTGACATAGGGCTGTTGTCTAAAACATGTTTTCAGAGCCACATATTTGTTAGAGATGAGCTGAATTTAGGGGCCATGTGAGTTGGCAGGGCTATCAAGGTGGAAACCTGTTGTACTTAGTAAAAGAACTTATTGGGATTCCCAATCTCCCTGCTTTACAGCAGTTTTTAAGATGGGCCATAAATGTTAATCATATCACAGTTTCTAGGTTCTTTAAACAGTATTATCTCAGTTGGACACCCAGAGAAGTGATAGAGACATGTTTAATTTCACTGTTCCCTAAATTTGTTTTGTGTGCCCTCTGCTGGGTATGTATCAGTGCAAAACAAATGAGCAATATACAAAGATCTATTGCAGCACAGAGGCACCAGTGCTGAAAGAAAACTCATCCAGATCTTGCCATGGTGTTTGATTTTTTGGGCGAGTACACTGGAGAGGGAAAATGGGCTTCTGATTTAATTTGAAATTACTTTCCAGTATTGCAGAAATGTGTAAAACTTGTGCCGTGTGTACTTAGAGGTGTTGAAGTACAGGAGTACTATCTCTTGTGGTTTGCCAGCATTCCCTGTCCTGGGTTTTGGCTAACACAGTCTCACTTTGTGTGCCTTTTCAAGGAGACATGTCCTTCTTAAGCATCTATCAACAGGCTCAGATTACTAGCTCCTAGCTCATGCTGTTTCTCATTGTGTCAGATGTCAGGCTGCAGCTTTTCCTTGAAAACTACTTGGCAGCCTGGTCTGGCTATGGTGCCTCCTAAGAACATCCCAGGACCAGCGTGGCACTGTTTCACAACCACTTGTAGGTTCAGAAGTGCCTTGAGCCTTCTTCCCTGTGCATCCCAACATCATCTTACATATAAATTGCACACTCAGAAGAATATGATCTTCGTTTATTGTCACTTTGTGTATGGTTGCTAGTATTAGTTAACTAACGCTTAATGTAGTTGTTGTTACCATTGTGCATCCAGTGATAGAGAAGACTGCTGATTTCCTGTACTGAAATAGTGGGTATCAGCACTGCTCATGTGATAATCTTTAGCACTATGTCCAACCATTTTTAGTTGTAGTTGTATTTTTACTTGAGTGTTACGTGAAGACATTCTGTTCACCCTTGTCTTCCTCTTATTCCACATATCTGCAAAATGTTTACTGCCATGAAGAATGTTAATCAAAAGCTGCTCAGCAGTTCTGCTGATCATCAAGCACATCCGCAAATTTTAGATAAGATGTGCAAGGTGCTAGTAACATGTTCCTGATTAGACCATGTTGTCTACTTGCTTTAAATGCAACAACACACCTAAAGCTTTTTATTTCCTGCACGAGCACCTGAAGTGTTTTGAAGGCCTGCTTTTCCTCTGGTACACGAGTGTGGATTACGTGGTGAACTTCATATACGGATTACCATGAGAACAGACAAATGTAAATGCACAAATCTAATGTAGTTTCAGAGTAAAGGCAAAGGGGAAGACTGGAATTGCTGCAGATGCCTTGGGAACCTAAGGCAAACAATTCTGACTGGAGCCTTGACTGCTCAGCAACTTCTTGGAAGAATTGATGAGCAGAGATGAGATGGTGTGTGAATAAAATTTTGGCTAAAAAGGAAGGACTAACATTATCAAGTCATTTCAAGATGAGATTTCTTTTTTTCTGCAGGGTATATTTGTATTGGCTGTGTGGCAGAGTAGGTCATGTCTTTTGGTTGACTTTTAGATTGTATTTATTTTCATAGATGTACTTACTCAAAACTGTTTTAAGTTTACCACTGACAGTGGGCATGAAGCACAGTTGTTTGGTTTTTGTTGTGAGATCCATGTAAAGAAAGAATATTGACTGCTTTATGTAGATCATATGGGACATAAAATAGAGGAGATGAAGCAGAAGGACTGAGGAAGGTAATTCAGACAAGGGGAGTTCAGTTGTTTATCTTGGTTAACCATTCTGTGCGCCACTGGCTTCCTCTGTACAGAATGGAGAAAGAAGGATTTTGCATACTTTGAGGCATGGAGTGTTTACATGTCAACAGTGACTAGTCCATAATAAAATCATGGAATCATAGAATCATTTAGGTTGGAAAAGACCTTTAAGATCATCTAGTCCAACCATTGACCCTACTCTACCAGGTCTGTCACTAAATTATGTCTCCACACACCACATCTACATGACTTTTAAACACATCTAGGGATGGTAACTCAACCACCTCCCTGGGCAGCCTGTTCCAATGTTTGGTAACTCTTTCAGTGAAAAATTTTTTCCTAATGTCCAGCCTAAACCTCCCGTGTCCTCTTGTCCTATCGCTAGTTACTGGGGAGAAGAGACCAGCTCCCATCTCACTACAACCTCCTTTCAGGTAGTTGTAGAGAGCAATGAGGTCCCCCCTCAACCTTCTCTTCTCCAGACTAAACAATCCTAACTCCCTCAGCCGCTCCTCATAAGACATGTTCTCCAGACCCCTCACAAGCTTCGTTGCCCTTCTCTGGACACGCTCCAGCACCTCAGTGGCCCTCGTGTACTGTGGCGCCCAAAACTGAACACAGTACTCAAGCTGCGGCCTCACCAGCGCTGAGTACAGGGGCACGATCACTTCCCTGCTCCTGCTGGCCACACTATTCTTGATACAGGCCAAGGTGCCATTGGCCTTCTTGGCTACCTGGGCACACTGCTGGCTCATGTTCAGCCGGCTGTCCACCAGGACCCCCACATCCTTTTCTGCCAGGCAGCTTTCCAGCCACTCTTCCCCAAGCCTGCAGCGTTGCCTGGGGTTGTTGTGGCCCAAGTGCAGGACCCGGCACTTGGCCTTGTTAAACCTCATGCAATTGGCTTCATCCCATCGATCCAGTCTGTGCAGATCTCTCTGCAGAGCCTTCCTACCCTCAAGCAGATCAACACTGCCGCTTAATTTGGTGTCATCTGCAAACTTAATGAGACGAATAAAAGGGAAGAATAATAACCTTCTGGGATTAAGCCTGGCAAGACAGTTACTCTAGGTGGGCTTTGCACAATTTTTGATCACAGCTCACACGGTTTTTCCATAACTCAGGGAGTCTGGCATGTTCTTTTAATTTAGAAATAGAAAGTATAGGCCTTAAACAGCTGATACTGAGATATATCCCATCTCACCTCAACCTGATATGTTTGCCTTTGCTTTATTAAAAACTGATTACCCTGGAAACTGCTGAGATTAAATAATTTATTTCCAGTGGAGTCCAAATGGCTGTAATGACATTTTTGCATCTGTTTGGTAAAGTAGACAGTAAAAATAAATGGATAGTAGCAAGAAAAATCCGTTCTGTATGCGCACCATGGAATATGATGAGATATTACAATGCACACCCACCATTTTAATTATGGACCTTATGTTGTTTGTGAGTCTGAAAACATAGCAGTCTAAAAGGAGAGGATCCCTGAACTCCTATTTTACTTTAATAAAACGTTGCTGCAATTAAGACAGTCCTGGAGAGAAGGAAATAGAGACTCTTCTAATTAGTTGATATGCATTTTTTGTGAGTGAATATATTTTTATTTATAAATTGTATAACAGCGAAATTGTGGGGGGAGAGGTACATGTATCATGCAGGACTCTGATGTCTGGAAAAACTTTTTTGGTGGCCTTGAATTTGGGGTCCGTTCTGTTTAACCTACCCCTGTAGTTACTCTGTTAAGCTACCAAGGGCTAGAAGATGGCTTGTTACTGAGATCACTTGACTTCTTTTTTGTCTTTCAGCATGCTCTGAAAAAGTCTTTGAGTCAGTTTGCTATGATACTTGCTGAAGTATCCTTGGGTTCCTGAGGAAGGTCTGTGCACATACATCAGATTGTGTAGCTGACTGTGTTATTCTTTTGTTAGGAAATTGAAGTTGTCATACCTGTGCGAGATCCGTAGGCAAGCAGGGAGAGCTGTTGCGTATTTCTTTAAACTGTCTTTGAGGCAGTGTTGTTTTCCTCCTGTTAGTTCTCTACTGGTGCTTCCTAGAAAGAAACTTTGTAATTCTTTTCTTTTTTTAACAATTCCTTTCCTTAAAGGAATTTTGAACTATGTACTTGAACATAGTTATATATACCCCAGTCATGGATACTAACTCCTTTTGAATAATCCCGGCTGTATTTAGATAGTCATCTACTTGTGTTTATTTTAAGTGTCTGTTTAAAGCTTTTAGAAACACCTAAGAGATACAAAAACCATGACAAACATAAATTGCACTGTCTTTGTTATGTATGTATTTTTGTCTACCAGTGCTACTAAGTGTCGTGTTTATTGCCACATATAATTCCACTGCGCTCTCTGGGATCAATTATCTATTGAACTACCAGAAGCAACCAGTTTTGTCTGGCCTGGGTAACAAAGTTGAAAGTAACTTGGTGTGGGTAAAACCAGAAAGGAGAACAAAACACATTGTCATTTTAGTTTCCTACAGCCTTGTGTAATGTCCTGTGGGCACAACCAAATGATTGCCTGTAATTCACAGGTTGGAGAACATACATTCTGCATATGTTAGATTTAATGTAACTGCTTCTACCCTTTCTGGTGTGTTGCACAGGTTAACATTCAACCTTCTGAATGGCACCGCTCCATACTGCTGCCACAGTCCTGGTTAGGATTTATGAGTCGAACGTACAGTGCAGTCCTGCAGGTAATTTCAAGATACATAATATTGTGCACATTAACACTCATTCAAGTGCAAGTGCATCCGTGCAAGTTACAATAATGTAAAAATAAAGCTTGAGGTGTTTAATAATAAAATTTATTAAAAGGAAATAGAAATGAGTCTTCATTTAATGGCAGCACCATCTGGGATACTTCATAGAAGTTTAACTTCTGCTTACAGTTCAGATTCCTGCAGTCTTGTTCCTTTGTGAAGTTTCAGAATTTGTCACTTGTTAGAATTTTTAGAATGTGAAATTTTAGCTAGAGCTCTATCCTGTTATTTTGGGTAGGGATTTTGTAATAATAGTATCACTAAAGAAACAGAAGCTATCGAGGAATGATTAAAAGAACTTCTCTTACCCAGCGTGTAATTCTGTCACACTGTGAGGGACTTGTCTTTTGATTTTTCCACCCTATATAATAGGATTAGGAAATCTCTTAAAACCTCTCTTTCATTAGGTTAGCTGACCTGATATCTAAAGCAATGTAGTGTCATTTGGTTTTTCAACAGGGCAATGATCTAAAAAACTTTTAACAAATAGCTGCCTTCTAGAAGGCTCTGTTTGTGCTACTAGAAGGCAGCTATTTGTTTATATTTCCAGGCCACATCAGCTGTTTTCAGTGTGAGCAGCTCAGGTTGCTGAGTGAATTCTAGAAGCTTTGACTGTTCCTTGTTTTGCTGTGCTGCAAAACATATGCTCCTCTAACATTTTCAAAACAAATTTTATCTTGGCCATCAGCAAAATATCAGATTCTGAACAGAGCTAGCCCCATTACAAAGCGGGCAGCCGCTACTCAAATTGTAATTTTAGGTCATAACTACAGAGGGGGACATTGTTGCTTGCATTTAATTAGTTTCCTATTTTGCTTCGTCTCTGAGGCAAGATTTCATGAGAAGCTTGGCATTTACCAGACTTGTTTCTGAAAGCCTCTCTAGGATTTCATGCCATTTTACAGGGCAATAGAGCCTACTTTTGTTGCTTCTGGAGTCCCTCACTGGAGACTTTTTTTTTTTTTTTTTTTTTAAACTTGAGAGCTAGTATCTTTACTTACTCCCTATGCTTCTTAAACTGTATTTCATCTGAGATGGCCAAAAGAGGCTACAGTATAAGATGAGTTGTCTGGATAGTACATAATTTGGTATGTCTGGACAGCTAGTAATCATTTCTACGTTTGGAGGCGGACGTTCATAGAGTCCAGTTTGCCAAAACATTTGTGTGAGGATTTTTTTCCCTTTGAATACCTGAAAGTCCTCTTGTCTTTTATTATGTCTACTCACATGGTTAAGCACTTTTGCCAATTTTTGCATTCAGCATGTTTTTGAGACTGAAATCAGCTTTGTCATGGTGATCCTACAGGTCTTGATTTAGTACAGAACTTAAGCCAATGTTTTTGTGTTTGGGGAACTTGCAATAGGTTTTGCGTAGTTTTTATGTAGCCTTCTCTTTACTCAGTGTGTTGTACCTGCTCCTTTAATCTCTATACAGAGTCACCTTTTGAGTGACATCTGGATTTACAGGATTGACTCTCTTGTATTCTCAGGTTTTTATGCACACCCAAGCTGCAAGCATTCAGTACCTGAAAAACACATCTTATGTGCCTGTATTTTTCACTTAAGGCTTAATAACCTACTAAGGAGCAGTACCTGACAACCTAAACAAGTTGAGATGTAGTTGCCTCACAGTTGGAGACTGAACATAAAGCAAAGTTGCTTAATATGTTTAGATAACAATTGTTAAAGGCCAGAATCCATATCATTTCCTTTAAGGTACAGAAAGAACTGTTGTAGGACGTCACACCTATGAGGTTGGGGTCATAGAAAGAAAAAGGACAAGGAATTCTGCTTTAAGTAATGAATCAAGAAAGTGATGTTTTGCTGTTAGAATCCATTTTAGCCAGCAGGCTTCTAAATCTCATTCCTTGCTGCTTGTACCCCTTCCCAAGGGAACTTGTCTCTTTGTGTGGACTCAGAGAAGTATCTCGGTATCTGTGGCTGTTTGGCCATCTGCAGCTTGTTTCCCTCACTCAGAAAAAAAAAAAAAAATGAATTCTTTTACTTAATATATTGTGTATTACAATGGGATCTCATATCAAAAGCAGTTAAGTTCATGTATGAAGTAGCCCTCAAGTGGAAGGCTAAGTGTTCTCTGAAGAAATCTTATGATGATTGGCCATGTAAGATCCATTTCTGACTTACTCTGTAATTCTGCAGGGGAGGCAGGCAGAGCTGGAGATGCAGTTAAAACATGGCAAAGAGGATCCTGAAGAGGTGCAGTACAAACAATTTACAGCCTGGCTCTGGTAAGGAAGTGCCTGTCTGCTCCTGATCACTTGTAATGGCAAGTAAGGAGGCAAAGGAGTGCAATACTTCAAAGCCTCTAGTTTTGAAAGTTTAAAGACTGTATGAGCACTAATGAAAAAAAAAAAAAAAAGCCCACAACAAACCACCACATACAATGACCAAGGCTGGGGGGAGGCAGGAAGAAAGAAACTACTGGGTAACTGTCTGTAAGGATTCAGATTTGTACGCGTTCACTGGTACCTTCCCCTCTACAGCGTCTGAAGATTTGTAGGGTAAGCAACTGGAAGGAATGGAAAACTATATTTGGTTTGTATCATGTTAAAGCAGAATGATTATGCAAAGAGCAAAACTTACTTGTTAGGGACTAAGTGAGTTGTCTCACTGAAAATGGCTTGATAAAAGAAATGTAAGCCATGGCATGATGTATGTCTTAGTAAACTGAGACACACCTCAGTTCGTATGCTAACTTGGCGATGTTGAGCCTGAGGATGTTGTTTAAAACCAAGCATATGATGCATAACCTGATCCATGTCTTCAACTACTTCTGTTTCAGTCAGCTGAGGAGTCTCTGAGTCTGTCAGGATTTAGCCATGTATGTGCATGACCAGGGGAACAAGGTGGGAAGTGGGAGGCTTCACAGAGAGAAAGAACTACGAATCCATGGACAGTATAAATATCTGTTTCTGTACTTGTTCATAAGTACACTGGGGACAAAGTATGTACAAACAAAACCAAGATGCCCTGTGCTCATTTCGGTCAAAAGAGTGTTACTAAGTCCCACTCAACAGGAATACAGAGTTTGTGTCTGTAGTTTTATTCCAGCTAAGTCTAGATTAGAGGGTTTCATAGTAAGATCCAGAATGATATGGTATTGTAGAAGAGATTCTTGATGTAGTAGTGGCACAAATTTCTGTTGTTGTTCTGCCCAATCCATTTCTTGATAGGGTATAAAGAGAGAATATTTTCCAGGTGAGAAGAATGCCTATAGCAATGCTGCTTTTGTAGATTTCTCCTGAACTGATTTCTGCTCTGTAGTTCCTAAATAATGTTAACGTAAGCTGTGTCAAAAATGAACAGAAATCCCTTTAACAATAGAGAAATCAAAGCAATAAGTGAACTGAGAGCCCAGTATTAGCCTTCATGTATTTTCCTGTTCTCTGTTAATTACTTGGTGCTTCAGGGCTCTAACTTCAGTACCCGTTAAGCATTTCTGTTGCCCACTGGATTTAACCTGACTGGGGAGAGCTTGATATAAACTTTAGTGTTAATGCTTTATTGTGTATGTACGGTGCAATTTTGCATTGGTATTTGCCAAGTTGGTGTAAGTGTTTCTAGTGTAGGTGGATTTGAAACTGTGCAAAACCAGTGTGGTTGTGAAGGAAATCCTGAGTAGGTTTCTCTTAAAGCCTGAGTATAATTCAGTCTCGTAACATATGGCCCTATTTTATGAGGCATCCATTTTTAGTCTTCTAATCACATGCTGTGGAACTGTATCTTTTCCTGTAGGATGACAGTCATGGCCAAGATGCTATTGTATGTTGTAGTATAGAGGATCTCTTTCTTCACCCAGACCTGGCAATATAGAAGATTTGCTGCATCTCCACTTCTGTCTTGATACAAATGCAAAACTAAACAAATGCAAAACTAAACAAATGCAGACAAGTAGCCTATTATACATCAACTGCAGTAATGTGTAAGAAATTGTAACTACTCCTATGGCTTTTGTTTAAATGGATTGAGGTTGCTGTACTTCTAATAACGTAACTGCCCATAGTGGTTTCCAGGAGTATAGTAAGTGTTGGACGAATTGTTATGGTTGTCCATTGTAAAACATTCTCATTTTATTATACTGAGGCATGGTACAGTGATCTGGAAACTTACATGTAACAGCTCAAAGAGCAGATTAATGGCTATTGCATGAATCTGTGTTTTACAAAAAGTGGTATGAAGTCAAATAAGAGTCTTTTATGAAACACTGGTAGTGCACATGACCGTGAAAAAATGTTGGGTGGTATGTAAGCACTTTTACAGTTTCAATGGTTGTGATTAATTGTTAACCTAGAATGGATACATGTAAGGCATAAGGGGAAATGAGCTGAGTTTGTGCTGTAGTATAATGAACATGGTGTACATTCTTTCTGTTTCTGTTACAGGGTCAGAGATATGTTGACTGATGTCATCAAAGGTGCTTCCAAGTAAGAACTGCTAATTTATTACAGATGAGAATGAGCTCTCTTTTGTGGCAGAAGATGTAAAATAATATTTTCTGCAGTTGGTTTTCTGCCAATTTCATGATTTCACATGGCTGCTGTTCAGGAAGGGAACCCTTCTCTGCAGGGTGGCAGTCCTCATTATAGTGGAAGGAGGCTTCTGTTTTTTTACAGCTTTGTGTGTGCTAGGCTTTATATAAAGGCAAATAAGAAAAAAAGACTGAAACACTTCTCTCCTCCATTCTTTCTCTAATTCCTGAAGATTAAATACAATGGACTTTGGCTGAGCTAGAAGACAGCCCAATACAGTTATTAGGTGCAAAGGCCTTCCCTCCTGGACCACCTGTAGCATAACTTTCCTGCATTTTGAGATACAGGTTTTGTTACCTTCATCTCTAGTACATTTCTTAACAGTTTGCCTTTTTCTGTCCAGAGACAGCCCAGTGGTGAAAGGAAACTCTATTTTTGCCTTAACTGGTCTTGCAGTTGCTGTAGCCAAATATGAAAGCAGCCTTTCCTCAGACACTGAAGGGATGCCTGAGGTGAGTCAATTTGGGAGACAGATTCTCTACTGTTAGTGGAATATAGTGAAGCGGTACGACTAGGTGTTTGAGGGTCTGGTAAGTGGATGCGAAGTACTTCATATTTCAAAGTTCAGATTTCACCCTGCTGAGTGAACGCTGTCTGGTAGCTGCTGTGCCACCTATACAAAAGCAGTCAGAATGTGTAGGCACCTTCTCACAAGAAACATAATGGCTAACGTTTATTTGTTGGTTTTGACAGGTGAGAGAGAGGTCTAGTGGACACTGAAACCCAGCCAGCCTCTTTTCTCATCTCTTAATCAGTTACAACAAAGTGTTTTAAAGTGGCATACTTACCACACTTCCTATTTCAGCATCAGCACGGCATCTTGTAATGTTTCACCAACTGTAATGGTCCAATTTTATATGCAGGGATAAGAAAGATCTTAAAACCAACCAATCAACCAAAGAAAAGCTCAGATCAATGGGTATCTATTGTAGGCTGGGTTAAACACATACACTGATAGTGGACAACTTTTGCTAATGGATCCAGAAGGCCTAGAGTACATAAAGCTTGCAAGGAAAGGAAGATAGTGCTCTGAGACCCCTTTCATTCATTTCATTGTGGTGTTTTCTAGTGGCCCAAAAATCACTTTTTGGGGGGGATGAGGGGGGCGGGGGGTGTACTAACTTGCTTAGGGTTTTTTTCCCTACTCTCGTTGAAGAACATTTTGAATGAAAGTTTTCTGACGTGGCTAATGCTGGAAGAGCATCATAGTGTGACAAAACACATGAGATATGTTGAGATATGAGCAATTATATGGGAATAGTTGCTCACAGAAAGAAGCTTAACATCTTATGTAGAAATGTAAAATAAAACAGTGGGGGAGGAAAGAACTTTTTCTAGTTGAGTAACATGTAAAAACATGTCAATAACTCATTTCCATGCTGAAGAGCTACATTCATCCATGATTGGTCAGCATCTGAGAGACTGAGACATTTGAGGCAAACTGTTTGGATAGTCATTCATTGCTATTTTATTCCTTCTGTTAAGACTAGCTAATATACTGCTCCTTAAATCTGAGAAAAATGCATTGTCTTGCCATTCTTGCCCCCACATTTATTTGAATTCTACCTAGAGTGAAAAAGCTTTTGAGCCACATATGTAATGGGGAGCCTACAGCTTGTTAGCAACAGAGTGGATCACAGTTCAAGGTACCATTTTTAAGTAGCAGCAGTTGAACTATATGTTATTTATAACATGGATATTTTTTTGTCACGGGCCAAGTTGAGATTGCTGGTTGGTTTTGTGTGTGTGAGGAGCTGTGTTTGATATATTTTTCTAATACCTTTTATTTTTGGCCAAACCTTGAAATGAATGTGTGGGGAGACAGAGTCCTGATTTATAAATGCCTTTTGTCTGCCCATATGAGGTAGCTACCTCAGTAGAATTTAGGTGTTCCTGACATAATTCAAGAGGCTAAAATGCTTAGCCTAGATATCCTTGGAGGGTTTTGTACTTCCTAACTAAGCCAAATAGTATGATTACTCAAATAGTCATACTCATTTTTTGTGGCTGCATTTAATTTATGCCTCAGGCTGAAAGGATTCATGAAGACTGTAACTTACACTGAGCTGCAAGGGTTCAGAGTTGTGAATGTGTTTTGGCTGTTTCCCTGCTGTTGTTATGAGGCTCCCTTACAACTATCATTTTTGCTTTGTACCTGATCAGAAGTAGTGTGTGGAGGGTCAGCACTGGCAAGTAAATCATGCTACTTACTGTACATAAGAGTGACAAAATAATCTTATTGTTGATGGATCATAGGTGGAACATCAGCTGCTGAACTTCTGTTCAGGTAGGACCTGATTTAAGAAAAAATGATGAATATTTGGGTTTGATTTTTGCAGACTGAACCTGATTTTCTTCCCACAAAACACTGGATTTCTATGGTCACAGAGACCCTCTTTAGTATTGTGAATAGCCGCTATCACCCTAAAGGTCAAGTCTTCCCATGGTTCTACCAGGTATGTGTTGTGGTGTTAAAGGCAAGAGAATATATATGTGTTTCATACCTGAAGTTCTTAGTGGGGAGTTTTCTGGTTCTGTTTGCCCTTTAGTAGTTGTAGTAGAGGAGAATAAAACTTTTCTTGCTTTTGTTCTTTTTCTTTCATTGTGTTTTCTGCTTATATTTGGGTTTGCCTTGAGTTTTTGTCTTTATTACCAAAATAGTAAAATACACATGTGAGGATACATGAATGAAGGAAACTTTAAAAATCAAAAAAAACCCTTCAAAACCTAGAATATTTGGCATGTATGCATTAAACAAAACTTTCTAACATGAACTGACTCTCCTCAGACCATACTATCAAACTCTTGATTGATTCTGACGCCATTTGTTAGGACTCTGAAATGCATACTCTTTCAAGATCTAATAGTTATGGAGCCAGTGATTCTTATTTTACAGTACCTTTTGAACCCCTGAGGGCCAGTAGAAGTTGTGTCATATGTGCTTAAAGTGTGATAACCGGCCTGACACTCTTAAGCCATGTATCAGGCAGTTCTTAAGTAGGACCTGCAGATGGACTGAAAGCTCAGTATAGGCCTTAAGGAATAGCTGTTGCTAACTCTTGACTATCTGTGGTCAAACAACTAGGTTGGAGATTCTTTGTATCATGGATGCAGAAGGGAACTTGGGTCCTACAAGGCCAAATACCAGCCTGCTAATGTATGATAATGTTTTCTAACCGGAACTTCATAAACTGCATTCATGAACTGTGTTTAGTCCAGTAGATGAGATGTTAGCATCAAAAAGCTGAAAGTTACTGATGGACCTAAGTCAGCACTGGCGTGTGACCCCTGTCATCACTGATAGGGGACATAGATCACCAAATCAAATGTAGTCATAAATAAACACTAGACTGGTTGGATGTAAGGAGATTCAACTACTTGGCTGGCATGAGCAGTTCTTGCCAAATTGTTCTGTGACTCCTGGCTTTGAAAATTATACTGTTTAAAAAAGGTGTTTCTGAGATGGAACAACATGACAATCTTTCATTTCTAAAATCCACTCTATTTAAAAAAAAATAAATAAAATAAATCTTAAGCTTGTAAAATTCTAAGGCACACAATAGAAATCACTGTCTTGCAGAGTGCCTTGGATCCTGATGGCATTTTTTTCTTTTTCTTTTCAGAGTTGCACATGGAGGTTGATAAATATATGTTAGGCTATTACAGTCAAACCATTGTTTTATAAGTAGAAGTAGCTGTATGGATTTTACCTTTCAAAATGGAAAGGAATTAAAAACTTTTGTAAGGGATCTTTCTTCTAGAAAGCATCTCTAGTGGTTATCTTGCAAGATCTTATATTTTGTCATCTTAGGTATGATGATTTTAAGGTATTGCTTTTTCCAACTCACTAAATTCTTGGTGTGTTATAATTACAGAAGTACATTAACATCATGGCTGGTTTCTGTTTGCCCTTCTGATTACACTGCTGGAGAGTTTAACAAGGAAGATGAAAACTGAAATAAACCGATGTATGCGCAGACTAGTTGTTAAATTCTAGTTGTATCCTGTGTTATCCTTTGTTTACAGTTTCATACTTAACAATCATATTTATGCTTAGAAATTATATTCTGAATTACCCTAGCAGTTTTAAGCTGCTTGCAAGGTAATGCAAATGGAAAAGTTACCATAGGCAATTCCATGAAACACTCTTTATTGCCAGGTTGCAGTACATCTCTGCTGCTGTTTGCTTTATAAGTATTTATTTTAAATTCCTAGAGCACTGAGTGTTACTACCTGGAAAGGAATTTTATTTCCCTCCCCCAAGAGGAAAAGAAAAAAAAAATATTCTTTTTTTATGTTTTTTCTAGAAATCCTATTCAGGTGAAAATACTGCTAGCATTATAGCTCGCTCCTGTGCGGCCACTGCTTTGTCTCTCCTGGTGCCAGTTTTCATTGTATCATGCAAGGAGAAGGTTGAGGAGGTCCTGAATATGCTGGCTGACAGATTACCTGGGAAACCAAATGCTGATGAGTCTCAAGCTGTTCAAATCCACATGGGCCTTGGTTTGGGGATGTTTATCTCACGTTTGTATGAAGAAAAAGTCAGGTAAGGATTACCATATGTAATGTAGGCGTGCAAATAACTTCTCCTTTTTCCTGCAGGTGGCCTTAAATTCTGAGGAATTAAGGTGTTTACAAGTCATAGGCAAATGATTCTTGAGGGGTTTTGCAATGTTTCTTAAATGGTGTCTTTTTCTTATCAGCCTTCACCGCCCCCCACCCCCACCCCCAGTGCTATCCTGGATATTTTGCCATTCTTTCAGAGTGAATGATTGATTTTCATAATATCCTAAGGTACATGTGCAACGCAGTCAGCTAGAAGAGCCACACATATGCTTTTACAGGGGACTAAATGCCCTAGGAGACTTAATTCTAAAATAATTCACAGTTCTCATCTGTTCCTTTCTAAGTAGTGCTCTGGACACTGGATAGTGTCCATTCAAATCGTGTGAGTTACACATATGGGGATAGAGCTACAACAGAAGGAGTGTAATGGCCTGTCTTTATGGCATCCTGTTACAACTGTGTTGGCAGAAAAGAGATGTTCTGAAGTTGGCGGAAAATGCCTCCTTTACAAAAGAGTTGGCCTCAGTTGCAAATTTCTCATGATTCCAGAGAAATTAAGAAGTAGGTTTGGCGTTATACTTCTCCAGCTTCTTGACTACGGGGGATTCTGTCTGCCTATATACCCATAGTAAATGTTTAATTGATGCACAGGTATCAAACAGATTTGGCTGTTAGTTGTTAATTTGCTCAGTGAAGCTTAATGTTTCTGAGGCACCTGCCTTTGTTAAAACACTATGCAGCATTGCTCTGCTCTACTCTTCGTGTCTTGGTGTCTTGATGCCTTGCTGCCTCTGACTCAGCCACAGAATTTGGGGATGGACTCTGTGGACAGTCAGTGGCGACAAATGAGCTCCACACAGGCATTAAAAGACTCTTAAAGAGAATGACGTTAGATCAGCTTGGCATTTTGGGTTTGAGGTTTTTTTGTTGGTTGGTTGGTGAAGGGTGTTGAAATGAATACATTTCTCTCAAAATTTCTTATGGACTAAATAAGTTTTTATTCTTCCGCTGCCTTGCATAATTTCAAAGTTAATCTCACACATTCTTCCAAGCATTGACTTGCAACAACAGCAAAACTTGTAGGGATGTAGCTATAGCTAATATCAAATCATAGAGTTAGTTTGCGTTAAAGATGTCCTGTTCATTCAGAAAACTGTGTATGTGTTTTGTGAGAGGGGAGTCCCTATGAGATCTTTGGAATGAGATGTAAATGCTTCCTTTTTTATCAGGATGTTAGGCAAAAAGGTGGAGAGAGAGATTCACAGAGCTGATATCTTAAAATGTCATGAATTTTCAGCTTATAGTTACAGGTCTAGCTGAGATCATGTTCTGTCAGTATCTTCCTCCTGCTGTCAGGCATGTTTTACAAATCCTGGGTGCTAGGTTTCTTTCTGGGTGTTGTAGCAATAATGGTTGCCGGTTAAGGTCTGACTATGGTTTTATTGTTTGTATATGAGTATGTTTATATGAATGTGACACAAATGAGCAGTCATACAGTTATTGCTTACAGACTAGTATGAGAACCTGTTACAGCAAGAAAAAAACCTGTATTTACTGGCACATTCAGTCTTAGCAGGAGGTTTAATATCCTATATGATCTAAAGAGCAGAGCTGTGTTAGAGATTTTTTTGGTTTTGTTTTGTAGCGATGTACCTGGTCAACAGATGAACTTAGTTCTGATGAAGTCCCTGGATGCGCTGGAAGACTGCTGCTTTGACACCAGTCTGGAGTACAAGTGAGTTTCCTTCGTTACTGATGATATTTTGTTTTATTTTGAGCTCTGCCTTTTTAATTCATGCTTTTATTCCTTAATTCTATACAGAAGAGTATAAGGATAAGATAAAGACACATCCTGTTCTGAGTACATCCATAGACTCACCAACTTGTGCAGGCTGGCAAGACCTTCTTCAGAGGTCCGCATCCCTCCCCAAAACAGACTCAGCCATGGACTTGGACTACATTGCCCAAGGCTTTATAGTCAGGGTTTGAAACCCCCGAAACTGGAGACAGCACAACGTCTGTGGGCCCTGGCTCCATTTTTGGGCTGTTCTTATCTCCATGTGAATGTCTGATGTTTCAGCTTGTGCCCGCTGCCTCTCAGCCTCCCACCATGCAAGAGCCCAGCTACATCTCCTCAGTCCTTTTCTGTCAATGCCAGAGACGCTGTTGGGTGCCCCGAAAGCCATCCCCTCTCCCATATGAACCAGCTGTGGTCCCACAGGCTCTCCTCTCAAGGCAAGGGCTCCAGCCTTGCTGCTTTAGTAGCCTCCCATTAACTTGTTCAGTTTTGCTGGTGTCTTTCCTGCATTGAGAGCAGTTTTCCAGGTCTGTTGGGGAACACAGAGTAGAGGGCTGGTCTTTCCCCTGGCACTCATGGCTGTGTCTTGCTCATGCTGCCTGCGCACTGCTGGCCATCATCGCTGTCTGGGTGCATGTCTGGCCCCAGCTCAGCTTGCTGCCCAGGGCTGTCCACAAGAGCTGATGCCCAGCCCCTTCTGGTCCCAGCCTGTCTGTTGCCAGGTGCAGGACTGTGAGTTGGTGCTTGTTGAATTTCAGATGTTGCCACAGGTTTATTCCTCTGTGTACCATCTCTTCTAAGTGACTGTCCATAAATAAATATATATATATATATATAAAAAACACTTCATATATGAACATATGTAAATATATGCCTGTGTGCATAGAAGGGTCTAGAGCACGAGTCTTAGGAAGAGTGCCTGACGGAACTGGGTTGTTTAGTCTGGAAAAAAGCAGGCTGAGGGGAGTCCTTATTGCTCTCTACAACTACCTGAAAGGAGGTTGTAGCAAGGTGGGTGGTAGGACAGGAGGAAATGGCCTCAAGTTGTTCCAGGGGAGGTTTAGATTGGATCTTAGGAAAAATTGCTTCACCAAAAGGGTTGTCAAGCATTGGAACAGGCTTCCCAGGGAAGTGGTTGAATGACAATCCCTGGAGGTATTTAAAATATATGTAGATGTGGTGCCTAGGGACACAGTTGAGTGGTGGACTTGGCAGTGTTAGATTTGCGGTTGGGCTGAATGATCTTAAAGGTCTTTTCCAACCTAAATGACTCTATGATTCTATACATCTAACACAACATACAGTCACTACTGCAAGGTAAAAAGAAACAGTGACCACCACTGCTAAACCCTGCCAACCCACAAGTTGTATAGAGAACCCCACCGTCTTGCTCGCAGTCAGTGGGAAGACTCCAGCAATTCTAGGAGCAGGGTTGCTCATCTTACCTGCACATGTTCATTAATGAAAGATGTTTTTGAAAGTCCTTCCTTGGTGCTCTTGGGTGGTTGCCAAGGTGTTCAATGCAGTCTAGCTGCTTCTGCGTTGGAGCCTGTTACTGGAATGTGCGTGAGTGTACGATACAGTGTGAGCTCTGGGAGCAGCTGCCTCACATGTCTTATTTCTCTGGGAGAGCCAGGCCATTAATTTAACAGCTCTGGATGGCATGTTGAATACTGACTAAACCAAATATATTTTGCTTAACCAACTGAGGTTATGCCTCGGGTGTCCTGAAGAGAGGAGCAGCCCACCAGAAGGGCAAGAAGTTATTGAAAGCTATTGCACAATTACTAGCATTGGCAAACCTGGAATAATTGAACAATAAAACATGTGTTAGTTCCCATTAAACAACTAACATAACATAGTAGTACGTGTCTTGAACAGCAGTCATTTCCTTTTTAAATCAGGAAGGAACTGCAGTATCTTGAGTACCTCAGGGTGGGTGCATCAGGTTTTATTCGATTTTGAACATTATTCTGCCCAGCTTTTCCCTAAGGAAACAGAGCAATAATTTCTGTTTGCCTCTGCCTTCCCCTTCTCCAGTGGACCTTATGAAAGGCTGTGAGGGGTCACAGTTGCACACCATTGGGCTGTGAACCTGGATTGCCTCTTAAGTGGCACACGGTGAGTGAGACACATGGTGGACAGCGGGCTGTATCAGCTACATCGCTCTGTTATACCTGTTGCTGTTTGTTTGCACAACCTATTAGCTGGACATAAATGCCTCACAGAAAAGCCAAACTAGACTTCTCTGGCAGCGAGAGGTTGCCAGAAGAATATGAGACAATGGCAAGTAGCAGAGGGAAGACCGAAGGGTGGGTGTTTTTTTATGCTGGGCATAATGGCTAAATTTTTTTTAAAGGTGAATGGTAAGTTGGTGTCTAGTGTGAGCACCCTTTGTGAGCGAAGAAGTAATGTAAAGCTGTAAATGTTGTGAACTTGTCCAAGTTTGGCATTTGTCCACTTTTAAACCGCCGTTCCAAAGCAAGGGCCTTTCCAGCCTTTCCATCCAGTATGATAGGCACAGCTAACTGTGGGATGTGTTACACTCACCTTTTCATCAGTATTTCACCTGCGCTAAACTAGTGATTTTCTTTTTCCATTAAAATAGGTTGCAAGTTTTTTGAGAGCAGGTATATTATGTGGTACAGATGTGGGAGGGATCGAGTTCATGGGATGTGGCATGCCTCCTGATTCTTTTAGAAAATGTGCCCTCTACTCAGTAACATGCTTCTGCAGGGTGTTAAATGAGACATCCCACACACTGAAGGACATTATCGAGAAAGAGAGGTTTTTGCTGAATTTTTGTGTTTTGTTTTGGTTTTCTACCTTGAATGTCTAGGTAAGAAAGTGGTTCATCAATGCTTGTGACTTGCAAACTGGAACTCACACAACCATGCTTCACTGATCATGTCAGCCTTGATAGGAATGTTGGTTTTATATATAATTTTCTTCATTTAATTAGGAGAATTCACTTTTTAAAATTGATGGGGGGGTGGAAGAAGTAAGAGGAATGAAGAAGACAGGGTTGTTTTCAATAGGCAGTAAGAATCTTTCCCTGAGCCACTGCTTTAGCTTGGTGAGAGTCCAGTTCTGTAAGAATCTCTACGTCTGTGTAAGTTGCATAAAATACTCTAAACTTAACATTTCCTCTCAGAAAAGGTCACTGTGAGAATATTGCTCGTAAATCAGTACGCTTTTATCTGTCATAACCACACAGGAAAAAGACAAGAGTGAAACTCAATCTTTTAAAGGGGGGAAAACATATCAGATAGTTAAACATGTTAATATGATGCTTCTTCAGTTTTTAACTGAAACAGTTTCATAGATTGCAGAGTCTTATGAGTTTTGCAGTTGTTCCTGATTTTAAATGGAATGCACTCAAATGTTATAAGGAGATCTGAGTGGACCTTAAATCTGTCTTTATGTTAGACACAAACTGAAATAAGTGTGTTTTAAAAATATACTGATACACCACTTTTCAGTATACACATGTATGGAAAATATGCATGACAGGTGATTCAGAAAGTTCTTTATGCTACTAGGTTTTGCCAGGCTTATTGATTACAGAAGCTATAGAACAGCTCTCAGTGTTTCTCCTAAGCCTAACTTACACAGAGCAAAGGTTCAGCAAGTATGTATGTTCATGGCTGTTAACTTTTCGAGTTACACATGTAGATTATATTCAATAGAGTTTTGTTAGATCATGTAGATTATATCCAATAGATTTTTGTCAGATCAACTGACTGGGAAAAAAGTGTACTGCGGAAAAAAAAAAACAAAATTAAGAAAATCCAAGGCAGGGTTTCAGTTGTAACAGTACAGCGTATGCAGTACATATGGTCCCTGTATTGGAAGGCTTTGCTTCCCTCCTCCCTCTCTGCCGCTGCCCTCCCCCCTACCCCCCCCCCAACTGCCTTCCTGCAAACAAAGAAAAACGTGTTGAAGATTAGGTTAACTCTGACCTTTTGAAAGGTTTGCATGTAAAAAATTTTTGAGAATACCAAGGGGCAGTAGAGTTTTCTGGCTTGCATTGTTAAATTTCCTATATTGAGGATGAATTCTACAAGTCCCTTGCAGATGTGGCTTTTTGTATAACATTGTTGCATGGCAGAACTAGCTTGCATCTGTAAGAATAAATATTGGGCAAATAATAAATGTTGATATATGTTGAGTAAAGATGTGGTAAAGAGTAAATCGTTATGAATCTTGAAATACACAGTAACCTTCCCTTAAATTGCTGTGTGGAACATTAAACTGACTTGCTTTTTATGGAGTTTTTCGCAAGGTCAGCAGCTGCTTGATTTGTCTTTAAGGCATTTTTCAATCAAAACTGTCATCAAACTTTTACATTATTCTTACAGAACCCTGTCAAACTCCACTGACCTCAGTATTACTGGGATTTGGCCCTTAAAAAAAATATCAGTTTTTCTTCATCCTAAAATACGAACCTTTTATTTTGTTTCATGATTTGTTCATCAAGTCCATCATTCTGTGATGTGATGGACTGTACTGCCCTGTACACTATATTATTGAGATACACCACAGTAGATTCAAGGATGAGTCATGACAGTAGTGCAGTATGGCTGATGCACTGGCAGTAAAACACTTAAAACAAGCTGGGAAGTCTGAGATAGCATGTGGATGAAGTGCACTTAAATAGTAATTTTATGTAGATCACAAACAACGTGCCCAAGTGAAAATAATTGCTAATTACAAAAAGGGGGGCAGAGGGGGTGAAGTTTTAGTCCCCACATATGTTTTGGGTCTTCGCAAAGAGTCAACAACATAAAAAAATCGTAGCTCTGATTAGGAACTTTGTGTATATTTGTCAACAAGCAACAGTGTAAAATTGTGTGTAGAACTCTTGTGTATAAGCTATGTCTTTTTGTTGGCTGTTCATGAATTCAGATATGCCAGTTACTTAAAAATGTTGATTCCAAAGGGTTGTTTCATTTAATTTGTGGGAAAAAGAAGACACCACTGCCAAGATACCACTCTAGGTCTTCTAGCCATGCTCATCTTCTTCATCCCCAGTTACTGAAAAACATTAGCTTATGACTGAAGTTATTTTCAGAAGTTTCTTTTTTACTTCTCTGAGTAAAAGCAGTAACTGTTCCCATTATGAAGTTGGATAGCAGAAGCTTAGAAGAAGGCCTAAGATGCTAGCCACAACCATTTGACTACATGCAGTGCCTGTCACTGGCATGCTCAGGGAGGTGTACAAGGGGAAAAAAATCTTCATGTTCAGATAAGAGCTGCTTCTTCAAGCTATTGTGTGTCTGTGGCAGTGAGAGATCACCTTCAGAGCAGTGAGTATCTGCTATGCTTTTAGTATCTTATGATGGCAGCCAGAACTGTTTGGGAATTTTCTGACAAAACTCTTCAGTATTATGACTGATGACTTGTGGAAACTGAAACTTCTTGTGGCAGCACAGATGCTGAATTTAGTGAGAGTTTTCTGGTGCAGAATGGGATTTCTGATCAAACCTGAAAAAGGCAGAGACTGTGAAGCTGTTCGTGCCACCTGCCTTATTAAATTATGTACTTTGAGGCTATGGTTGTCTTGTTGAAGTTTTAAATATCCTCAGCATCAATCTGTTAGTTGTGCTGGATATGTCTGGCCTGTTGAAGCTGGTCCACTATTGCGTATGTGTATTTTAACGCATATGGGTTAGAATGTATACCTGACACTCATATTCTGAAATGCCAGTGAATACCTTAATCTGTACAGCCATCTTAGCCACTCTCTGGCTCAATCACTTATTTCATTATTTTTGCAAACTGGAACATGTCATGCAGGAGTCTAAGAGCAACAGACCCTAATACAGCCAGCAGACCTGCAATTAGTATGTTTAACTGGGATGTCAGTTTGGCATATCAGTATAAATCAGATGTAGAAGTTTGGATCCGTACTTCCTTCATACTAGTTGATGTGCTTGTTGATGGGGCTATTGGTTCTCCAGGGGCAGAAGGAATAATGAGACTGTATGTGTAGGATTTATTATTTTAAATGCATGTTTTCTTCTTACGTTCTTCTCTCATCCTGTGTCTTCTAAAAAGCATCACCTACATCTGAAATAATTTGTAAAATTGACTGTGGTAATTATCCACAGGGCTAGTTATCAGACAAGGCCAAGAGGTCTTTTTGCTCAGCAACCTACACATTGGGGTGAAAAGAGAGTTCAGAGAAGCCAAAGCATACTTAATCCTTTTTCTTTTGTCTTCTCTTTAAGCACTGGATGTATTTTGGGAGTAGGACTTGTTCTTTCACTTATGAGTCACAGTAGCCAAACAGAATTGCGAGTGCATGTTTCAGCTTCATTGCAAAAACTCTGCAAATACCTGGACAGCAGTGAGGACCAAAGCAGATGGGTCCAGGAGGTATGACCTATTTTATCACAAATTTTAAATCTTCATTTTACTTTATTGCCTTTCTTTAATAACGATAGTCTTTTTACTGAAGCTTTGTGTCTGTAGTACTGGAGTGCTTGGTTTCTATTATTTGTTTCACAATATATGGTTTTACAGCTGCTGAAGAGAACAACAATAATAATAATAGAATAACCTGTAATGCTGTACCAACATTAAGAAACTGCCTGAGAAAACAACAGACGTAATTCTTTAAAGTGCTTCTTTAATTCCTTAACCTCAAATTAAATTGTTGAAAGTTGGGTCCTGAGTAACTGTAGATATGGGTCTCTCTCATATACAGTTGTTTGCTGCTCATCTGATCTACTAGAAAGCAGACAGCAAGTTGCTCTCAGAGAACCTTAGTGCTACTACTTCCTCCTTCAGTATGCCTTCTGTTTCCTTCTTTGAAAGCTGCCGTCACTGGCTAATATGAATCTTGCACATATGAATGTGAATGCTGCTATGACCGCATTTGATGTTCTCTTTATAACACTTAAACTGAGCTCTGCTAAATTTGAGCATGCATTTCAGTTTATTTTGCCAAGATATGTCCTGTAAGTTTTGACATGGGCCGTGTTCTAATTCTATAACCTTGTTGAGGTAAAACCTGAGAAGGAAAACTGGTGAAACTGGAGGAATTTACAACAGAAAACAAGAATCGGAGTAAGCAGGTGTTTTGCACAAAAACAGTAACACTGTACCTGATGTATGTAAGCCTGCAGCAGCTGAACAGCTGAGTTACATAATCCTCTGTTTTTTCTGAGCGAGTTGGCAGAGATTGGTAGTATTATTCTCTTTCCCCTCTTGGTACTGCTCTGAGAGGTCTTTATTAAAGGTCGTCTTTTATGGAGTTTAATTTTTTTGGCAGTATGTACGTGTTGGGGATTAGCCTTTTGCAGTTTATGGTTCATGCATTAAAATGACTTACAGCTATGGAAACGTTTATCTCTCCCCAGAGATCTCAAAGTGCTTTGCTGAACTTAAACTGGGTTCAGTACAGCAACTACGGAGATGAAAGGCAGCAGCTGTTTAACATCATGAGATAGTTTGGGATGAGAAGCAAAACCTACCCTTTTCAGTAAAAATCTCTGTAAGGAATTGTACAGATTATTACATGAGTAAAAATTGGCCAGCATCCTAGGATGAATACTACTGTATGTATGGGATGCACAGGAGGCTCTTTCAAAACTATAAATGACTGGGTTGGAATCCTGTGCTTGAGAGGTAACTTTGGCCTGCTGCAGCAAGAGGTACAATCTGAGCATTACTTGCTCCAAGTCAAATTCTGGCCAATCCTGGGCAGTAGGTCGGCACTCTCTACTTCCCTTATAGTTATGTGTTGTTCCGTTGCTTAGCTTTGGTACAGAGGAGGTTAAACAGTTGGCACAGTTGTCTTGTTGAAAGTTCAGGCTTCATTTTCTTATTCTCCGTGTCCAAGGCTGAAGAACAGAAAAGCAGTGTCACTTGTGAATCCTTCTGCAAGGACATGAGGCTAGTGTCATGCCCTGTCTGGGGGAGATGGTTCTACTTCATGCTTCTTTTCTGGCCTTGTGGACCTGCCTATAGCCCTGATGGGATCATGGCATGTTGTCTATGCTCACATAAGGAATTATGAGATACTTGTGTTGAGAGGAGTAACTACATTTGTGTGGAAGATCAGGACTTTGACCTACATAAGACCAGAAGTACTTCCAAGCTTTAGTTGTATCTGTTTAATGTTAGCGTCAATGAAGAATCTTTCAGAGAGGGAATAAACATGTGAAAGTATAAACAGAAAATGCCATGGCTTTTTTATCATGCTGCTATGTTGCTCCATGTGCACATTGCTACAGTGAATTCGATCAGACAGTGGTTAACAAAATTAATTAAATTGTTTTTTCAGGTACTTGCCTATTCTGTGGCCTGTTCCTGTGTCTCTGCTTTCAGCGTTGGAATCATAGAAGCAGCTGAGGCTGAGGAGGCCATGAACAAATTACGGACCTTAGTGGAAAATAATCAGCAGGTCAAACTTCAGTGTTTGGGATTTGTTTCAGTTCTGTTTTTCTCTTATGTATTTAATACAGGATACTGCTTTACCCAGAATGTAACTTCAAGAAAATTATTTTCATCTACTTTCAGCATTAGCTAATATTGATCGTGTTGTGCATACCATGCAATTACCAAGACTACCACTTGATCCATTGATTCATTGTCTACAGGTGTATAGCAGTTACCAGACAGTGAAATAAAAACAGATTTCATATGTTTGATTGGATTTAGAAGGGAAATTAGTACTTTTGAATTTGTCGTGTCTTTAGTCCCTGCATCCTGCTAATTTTTGTCTCTTTTATAACGTGTTTCTTTAGAATCTTTTTCTTGGCAGGAAAATACTTCTACTTTGCTCTTCTGAATTTTTACTTTCCCTTAGTCACCAGGCAGTGCCTTATAACCACAGCCACAGCTTCCTCCAAGTGTCTGTTTCATCCCTAGGGCCCTAGGGCTACCCTCTAAAAATGCCAAAAATAATCTCCATATTTCAGTGCGTGTTCTTTTTTGTTAAACGCTTGCCAGAAAAAGAGGAAAGGCAAAAAAAAGAAAAGGGCAACTGTTTTGAATTAAAGCTTGCTATTACACTAATCAACTGTTTAGAATGTTTATCTGGAAGACAGGAAGTAAAAACAAACTACGTTTGCTACAGTTTTTTGTCTTCGTATCAGAAAGTTTGCTCTAAAATAAAGGCTTAAGAGCGATCTATGTGCCCAGGATCAGTATCCGTATCTGAAAATCCTCTGTCTCTTGACATGAGAAGATACTTGAACTAAGAAAGGATCCAGTATTTTAGACAAAGACATTTCTTCTAATTATTGGGAAATTATAAATATTTAGGTAATAGTTCAATAATAAATATTAAAAAGAATATAGAATCCTTTGAAAGATCTGTTTTTTAATGTATCTTTTTCACCTTACAGACCCACAGTTTTGCTTTAGCTCTAGGTGCAATAGTACATGGCTTGTCAGCTTGTGGTCATGGAAAAGCTGAAGACCTGAGTAACAGACTAATGCCAGCCTGGATAAAAATTGTGCTTGCAGAGGTAAAGGAGTTTTAATTCATATCCTAGTTTTTTTGTTTTTTGTTTTTTGTTTTTTTAATTTGGGAGGGGTGGAGTATGATTTTAAATGAACAGCAGGGATATAGTGTTCCTTGCTTCTGCAGGAGTGATGCTAGGAAAAGTTAGGACTATCTGAACATGCTGTTGGATACTTGGAAGCAAAAATATGTCATTGGGCTGTTTGCTAAAGGAAAAAGAAACTTTCTTTTCTGCGTGGATGATTTATGGGAAAATCTTGATTTGGACAACTTTACTAATTCAGAACAATATCCAAGAATAAAATCTAAGTTATTAAACAAAAATGCCTTGTGAAATTAGGTGCTACTTACCAAAATTACACTAACAGAATGGTGATCCTAGTGCTGCAGTTGTTATAATAATTTTGATTTGTAACAAAAACAGTGTGTTTGAAAGCAAACTGAAGGAAAGTGTCAATAAAGAAAGTGTTTCAAAGTTGAATTGCAACGGCATATTTTGTGGAATGCAGACTCTGCTAGAAGAAGATGATTTGTCAGGGAGAAATGCATGATGATTTTGAATGGGGGGGAGGGAAGCTCCATATAAAGCCTTTCATTCAGTAAGAGAGGGATGAATAATTATCCAGCACGCTGGAGTCTGAGCTCAAAAGGTTTTTGGGATGAAAGGTGTACAGATGATAGCAGTCATGATTTTTAAGTTGGAAGAAGTGTTTTGTCCTACAGTAGTGTTGGTTGACTGCATTAACTCAATGATCCTGAATTATGCTTCCAGGGTTCTCCAACAATGCAGCGTCTGGCTGCTGTCAGTGGGCTGGTTGCACTGGTGGGCTCTGAAGGAGGCATGATACAGGTGAGAACATGCAAGCAAATGGTACTTTTATCTCTTCTAGAAGTTTGGCTAGAAGGCAAGATGGAACGACGTCCTCTGCATCCTAGCTGCAGTTGTTATATACCAGGGCATCCCATGTATGCAATAGTGGCTCATGGTGGATATGAACCAAGCAGGATAGAATTACAGTGTGTAAAATGGGATCTGTTCCATTTTCCCATCATATGGCCTGTGTGCAGTGCCACTGGGGAAGAGTTTGCAGCCACTGAGGCTTTCTCCTTTCCTCCTCTGCTCCTGCACAAAAAGGCACATGTGCAACTGTAATCTGTATTTTCAGTACCTGTTCTCTGATTTGTTGTTTCTTTTTTTCCCCTATAAAATTCACATCATTTTTTTTTCTTTTTCTCTGGTAGCTGAAATCTGAGAGCATTCAGTCCTCCCAGTTTCAAAGTAAGCTGAATGAAGTCATCAGAACCCTTACACAGGTAAGAAGGTAGCCTCTGTTTCTTACTTTGAATAATGCACGAGGGTGCTGTCACACCTCACACAAACAGGCCAAATCTGTTTAAAGAAACTGCTAATGTCTGCATTTCTTGAATGAGACAATGCAGGGAAATTTGTCTAACCTAGTGGTTTATTGTTTCAACAGATAATTACTTTTTCGGGGCAGATTGGCCTTCAGACAAATGCAGCAGGGCTTTTGGGACGCCTTCATATGTCCTGTTTGTCTTCTACGCAGAACAGGGCATCCGGTAAGATGCTTTATTATTGCTGCTTAAACTTAAAGAACATATAGGAGTAGCACCAAGCTAAAAAGACAGGAAGGGACACATTACACAATACAGGCTGGACATTGCAGCCCTGTTAAATGATATGACAGCCTTTGAATTGGAGACTCCATGTTCCTGTGTGCCAGACCTAAACGTTTGAATATGAAGCAGGAATCAGTGTACTGAATAGGATCCCCCCCCCATCTGCTTTTACTCGCAGTATCGAAGTAAGGTTCTAAGTTGTTCTGGTCAAACTTATATATTGCTTCTGTCTTTATTCTTCTATAGAATAAATTGTAAAGAAGTTTTACACTGTGTATGGCACATGTCTATGTTATCCGCTCTATGCCCTGAGAACTGATTAGTCTGTTCTTTGTTTTAGCACTCCCCACTGTATAAAAAAGCCAACACTTAAAAACTCATCCATAACAAGAGGAAGCTGACTTTTCAAAAGTATTTTTCTAGAAGAGAGCTTTTCTGGTTAGCTGAAGTAAAAAACTAGCGTTATGTGCCGTTTCAGTGTAGCAATGAGCCCAGAAATTCATATTCTGTTGATACATCATTACCTTCTACTGTTGTTTCAGTATCTGTTGGTGAAAAAAAGGCAGGATTACACCATTGGTGAAATACCAGTAATAGGAGGGAACTAATGAAGTGAAAGCTGTTCACTTCAGGGTGAACCAAGTTGGGAACCAGTAATATGAAGTGTAGATAAACTTCCTCATCAAAGAAAAAGGATTCTTGGAGTTTCTGATTTTGTATAATCTTGGCACATGTGCCTGAAGTTAAATATATATGGAATGTCTATGTTATATTAAATTTACTAAGCTTTTAAAGCTCTGTGTTTTAAAGCAGTGGCTGATACATTTTAAGGAAATTCTTATTCCTGGTTTTTCACTTGTTTAATTTGTTTAATTAAACTTTCACTTGTTTAATTAGTTCGTTTTTTCAGACCTGGCGCCTCTCACCAATACAAATGCCTTAAAAGTGGAAAGGCCAATGCATCTATCAATAATCTTGTGGTCCAAATACTTTGAGTCATCTACAGAATTAGTTAGCTCAAACATAACTCAGTTTGGCCTTTGAATTTACATGGGAGATGGAAGATAAATTTTCTGCTGACGTGTTTTAGCATATAAACAGTATTTTTGTCTTCACAGTTCCTCCAGATTTTAGCTACTTGCCTGAAAACAGCTTTATCAGGGCAGCCATTGACTTTGCCATTGAAAGTGGAAAGAAAGGTAAGAAGGGATCAAACTACACTATCCCTCTGGGAAATTTGTTATGATTATAAAAGGTGATCCTACTAACCAGCTTTTATTTGCTTAGAGAACTTCTCTAGATACTAATTTGAACATCACTAATGTGGGATATTTAATCTCAAAAAATTGAATAACGCTCGAAAAGATAAAGTAGAATTATGTAGTTAGGGCTTTAAGTTTTCTCCACTGAATTTTCATGACTATTTAAACTCTTTCCCTTTCCTATTCCCTATGTGTCTGTGAGATGATGCATCTTCCCTGGGGGAATGAAAGTCAAATCACTTTAAGTGTTAGCATGTATCCTAAGAAATACTCCATCACCAGGCAAACTTTGTGCTGCCCTTTATTTCAGTAATCCTACGTTAAGATTCTCTGTAACAGAGTGGTATTCAAATGGGTTACTGCTATGTGTGGTAAATGCAAAGGAACCTGAAGGAAGTGTCCCCTTATATGAGGAGTGCTAGTAAAAGATATCTTGGAGTACAGTCTTAAGGGAGATAAAGCAGAGGAGATTATTCCTCTGTGGAGCTAAGTGAGCTTGCTGCTGTCTGATGAAGCAGGCTTTGCTTTCAGTAGAGGTAAGAATTGTCCATGCCTTCCGTCCAGGAGGACTTCCACTGAGTTAATTCCCTGTGTTTAAGTAACACAGTGTGTAGCAAAGGTTAGCACCTCCCTGACAGTTTTTGTGGCCTGCACCTACAGGATGTGGAAGGAAAGCACTGTCAGAAAACTTGGCTGTTCTACTAACACGTGCAAAAATACTACCCTACTAGGTGAGGAATATCTATAATTAACTGATAAATTGGTTCAAGGGGAAGGAACCAGAGATTTTCTATTTATCAGTAACCAAAAGCCTATTTTGATAGGACATTAATGTTAAAAATACAACTGTTGATTATGAACAAGAGATAGCTAATTCTCAGATACAAAAAGAAAAAACAGTAATTTATAATGCTTTTCAGCATTTCACTACAGATTGGTCTTTGGTGCAGTGTTCACGTATGTGTGTGTATAAAATTCAGACTGTGATTGAATCTTCTGTTGTAGGCCCTGAATCTGTCCCAACTGAGCTGGTGAAAGTAGCACTGGCACCCATTGCATTAGTTGGAGAAAGCCATCAGTATCCACCTGTAAACTGGGCGTCTATTCTTTCTCCTTTGATGAGGCTAAACTTTGGTAAGATTAATACTTTTCTATTAAGTCTTTTGTACTTGTCACAAGAGTTCTTTACTAACACAGCTTTCACAAACTTGAGAGCCCACTTCGGGGCTTGAAGTTATTGCAGGGATTGAAGTGTTTACTATGCTTTTAAGGCCAACTTTTTGATGTTTGCAAGCATGTATTTGTGATCACCATGTGGACACGGTTTGTTTTAACCCAAGAAAAGACTAGAGAAGATCAGAGCTGAGAAGTTTGGAAGTTCCCTAAACCACTGATGAAATTGGACTGAATTTTTCATTTGAACTATTTTACAGTAAGAAGAGCCCATCATGAAACTCAGCTAATTGTATCTTATTTTCAGTACCCACTAAATGCTGGTCCAGTGCCTGTGTCAGGGGCTGCAGGCAGCTTTATCACAAGTTTGAACTGCTCTGTAGTTCATCTAGCGATCACTGATCTGCAATACATTTTCTACTAAGTTAAACTGGGGGACAGAGGAAAGCATATCCCTTTTTCCATCATGATCCTGATTTTGTCAGTGCTTCTAACAGCATTTTTTTTTCATGCCGAAGGGTAGCCTTGATCCTGAAGTATTGTGTTAGACAGCTTGTGTAATATTTTTCTACTCAGAATTGATGCCTGTTTTGGTTCATATAAGTGTCTGTGTTTCAAACTAATTTCCTTAAAAAAACCCCCACAACAAACTACTGTGCAAAGTTCCTTATTCCCTTTTTTGATTCCACTGAGTTTTGTTTCTCCTGATTTATGTGACTGTTATTACTAGCCTTTCAGATTCTTTTGCAGCTGGATTGGGAGTGCTGCTCTGTGTAAATTGATGTGCTGTGGAGCCCAGAATATGGAAGACTGTTCTTATGTCTTTCTATGTTTATTTTACTTACACAGGCTGCTTGTGTAAGCATTAGAAATCATTGAACTGTCCTATGAGGAACACTACTTGCTAGATACAGAAAGATTTGGCTACATATTAAACATTCCTGCTTATATTTGAGCTGCGACTTCTGTTTTACTTGGTATTCTTGCAATTGCTTGTAAAGTCTTTTTTAAGAATAAGTGAAAGAATTTCCTACACTGAGCTCTGTAGTCCATGCTGATGCAAATTTGTGTGCAACCTTATGAATAGCTGAAACTTGTTAAATGTATGGGGGATTTTTTTTATTCCTGTTTTTCACTTAGGAGTCTTACTTTTGTAAATCAGGGGAATTCCAGAGGAAACAGTACATTGGTTTTGTGGCCATGTTTTTATTGACTTCAGAGAGCATCATAGTCTACATTTTTATACATCATTTCTCTTGACTGTCCCTCTGCAGTGTTGTGGAAGTTGCACACCCTTGTCTAGGTTATATATACATGCAGAAATAGGTCTTGCTGTGTGCTAATGAGCAATATTCATGTTGTGCTAGAAAGTATGATGCAGAACAGTTATATTATGACCTAACAGTTCACCTAGAAATGTGGCACTAACACACTTTTTCTGGAACAGCTATATTATGAATATTTTTACGAAAATTAGACTATGTGCTCAATTCTCTCAGATTCTCTAGGTCATGACTGTTTTTATGAACGTTAAATGTTTCACAAATTCTACTGTGAAGATTTGTTCATCTTTAAATACATTGAAGACAACAGACTGCTTTCCCGTCTTACAAGGTTTATTGCAGTTGTTGCTAAGCAGAAGCCATATAACGTGATTGAAGTAGTATGTATTTGTTATTCAGTAGTGCTCTGAAGTGAACAGTCATAGGCAAATCATAATCTGTGTCTTAGCAGTCAAAGCTAGTGAGAGAGAATTTTTGAATTGGTTACCAAAGCATCTTGTTACGATTTCACCATTTCTGAGTTCTGCAAATGACTTCTCGTATAAGATATTTTATTTTGAAGAGCCTGATTCTAGGCTCTTAAATCTTTGCTTGTTCATACACTGTCAGTGAACTTTATAAAAGTCATGCTATATAGATTGCCACTTTCATTACTGAAAGAATGTTATAACTTGCAAAGCACCTATTTAAGTTTTATGCTGACATTTAACAGGAAGGTATCTCTGTCTAATCGGTCAAATGCTAGTATAATACTTAAATTGTTTGTCCTTATGTTGCTGTAGTAGTTATGAACTAGATGGAAGCCATGCCATTGCTCAAAGTACCTCTTCAACATATTTAGGACTAGTTATTCTATTAAGAAACAGGCTGTACCAGTCATTAAAGGGACTTTAAAGAGAAACCAATAAGGATTCCATAACCATCATAATCTCTGTGCACAGTAAGGTCTTCCCACATGTTAACCTGGAGAATGCTGCAACCAAGCACCCACAGCAGTAACAGTGACATTCTGTGACATGTTATATGAATATGGGGTACATGGAAGAGTAGAAACATGTGAACAAATACTAATTACTCCTACATTTAGCGGGAAGGAATATGGACTCATTCTCTTTCTGTAGATTAAGTCTTCTCTTTATTTGGCAAGGAGTTTTTTAATTCTTACTTTTCTTAGCATTCCCACGTTTTTATTCTGAGTGGATTGAAATGAACTTGGACAAATCCTGAGATTTCTTGCTGAAAGTGAATGAATGGGAAGAGGAGACTTCTAATATGTATGTGTTAAAAGCTTTAAGCAGCATCTCTTGAAAAGCAAATTTTAATGTAGTGCTCTAGTATAACAATAACCTTCCTTTATTTTATGTTTTGAGAACAAATTTAAAGTAAAAATAATTTCTTCGTAACTTCTGTTTTTCTTCTGCTTTAGGTGATGAGGTAAAACATCTCTGCCTTCAGCTGGCTGTGACACAGGCCCAGTCATCTCAAAATGCAGCAATGCTTTTGGGGATGTGGGTGGCACCTCCCCTTGTCTACAGTCTCAGTGTATGTATGTCAGAAAACTTGTGGCGCCTCAGCATCTCTCTCCTATAAGATTTCTCAGTGATGATGTTTAGGATATCTCAGCAGAAAAGGATTACTAGGTTCAGAATTCTGCAGAAGTACTGTTTAGCAAATACTTATAGTGAGACAAAGCTTATTCTGGGGCCTTGAAATTTAAGGCAGACTTAAGATCTGCTACACTGGTTTTACTTAAATTGTTTAAGACGTGTTTCCTCTCTCTCATTTCATGTTATAGTATGACCTAGAGATGTAAGAAGGCATGGCATATAGGGAGAAAAAGTATCTCTTATTGTATCAGCTGACAGTCTTAGAAAAAAGTCCCACCTATCCATGCAAAAGCTTGCCTGCTTCTTCCAGCAGTGTCTCTTGATCTAGTAAAACGTGTTGCTTCTTGAAAACTTTGCCTTAATTCTGTAGATAGTCAACAGACTAACCTATAGTGTAATCAAATTTGGGCTTATCCTCTACTACAGTGCAGTTCTTCTTGCAGAGGTAAAACATGGATTCCATGATACAGTATGTAAAAATCCCTGAATCCCACAGTATGCTTGACTGTGCAGTTCTGTCAGTTTATACAAGTTGAAGAGCAAGTTCATGACAATTGTCAGAAAATCCATTGTGGATTTCTATGATCTTTTCCAGTTCTTCAAGGGCTATTTTTGTCTTGTAATTTTTAATTCATTAGTCTTCAGAGATATATAAACACTTGGCAATTTTAAGATACATAATTGGTAAGGTAACAAAAAAAAGATTTTATTTCTGAGCACCAGTTTTTCACTGCAGTGGAGATTTGAGGTCACAAAATGAGCTCAGGCACAGACTGTGTAACCTTTGGATTCCTTCAAGGTAATTATTCGTTTTTACTCACTAGCTAGCAATATTAATGGTGCTAGGAGTACCATACTTATGTCCTTGGCTGTCTAGTCAGTCTGCATGCTTTATGTAGGAATGCAGTGGGCATCATACAGGGAAATCACAATTGTCCTGCCAGTACAGAGACATGGTATCTAGGGTTCATCGAAGGTAAGTTCCTCAATTTTTAAGGAAAATAGAATATTGATGTTTGAACTCTTTTTAGTTCAAGCAATTCATCAGAAGAGGGAAGAAGAATTGAGATGTATTTATGACTTTGAGTGCTTTTTTTAAGTGCTGTTTGAGCCACTTTTTTTTTTTTTTTTTTATTTTCATAACAATAGTTGAAGGTCAGTGAAGAGCTGGAATCTGAAGCTAAGCAAAAGTTTCTGCTTTTCAGATGAAAACCCAGAAATACCTTTTCACGTCCCTGCCCCTGTGGATGAAACACGTTGCAGAAGACAAACTACAGTCTTTTACAGAAGTGTTTCTGATAAAACAGTTTGAAGTGAAGAACTGCACAAAAATGCCAGAAATCTGCCAGTGTGTTTTACAGGGGCTCATGCAGGCAATGAAACTTCCAAGCCCTGCCCAGTACTGCTGGAGCATTCTGTGCCAGGCTGTGGAGAAAATATTTGAGCTTCTACCAAATGAAGTTCAGGTAAGGAGTAAGTATGAGGTATATGAACATTTTTCTAAACTGGATATTTTTACTGATGTTAAGTCCCATCTTTTTGCACTGACCCATTAGATTTGAAACATGAAGTAGATGTAAAATTTTTGGTGATAATCGTTAAGATGCCTGCATGATTTCAATTTAAGTTACTTTCAGATATTCTTTAGAATATGACTAAGTTCTGAAACCAATTTAATGTACATTTTTCCCTCACAAATGATTTGGTAATGGAAAAATACAGTGTTAGTACTGAAATAAATGTTATTGAAACAGAAGCAGAGAACAATCAGAAGGGGCTTTTTCCCCCCCCACAGAGGATTCAACTTCTCAGTGATTTAAAGAAGCTATCTAGCTACAGAAAATATCTCCAAGGAAGGGTATTTTTCCATTACAAAAACCAAACAAACTCTTTGAAAGTTTTCAGATACCATTATTCCTTAATAATTAAGTACATTGAAGTCCCCAGCAAATACAGAATTTCTAAAACAGGATAAATAAAATGAGGGTAGACACTAGATTAAATACTCATTATGATCTAAATATTCATCATTATCATCAAAAAAGTTCCTGGACTCACCAGTTTTAATGATGAAGATACATAGAAGGATACATCTAAACATGCATTTACTTTTCTGTTTCTAGAGAAGCGAACTGGACACATATATCAATGTAGCAAAATGTATCTCAGAAATGGCAGATTCAGAGATTGATCGCATTGTCCAGATCTCTAAGGTAATGATGTTTTACTCCTGGTCTTTTATCACCAAATCATGTGAAATGCCTTACCATTTTTCTTGTCACCAGAGTGTTTTAGCTCATTGGGAGTGTTGATTGTTTTATCTGCCATGCAAGTAAGAGTGTTCTGGCTCTAATTTGCAGGCAGCAGAGAGAAACAAAAATTATAAGAACCCATATCCAAAACTTTCTCAAGATAACTGAAATACTACTGATTTTCCCTGGTAGCTTTGAACTAGAGAGTCTAAGTAACTTGGTCAAGTTCAGGCAGGACTCTGTTAGTGGAACAGGAATGGTATTAGATCTTCTGAATCCCAGACCAGTGATGCAAACAGCAGACCATAGTCCTCTTTGGTTAACGTAACTACCTACTTGAAACAGACTGTAAATGCATCCCAGTGACTAGCTGTGCTTGAACTGGTGGATCCTTCTGTTAAAAATATGAAATATTTTGATTGAACAACCTTTCATTCTTAACTTAATGTGCTATATTTACGTTCACACTCAGAATGTTTCCTGGTGGACAAGATGGCTAGGGATAACAATGGAATAGAAAAGCTTTCTGTTTCTAGCTCACCGGTGGAATCAATTAGCAGTGGAATTCTTTAGCAGCTGAAATGCTAAGGAAATGACCTGTGTGGAAGGACTTGGTGGTTTCAGATCAGATTGTTATAAACTAACATCTATGACAAAAACATGTTGTTCTGTTTACTGGCAGATTCACTAGAGAATCAAGCATTTAAATAGGTTAGGCAAGCTGAACTGTCATTTACTTATATCCTTGAGTTCTTATTTCCACACTGAAAATGTCATTTAAGAAAAGCTTTTTTGTCACTGCAGTGAATCTGTCTTGCAAGAAGACTTTAGTCTCCAGGACTGTCAAGCTGGCACATTTCAATTTAAAGGGGAATGTAAAATTTAAAGCAGTATGAAAACAGTCAAACTCGACTGAATTGCAGTTTGCCAAACTATTTAGAAGCATGTAAAATTAAATTAATATGTACAGTCTTCTGTTTCATAGCTTATCTTGAAGAAAAACGGGCATGCTAGACAATCAAAGAATTTCTCCCCCTTTTTTATAAAGAGGAATGCAGCATCTACTGTTCCTGTGAGAAAGGCAAGTTTTAATTTAATGTGTTTTGTAATTTCACTTGCAGAACAATATAGAGAAGGCCACATTCGTGAAAGTGTATTTAATTTCTCAAGGCAGACTGCCTCTGATGAACTTGAGTGCCGTGATTGATACTGTGGCAGGATATCACCAGAAAGAAAATATTTTATGGATGCTCTTGCATAGTTTCTATCACGCTCGTATTGTGAGCCATGAAAACACAGGTAAGGTCAGGCTTAAGAATCAATGACAAAATCAACAGATACCAATGGATCTACACTGATTCTTTTAAAGTAATTTTAAGATGGTTTGACCCAGGTGTTTCCAAATTTCGCGGTATTAGAAACTACTCAATCTTCAGAATTTTTCTGCTCTTCAAATACTTGTGTCAAATACTGCTTTTATGTTTTTCTCCAATTCTTTGTTTCTGTGGATCAGCTACAAGTCACTTATCTCAGCCAAGTGGTTTGCAGACCAGAGTTTTGACTAGATCCATGTCTCCTAGTCTTTTTAGACTTTCAGTGTAAGGTACTGTTAGAAATGTACATAGCACATCAAAGACCAGCAGTAGTGCAACTCTGCTAACCCTCAGATCTAATATCTGACTTACTGTTCTGTGACACAGTAGGTAGGGCTGTGTTCCCATGAGACTGGTTGAACCGAGGAGATAGCTTGCTTTTCTGAACTCCTCGTGCTGAGTTAACACAGAAAACAAATTGCCCTTCCGCCTGTTCATAACCGTACCAGATAGTTATCTGGTGGGTTAATGAGTTGGGCTGGCTCAGCTACGGGTCTGATAAAGTGCTGCAGCTGATGCAAGAGAAGTAGCAGAATCACACAGGAAGATAAAGGAGGAAGAAACAAGAGCAGAGGGAGGCAAGAATGAGGTCTCCTTATTTTCATGGCAGAAGGGTCTTTAGCTACCTATGTTCCCAGAACAACTTTAAAGCATTATATTGCTAGATGCTTTAGCTGCCAGCTGTGGTTGAAGTACTTCCAACAGTAGTAGTGAGTTTTGAATGAGTGAAGCAAGGCTCCTTTGGGTAAAAGAGGAGACAACATAAAAGAGGGCACATGTGAAGAGTACAAGGAAATGGTAGTGTATGAAGTGACATGGTCTCGAAGATGAAGATGGTTGTTAGTTTGTAGGAGGTAGAATGGATTTTGGACAGCAGAATCTGAATCAATGACATACATTCCATTCTTGGGTTGAGGGCTGATTTTATTTGCATAACTTGACTGTATTTTACTGATACTCTCTGCACTGTGGGAGGATTTATGCAGCACTCCCCACATTCTTGCCCAGTGTACAGTGACATCAGTGCTAGACTTAGAGTAAGTACGGAGGCAAAAACTTGGGGGAGGCTTTAGGATTCTGTAGCAGTCGTATATGCAGACGGGTTTACTGGGACCTGCAGGCTGCCATTATGTGAAATAATTCTCACTCAGCATTCCTTTTTCTGTGTGTTCAGTGTGTTGCTTGCATTATAAGCAAACTTTTTATACTGTTTAAGTGCCCATATGCCTTGTTAGTGGCAACCACGAATCAAATGTGACAGTGGTATTGGTATCCTTGTTCGTCCCCAGTCAGTGCTTTGTTGCTATAGTGATTCCCTATGCTTGTTTTTTAATGAAAAATGGTGCATTCTAGTGTTTTTTTGTGAGTCAATGTTCTTGTTCTTCTAGGAGTGCTGAAAAGAATGGACTGGCTGCTAGATCTGATGGGCTACATTAGAAATTTAGCGTACAAGTCAACACCTTTACAAAATGTTGATCTTCAAGAGGTACATGCTGTGAAAATAATTTGCAGCTTTCAGGAGGAAGGAGGTTTTGATGTATTCCACATTATTCCTCAGCAATAAGTATTATTCCCCATGCTTTTATATTTCAGAAGATTGTCATACCTCCATAGAGAAATTCTGCTGAAATTTTGTGAAGATATGTGTATTTATAACTCTTACTTTAAAATAACTGACATTTAAATTATGATAGAAACTAAAGGCAACTAAAGGAAATCATTGCTTCAAATTTACTGTATTTAGAACAATTAAAGGAAAAATTAGAGTTCACCAGTAGAACTGTCTAAGCAGGTCAAAACTGTACAGCTGCTGTTTCTAAGAGGGCTTGGACAGTTTTAGGGAAGTAATATTGTTAAGTCTTTTCAGCTGGTTAAGTCTTCTGGTTGAGGACACAAAAGTAAGCTGCTGCTTAGATCAGAAAGGCATTCGTTACACTGCTGCAATATTTCCCAGCAATTTGTAGCACCACAATGGTGACGACCTCTAATTTCCCTCAACAGTCAGCTTGCTGTAAAGAAGTTATTTCCCCCATTTTAAATTAAATGTGGATCAGCCTTAAACTAAAGGATGGTTTTAGAAGAGTGTTGGTTCACTTTTTTTTTCTGTAGACATTTTAGTTTGAGTTGGAGTTTAGAAAAAGGCTTGTGCTGCTTCAAAGCATGAGAGAATATTAAGAACATTTTAGTTCTTGGATTTTGAATGTTAGCTGAATTTTCAGATGATTGTTTTGAAGAGCAAGCCACCACCTGGATTTTTGGTTTGGGGTTTTTTAATTGTTTTTTTTTTCCCCTTCTGTGTTACTGATTTAATAAAATGCATTTTTGCCTTTTTCTTGTTTAGCGCATAGAATTCCTCCTGTGGCTGTTTGCAGCTTCTGTGGTGGCCTGGGCTGACCATAGTGCACCATTACTGCTTGGCGTCAGTGCTAACTGGTCACCGTGGAAGCACCAAATGATACTACCAGAATTATGTGAGGGTCACATTGGCAAGCACCCCACCAACAAGCTTGCTGTGCAAGAAACTCTCACTCTCCTTCCAAGCAGCATTTCCCTTTTGCTGGCTAAAGACCCTTGGAAAGAACAAACACAGAAGGTAAAATTGCAAGTAGTGGTAAGCATTTTCCAATAGTCAGAAAGCACCATGTTTTTAGTCGTCAGCACAAGTCTTAAGTGGAGCAGTTATTTCCTCTGTGTCTATTGCATCTGACTCGTGATCTTGTTTTTCTTTATTTGCAATCAGATATGACTTGTCTCAAAAGATTGAATGTAGTTTCCCGAGTAAAATGTGAGAGTTGCAAAGAACAAAAAACATTCCAATGTTCGGAGTCAAACTCTTAAGAGAGTACAGATAGGAGGGGAGAGTTGGCAGCTGCTGTTAGAAAGTTAGTCTTTTAAACACTGAAAGATAGATCCTCTGCAGTTGGACGTCACCACAGTGGCAATTTAGGGCAATCAAAGACCTTCTGTGCAGTTTGCAATGTGTGTCATTTATTTTCAAGTATAAGCTGAAAATAAGTGTGGAAAATTTCACCTAATTTGGCAAGCCTCCTGTAGATTGCTTGTGGTTGTGACATGTGGAAATAACATTATAAACCTATAGATTAATAGTTAGCTGTTTCGTGCAAACCAGAATCCGCTAAGGACTGGTTCCTGTACCTTCCTGTACTCGGAGTTACCATTGAAGTTAGAATTCAGAATCTGGGAGGAAAGCAGTTGTGGGCTGTTAATATGCAAGTGCCTAATTAGGCTTTAGGGAAGAATTTGAGGCTATGCCCTGAAAATCATCCAGATAAGTTTGAAATACCACATTGTCATCCAAGCACCCTAGACTGCCAAAAAAACAATGAAAAATGAGAAAGGTCAAAAGAGCGACAAAGGCAGTAAGAGTTCTGAAGGATTTGCAGTAAAACATTTGGACAAGAGACTGATAAGAAAGGATTGTATTAATAGATTAAAGGCATGAAGAGGCAAGATGTACCTTCTTCGTTACAAATAATTATTGCTGAGGTAATGAGAAGGAATAAAGGCAGTTTCAGATCTAGCTGAGGGAGAAATTGCACTGACAGTGAGATGTACTTTAGGGCATTTGGATAGTTTGGGCAAAAGCTTGATTGGCCACTACCTCTGATTAGCTAAGTATGAGTTTAGCAGCAATCAGATGTTGCCTGTCAAACTGAAAAAAATTTATGGTATTCTGATACAGAGGCTCTTTTAATTCAGATTTTCCTTTATGTTTCAATCTTTAGTTCATTGACTGGCTGATCAATATGATGGAAAGTCCTAAGGAAGTATTATCAAAACCTTCCATGGATCTGCTGAAAGGTAGGATATTTTTAATTGGGTCTATATTTTTCCACAACTATCAGTACAGATCAAAATCCAGTTGTTAAAAGGAGTGAGGTAAATCTATACTATTAGTACATGTAGGAGAGCTATATTTTGTCTTTAAGGAAACCTTTGCAGTTAAGTTAACATTCCTGTCTGTAACACCTTTTTATACTTGGTGTCTCATCTGATGACGCTTACAATGTACCGCTAAAGATTGAAAGGATCTAAAGGTTCATCTGGTCCTACAAGCATATTTCAGTGATAGATCTGTGAATTGTGTTTGAAGTCACCCTTAAAAAGGCAACATACTATTTGGAAACCATCCAGTACTAGAATAGAAATCACGTAACAATTTATTCAGGTGCAACTGAAGACTGAACTGTGGGGAAGGGATAGGAGACAGGCAGTGACAGCCTTGTAGAGTGGTCTGACAAGAAAGGATAGAGGAACAAGGGCTACTGAAAAGATGTATGAAAAGAAAGATGGGAAGTACATGGTATTTTGAATTACAGAAATGGCCTGTGGCCCTAGCATGCATCCCATTGCTCACCTAGAGATGTAGGATTGTGAATACAATCTGTGCACGTCATTTTAAGAGGACACCACAAAAACTTTCAAGTGAAGTGAGTGTGCTTGTGCTTCTTTCCATTAACACAAGGCATCTCCTTTGAATCACCTGGTTTGTTGGACCTAAACATGGCTTTTTGAAATCCAGTTATAAGGATAATTAGCCTTGTTTTGAGGTTCTGCTATCTTTAATCACTCTCTGACGAGTGATTTCAAAATTCCGCTTTTGTGTCTGCTAATCTCCAACAGAAACAATGCTACGGGTTGTTGGAGAATCTCCTCTGTACATCAGAGGATTCTGATATACAGAGTATATATTCTCAGAATGCCCTGGTTGAGATGAGTCATTGTTTCCCTTGAGCTTTCCTTACTTTTTTTTCCTTTTAAGTGCTAGAAGATGAAACTCCCTTCTGGATGACTAGAATGTGACTGGTTTGGTTACTGGATTTTGCCTAAACACGTGATGCTTTCAAATTGTATTGAGGAATCAATGACTTGCGTTTCCAATCAGTGAATTGCACAGAGGACTTAGACATTGTATTTTGTGCTTCTGTCCTTCCCAGTGCCTCCTGTCTCTCCTCTTGCATCATTGCTCATTGAATTCAAACTTTCCGCAGTGTTGATCTACGTGTCACTTCAAAGTGATAATCTAATTAGCAGATGATGTGATATGATTTCAGTAGGAGACGTGCTACAAAGCAGTTGAAAGGCCTAGTAAAACATCACATTTCAGAAGGGTGTAGACACTAGTGTATCTTGTGAACAGCAGAAGTAGCAGCAGAACCTGTCAGGCTACGAAGAGAAAAAGTCATGAAAAGAGTCAGTAAAAGGAGAACTGAATCAATACCTAAGTTATTAAAATGACTAGGAAGAACACTCGCACATCCTTTCCAGTCTGGACTGCACAAATTAATGTTATTTGTCCTTGTCTTCACAGTTACACTTCTGGCCTTGAGATCTCTTGCAGAGTTCAAGAAGAAAGCAGTGTGGACTAAAGCTTATGGGTGGTAGCTGCATGCTGTATCTTATCCAATGAAGAAAACTGTTCATATTTGAAAGCATACTATTAGTATTCAGGCATCAAGACCACAAATTTCAAAGAGGTTTTCTATCTGGTGGGTTTGGATTTTTTTTTTTTTTCCCCTTTTACCTCCTCCCAAAGACTCATAAGATGAAAAAACAGTATTTTGTTTTTCACTAATGGTGTGTTGTTCTTTTAGAAACTACCTAGCATAGTTTGAGCTGTGCTGAATCTAAATGAGAAATACATGTCCAGTGTTTTCAATTGATTTGTTTCAAGTGACACCTGGGAGCATCAAAAGCTGGAGTGGAATATTCCTTTAACTCATGGAAGTTTTGTAGGAATGGGTGGAAAAAAAACCTTGTAAAATTTGTTTGGATGTAGCCTATTTACTAAAGTATGTTTTAGTGTAACAGACTTCTGAATGAGCATTATTTTTTAATTGGTAGCCTTTTTTTAGTAATAGCACGATGCTCTTGTGCAGCAGTGACAACACATTGAAGGTATGTAATGTGAGCAGGGCTTCTGAAAGAGTTTGTATGTTTGTCAGTTTTGCAACAGCGGTATCAAGATCATTGAAATAAGTCAATGATCCTAATGGCTGCTATGTCCCCAGCTGCAGTTTTCTTTCCACTTACAGCTGTTCTTGTCTCCTTTACCCTTCTTTGCACAGAAGGAGAGTTTTTCTCTGCCTCTGGGCAAAAGGGACAACACAGCAACTCTTTTTCACCTTTGCCATCTTAAAGAGATTAGCCCCTGCCATTTTCCTATTTAATACTCTTTGCTTTCTGAAGGAATAGAAAAGTTTTCTACTTTGCAGCCTTGCTAAAACGAACTTTAAAAGGGGTTTTGTATTTAGCAAACCTCCTCCCTAGAGCAGACAAAAATTAACTGAGCTGCTTGAGCACTGGTCCCTAATGTCTTCCAAAGCAGTACTAGTGAGAGCATTGTTGATTTTACCAGCTTGCATGAAATGTTACCACCCTACATCTAGAAGCCACAGGCTTGCAGGACTGAGCAATTCCTCTGGGGAAGAAATCCTCCTCTGACTTCTTTATGGGCTTTTCTCACTTAACAAGGTTACTGTGGGATGGCAGTGAGCTTCCCACAGCAATTAGGCATTTCTTCAGTGATTAGGTGTGTGGAGGATTAATGTAATACTCATTTGTATAATAATGGTAATTTCCTGAGCTGTACGCAGCTCTATACTGAGAAGACAGTCTAAAGGTGAATGTACAGAAGGACTCACTGAAAGCAGTTGTCACCGAGTCAGTATCTCAGTGCATGACATTTCCATTTTTGTGCACTTCTAAGTAACCTCTAACAAAGCCAAATATGTCACGTTTTAATGGTGCCATGTCTAGTGTACTGTTTCAAACTAACTTACACCTTTACTCGCCTGAGTTTGCATGTGTATTAGCATTTTAATTCAGATGAAGAGTTTGCCTTTTTTTAAAGGGAATCTCTGGGTAATGCCCACATGCTGTGTTTTAGTTTGCATAGTGGAGCTGTATATAAACATCTGAATTAAACCATACTGATATACAGCAGAAAAGGTAAGCCAAGGGATGGCATGGCATCACCTGAGGGTGGCAATGCTAACGCAGCTCCAGGGAGCACTGATGGTTTAGGAGCATATCTGAAATGTTTGTACACCAATGCACACAGTATGAGAAACTGCCATCCAGAGGGACCTGGACAGGCTTGAGAGGTGGGCCCGTGCCAACCTCATGAAATTCAACAAGGCCAAGTGCAAGGTCCAGCACGTGGGTCGGGGCAATCCCATGCACAAATACAGGCTGGGCAGAGAATGCATCAAGAGCAGCCCTGAGGAGAGGGACTTGGGGATGTTGGTGCATGAGAAGCTCAACATGAGCCGGCAATGTGTGCTCGCAGCCCAGAAGGCCAACCGTATCCTGGGCTGCATCAAAAGAAGCGTGGCCAGCAGGTTGAGGGAGCTGATTCTGCCCTGCTCTGCTCTGCTCTCCTGAGACCCCACCGGGAATACTGTGTCCAGCTCTGGAGCCCCCAACATAAGAAGGACATGGACCTGTTGGAGTGGGTCCAGAGGAGGGCCATGAAGATGATCAGAGGGCTGGAGCACCTCTGCTATGAGGACAGGCTGAGAGAGTTGGGGTTGTTCAGCCTGGAGAAGAGAAGATTCCGGGGTGACCTTATAGCAGCCTTGCAGCATCTGAAAGGGGCCTACAAGAGATCTGGAGAGGGACTTTTTATAAGGGCATGTAGTGATAGGACGAGGAGTAATGGCTTCAAGCTGGAAGAGGGTAGATTTAGAATAGATATTAGGAAGAAGTTCCTTACTGTGAGGGTAGTGAGGCACTGGAACTGGTTTCCCAGGGAAGTTGTGGAGGCCTAATCCCTGGAAGTGTTCAAGGCCAGGTTGGATGAGGCTTTGAGCAATCTGGACTAGTAGGAGGTGTCATTGCCCATGGCAAGAGGGCTGGAACTAGGTGATCTTTAAGGTCCCTTCCAGCCTAAACCATTCTGTGTGATTCTGTGAAACAGACTGGAAGCGTTGGTCAGTTCCCAGAGCTATGATATCATTGGTATTAGTGAGACTTGGTGGAATGAGTCCCATGACTGGAGTGCTGGGATGTAGGGCTTTAGGCTGTTCAGGAGAGAAAGACAGGGTGGAGGAGTTGCACTGTATGTAAGGAGAGGTTTGACTGTACAGCCCTTACAGTTAATGATGAAGTGGTTGAGAGCCTCTGGGTGAGGATTAGGGGGATGGAAAACGAAATAGATGTTGTAGTGGGTGTCTACTATTGTTCACTCAGCCAGGATGATAGCACTGATGATTTATTCTTTAGGCAATTAGGAGAAGTCTCTGGATTAGTAGCCGTTGACCTTCTGGGAGGTTTCAACTTCCCAGACATCAACTGGGAATACCAGACCGCTGTGACAAGCAAGTCTGGGAAATTCCAAAAGTTATGTGGAAGATTATTTCTTGTCACAAGTACTCAGTGAGCCAACTAGGAAAGATGCCCTCCTAGACTTGTTGTTTGTGAATAGAGTAGGACTTGTGGGAGATGTAATGGTAGGCAGCTGTCTTGGCCACAGCGATTGTGAAACAGGATCCATGAAAGCTGGTCAGTTTTTAAGAGCGACCTTTTAGAAGCACAGGAGCAGGCGATCCCATTGTGCCAAAAGTCAAGCAAGTAGGGCAGTTCCTCTTGGAACTCAGGCGGAAAAGAAGTTGTATGATCTCTGGAAGCGAGGTCAGGCTTCACAAGAAGATTACAGAGCTGTGGTTTACATGTGTAGGGAGTAAACATGAACTACCAAAGGTCAACTAGAGTCAAAACTGGCCAGTGTTGGGTCAGATAGCAAAAAGATCTGGTTTTAGTATGTTAAGAGCAAGGGGAGATCTAAGGAAAATACTGGACCAATACTTGGTAAAGATAGTCACCTGACAAATAGGGATGAAAGCAGAGGCATTTAATGCTTACTTTTGCCTCAGTCTTTAATAATACTGATAGACCTTGGGCTGCCTGGTCTTCTGAGTTGGAGGACATGTAGGAGCAGTGATTTTCCATTTGTGGACACTGAAATTGCAAATGACCAGTTGCATCAGTTGAATCTTTTTAAGTCCATAAGGCCTGATGGGATTCATCCAAGAGTACTGGAGGAGCTAGCGGATGTCACAGCAGGACCCTTGATCATCTGCAAAAGGTCTTGGGAGTCTGGGGAGATCCCTGCTGACTGGAAGCTAGGCAGCATTACTCTAATTTACCAGAGGGGCATGAGGGAAGACCCAGGGAACTACAGACCTGTTAGTCTAACTTCAGTTCCTGGGAAAAATTATGGAGAGAATCATAATGGGTGCTATTGAAAGGCATTTAAAGGACAATGCAGTCATCAAGCACAGTCAACATTGGTTCACAAAGGGGAAATCCTGTCTAATCTGATATCCTTCTGCAATGCGATCACCCACCTAGTGGAGGAAGGGAGGGTAGTGGATGCAGTTTTTCTGGATTTTAGTAAGGCTTTGGATACTGTCCCTCACAGTGTCCTTCTGGACAAGTTGTCCAGCTGTGAGATGAGCAGGTTCATGGTGTGCTGGATGAAGAACTGGCTGAATGGCAGGGCTGAAAGGATTGTAGGGAATGGGGCTATGTCTGGCTGGTGGCCAGTCACCAGTGGTGTTCCTCGGGGCTCAGTTCTAGGGCCAGTTCTGTACAGTGTATTTATCAATGATTGGGATGCAGGAGTTGAATACACCATTAGCAGGTTTGCTGATGATACTAAACTGGAAGGTGCTGCTGACTCTGTCAAGGAACAAGAGGCCTTGCAGAGGAATCTAGATAGATTGGAGCATTGGGCAGTCATTAATGGCATGAAATTTAACAAGAACAAATTCTGGATTCTGCACCTGAGACGGAGTAACTCTGGACACAAGTCTAAATTAGGACAGGAGTGGCTGGAGAGCAGCCCTGCAGAAAGGGATCTGGGGGTGCTGGTCGACAGCAGGCTCAATGGCAATCAGCAGTGTGTCCTGGCAGCCAAGAGGGCAAACCGCATCCTGGGCTGCATCAAACACAATGTACGCAGCCAGTCAAAAGAGAGGATTTTCTTGCTGAATTTAGTGTTGTACAGCATCACCTTGAGTACTGTATGCAGTTATGGGCCCCACAATTTAAGAAGGATGTGAAAGTCCTTGAATGTGTCCAGAGGAGGCCAACAAAGCTGGTGACAGGGTTCCTATGAGGAACAGCTAAGGATTTTGGGCTTGTCTAGTTTGGAGAAAAGGAAGCTGAGGGGCGGTGACCTCATTGCTCTCTACAGCTTCCTGAGGAGGGGAAGCAGAGAGGGAGGTGCTGATCTCTTCTCCCTGGGATCCAGTGACAGGACGCATGAGAATGGTTCAAAGCTGCAGCAGGGGAGGTTTAGACTGGACATTAGGAAGCATTTCTTCACTGAAAGAGTGGTCAGACACCAGAACAGGCTTCCTGGAGAGGTGGTTGATGTCCCATGCCTGTCAGTGATTAAGGGGTGTTTGAACAGTGCCCTTAATATGCTTTAATTTGGTCAGCACTGAATTGGCCAGGCAGTTCAGACTAGATCATTGTAGGTCTCTTCCAAATGGAACTACTCTAACAACTACAACTCTTTGTGTTCAGTGCACATAACTAAACTAGAGCTAGTTTCCAGTAAAACACTCTGAAAGGCAGATAAGTTGGCTTTTGGGTTCTCATTGTGAATCCTTTCATTCTATAGTGCCATTTCTATTGGGCTGCTGTACCTGCAACTAAACACGTAGCCTGTGATGGAGAGACTATTCCTCCTGTTCTGTGCTAGTGCTGGAGAAATTAATATGATTTTTATTTCTAGGTGATCTCTTTCAAAATAGTGTGTTGCTCTGGAGAAAATTACTTTCAAGGACTGAGGCGGGCAAGTTAGTTGCTACTGCATTTTAGATGTGTGGGAAGGCAGCAAAGGAAGCTGGTGGTGGAGATATTGGTAGGACAAGTTCTTGTGACTCCAGCATAGCTGTGCTGTGGGCAAACAGAAGGGATAACTTTTTTTCTTTCTAACTTTAACACTTAGGTATAGTTTCTTTCCACACTGTGTGTGTTTTATATGCATATTTATGACCTCAGTCTCACAGTACATAAGCTGTTACTAAAACCTACTGGTTTTTTAGATGTCAGACAAATGTAGTAGTCAAATAACCCCTCTGTTCCTAAAGAGGTTGTTTAATCACTTTTAATTATATATCACTTCCCTAGTGATATTTCTTCACCCTTGTCTATACAGCCATGTTATTTTGCCTGTTTATGTAGATATGTAAGAACAGTGCTTATTTTGATTCCAATATCAGGAGATCTAAGTGGAGATACAGATGAGCTGGGATCTCAAGACGTGATACAAGTTTTGAACAAAGATCTGTGTTCCAGAGGTGGAAAGACTTGGGCAACTTTTTAAGTACCTTTTTGCCTGTCCAATCCTGAGCTTTTCCAGAAACTAAGGTAAGGAGTTGAAGCTGAAGTTACAGTGGCCTGCTGTGGTCACACAGGGAAGGCTGATTACCTGGATCTCCCTGTTGCCTGCCCCAAGTTACCTCTGCACCAGAAAGAGGGGGGGAAGTCTTCTGTCATTAACTTCATGCCTTTTTCCTGCAGTTTAGGTTTGGGGGTCCTCCCCATAGTGAATTTTAAAGAATCCTTCTCCTATTCCAACCTTTTAGCCAGATGTAAGAATAAATGCAAAGGGAGGGCACCACATCCTGTTTTTTTTTTTTTAACATAAAATAATAAACATGGCTTAATATGAATGTCTGTGGTAGGTTTGACCTTGGCTGGCTGCCGTGTGCCCATTCAGCTGCTCCTCTTGCTCTACCCCCACAACAGGACAGGGAGAAAATATGATGAGAAAGCTTGTGGGTCAAGATAAAGACAGGGAGATCATTTACCATTTACTGTCACAAAACCAGACTTGACTTGGGGAAGACTTAATTTATTGCCAATTAAAAATAAAGTAGGATGGTAAGAAACAAAGACAAAACAACAAAAAAACCCACCTTCCCCCCACCTCTCCCTTCTTCCTAGGCTCAGCTCCATTCCTTCATTCCTGACTCTTCTACCTCCTCCCTCCCCAAGCGGTGTGGGGTGGGTAGGGAATGGGGGTTGCAGCCAGTTCATAAACCTTCATTTCTGCTGCTTGTTCTTCTTCACACTGTTGCCCTGCTCCAGCATGTCGTCCCTCCCATGGGATACGGTCCTTCATGAACTGCTCCGACATGGTTCCTTCTCACAGACTGCAGCTCTTCAAGAACTGCTGTACCATGAGTCCTTTCCATGGGGTACAGTCCCTATGGAAAAGACTGCTTTAGTTTGGGTCCCTCATGCGCCACATTTCCTGCCAGGAACTTGCACCTGTGTGGGCTCTCTGTGGGCTGCAGCTTCCTTCAGGGCACATCCACCTGCTGCAGCATGGGGTCCTCCAAAGGCAGCAGTGTGGATATCTTGTCTGGCGTGATCCTCCATGGACTGCAGAAGGACAACCTGTTCCACCATGGTTTTCTCCATGGGCCCCAGGGGAATCTGCTGCAGTGTCTGGAGTACCTCCTCCTCTCCTTCCCCACTGACCTTGGTGTCTGCAGAGCTGTTACGTCACATTTTTCTTATTCTTCTCTCTTACAGCTGCTGCGTAGCATTTTTTACCTTTTCTTAAATATGTTTTCACAGAGGCACCATCAGCTTCGCCGTTTGGCTCTGCAGTGTTCCAGGGTGGCTCTTTCAGAGCTGGCTGGAACAGCTGTGTCTGACAGGGAGGAAGCCTCTAGCTTCTCATGGAGGCCATTGCCGCAGGTTCCCCACTACCAAAGCCTTGCCCCATAGACCCAATACAATATCATGTTTCATCCTACATGGTATGTTAACTCCAGGCAGTTTGATGACAAAAACATTAGATTCAATTCCCAAGGGGAAAAATGTCCGTGTTTCACCTTTAGTGTGTTATATACTGGTTTGATGTGAAGTGTTATTATTCTGGCTCTCTTCTTCAAAGCTGTGATCCTATTCAGCTGTTCTATACGTTTCTTCACATTGTCCACATTGGAATCAGTTTGGATCAGACAGAAGTCCAAAGTGGGAGTACTTCTGTTTCTCTAATAAAGTTCCAAATTCCTACCTCTGTTTGCAGTGCTTTCAAAAAAAACCCCAACAAACCAGGGTTTACCCTGTACTATTGCATGTATGACCTTGTTGCTTATGGTTTGCAAATACTCCAGTGGTCACAATACTCTGCGCATATTGTCTGCCACATATATGAAATAAATAAAAATGATAGTAGGTGACCTTTCTTAACAATTGAGTTCACTGAGGCCAACTTCACTCCTTCCTTATATGCTCTCTTAGGCTGCTGGTTTAGGAAGTCATACAGGCAGAAGCCTCTTCATATTGTGATAATGTTTGTTTTCCCTTGAAATATTATCTTCCTTCCAACTATTATCTTTTCTCCCTCCAACTATTCTCTGTCCTTCGTCCCCCCAGTTTTCAGTCAAGCTCAAAAAAATATCCTCACTTTTCTCCCCCACCTGCTTGAATTCAAATGTAGGTGATAATCAATGTGGATGAAACATCAGAAAAGCCTCTGCCAGCCTTTAAGCAGTTATTTGTCCATTTTTGCCTGTACAGTCCACTGGGTTGCTGTCCGTATTCTTCATTCCAAACCTTTGAAGAGACTATGTTCTAGTTCCATTCTCACAGATAGTCCTACAGAAGTATGAGGAGCAACACGCTTGAGTAAAATCGCTAGAATTTTGCACATGGCTTTTGATAGTCATTCACTTCCCTTTAAAGAACAACATATATTTGGCCTAACTACATGACACTTCTTTCACTTATCTGTCTGCTGTTCAGCATGGAAGAAAATCATTGTGGTGAAAGATTCTTAATGTCTGCCAGACACATGATTATAAGTTTGTACTTCTGACCCTTAAATATCCCCTTCAATATGTAGTAGATGAGTACCTGATCACTTGCCTTTGTGGTTTAGCTGCATTTTCTGGAATCTTGTTTGGAGAAGCGAAGGTTGGGCCAGAACCTGAGGGATCCTTTGTGAATGCCTGGGGCTAATCACTATGTGACTCCCATAGGTTGCGAAGTTTCCAGCTTCTGCTCCTTGACAGATTCCAGTTCTAGCCAATTTAGCATTTATATATATGAGGCACATACGTGTTGTCCTAATATAAAATAATCTTATAGATCAAATGGTATTGTCATTACAGAATGTGTGTTGCTAATGAGGCAAGAATTAACACCAAAATAAGGGTTGTTAGTGTAATTGTGAGTGGAGGCACTCTTCAATTTTTTTCAGAGTTTTCTAATATATGTTAGAAAAAAAATACTCATTTTTAAAACTCCTGCCATTTGAAGTCAAAACGTTTGAAAGTAACTAGTTATTTTGAGCTGCTCCATTTTTGAGGTGTGTTAGAGACCTGCCTTTTCTGAAAATTCTACACAGACAGATAATGTACATGCAAACAGGAGTTTTGCATTGAAAATCTTTGTCTAATTTCTTTTTATCTATGATATGCAGCAGCCCACTGGGAATGTATTTCTTATTTCCAAACAAAATATCAACTTAGCTTCTTTTCTTTTTGATGTTGCCTGTCGCTAGGTGTGCCTTCCTTTCAGAGAAGAGATTCCGGATGATAAAGTACATACCTGAATCAAAACACAAAATGGTATAAGGACAAGGGATTGTCCAAAGTGTCTTCAGTTCATTTAGAAGGAACAATATGAGCCTTTATCTGGCAACTTGCACAGTTCCTTCCACAAACTTGGGAACAGAACACTGCATCACAAAGATGAGATCCTTCAAATTAGTGTTAAAGCCAATGACAGAATGAAGACTTGGCTGTAATGCAGCCAACTTCAGTTCAAATTTTTCAAAAGTATTTTGTTGAGAAGGAGAAGCGGTCTATTTACATGCAGGTTTTGGAGTGGGCTCTTTTTTCACCTCTTTGGAAAATCAAGCTGTAAAAATCTTAATTTAGATGTAACTTCTCATACCAGCTGCGAGAAATGACTGAGAAGGGGTTGCACAGAATAAGAGTATGATCAAATGGGAGTTGATTTTTTTTTTTTTTTTTTAAAAAGCAAACTTTAGTAAGTGGCTGTAAGGCCAGGATCATTGAAGCAATTTTTATATTTTTGTTTTGTATTTTTATGCCTCACACACACAGTGTCCTTCCAAATTCAATTATTTGTATTTGAAAGACATCAGAAATCAAAACAGCTGGTGATTAACTTCCTGGCAGTGGTCTGCAGGAGATGTGGCAGAGAGTTCGAGTTTGTGAAAGGAGTTATGCTGATTTGATTTTTTGTTGCCATAGGCATCCCAGTTGTGTTGAGACCCAGCTTTCTGGAAGATGACATACTTACCTATAAACAGCACTAGCAGGTACATTTTCAGAACATAGGGGAAGTAGATTGAGAAGGCGAATGGAAGTGGTAGCTTGATGGAGTATGTGCCAAAGGATTCAAAATAAGGCAGTGATACACAAATTGCAAATGCTGTAAAATAACATGGTAAATCTTTAGTCAAAAGTACGTTGAAGATCATCAAAAAACTTCATGTAAAAGTCAGTTACCTTTAAGGCACAGACAGCTGTATTATATGCTGAATTTACCACGTCATCCGTATGTCTATGCACATGTTGTTTTTTCCTTGAGTTCAGTTTTGTAGGTCTGAGGTGCTAATTGCTCTCAATACTAGAATTATCAAGTATTTCCTATTCAATAACAAGTTCTGTCACTCCTGGACTTGCCCTGTTTTCAATATGATCTCAGTGGGCACATTTGCTGGTGTAAGTAGGATAAGCTGCTAAGTATGGTCTGAGCCAGTAAGGTCAGCCTCAGTGGGGGAGAAGGCAGCTTTGGGACTTGCTGTCTAACGTGGTTAGTCTGGAATGGGGGAATCCGTGTGTCTTTTGTGGGGGTATTTTCCTGCTTTATCCAGAAAAATGAACGTTTTCCCACACTGTTAAAAAACAAAGCAACAGCAGAACAAAAAAACCGACCAGACACACAAACCCCAGATACCTATTAAGGAAAAAAAGTACAGAAAGAAGAAAGATAGGTGATGTACAGGTTAATGTGAGAGTACATAAACATTTATGACTACTTTAGCAACACAAAAAGAAATATCTTAAACACAAATGACAATTGAACTGATCAAATTTACTGAAGAAGATTAAGGAAGCAAGTCCTTGGTAGCTATCCCGTGTCCTTACCTTTAGCCAGAACTGAAAGGGGATAGAGCGGGATGCACAGTGAGAAGTTGAGCCACGTCAGTGGTAGGTAGTATATTCCTGTCCTTGCTAACATGTTATAAGTGTACCTGCAGCAAGAGGAACAGCAGATGAGCTCAGAGGGAATCATCAAGTCTTTAAAATAAAGGTACATTATTGAAAAATCCAAGGGAATTGCAGAAGAACTTGGAGCTGCCTATCTCAGAAAATTTCAGGGCAATACTGCAACAGTTTTGTTTAGGCTCTGACTGATGTCTCTATTAGGCTCTATTAGAAACCAGCATGATTTCATATTGGTCCATCAGAAAATGGGTTTCAGATAGGAATGTTACAACTGAGAGGGACAGGTAGAGTATGACTGTTGCTTGGGACTAAGAAAATGCTGATTTATGACCGCTCAACCAGCTACACCACTGCTGGAGGAGTATTCCCTTCTTATTAATTCATTTGAGTAATTTTGCATCATTCCTGTACTGTAGAAGAGTTTGATAGGCTATAAATGTACCATCTTGTCTCAAGTTTGCCCTCTGCAACCTCGAGATTGTCTCCATATTTTATTATCAAGACACAGTAATTATTAAAAGTAAGCCATAATCACAACCCAATACAAAAAGGAAACAGCTGCTCCCTCTTTATACCTTCTTGGGCTGTTTATGGTATAAGCAGGAAAGATCAGATACAGAAAACCTTGCAGAATTTGCTGTCAGTATATCATTAGCCATAATGCACAGGATATTTATGTCCCTGAAGAACTATGTGGAAGAACTTGTAATACTTCAAGACTAGCTGGCTAAGGGATGGGGTAGATTTATGTACACTTTTAGACATGACTGCTTCTTTGAGACGCTAGGACATGGCACAGATGCTGTAAAATAAATCAGGTAAGAATTCTAAATCTGTATGTGTTGCACTATGCGTTATTATTTGAATTGGTTATTTGCTGCTGTAAACCACAGTATCTTACCTGTTAAACAGCCACTGTGATGCTGGACTGTGTTCTTTAGCAATGATAGAAAATAATGATGCACTGATAGAACTATAATGCAGTGACAGGACTTTACAGCCAGTATTATTTACACTTTTGGGCTCTCTCCAGCTTTACAGAACCCTTTAATCTGAGATTAGGTTCTACTATTTTAGCTTTATGAACTTCAAAAATAGGATGGAGCGATAATCCAAATAATTAATACAAGTAGTAGTTTATTAACATATGTAGTACAAATACTCCGAAGCTAACTTAAAATCTTTCTTTCAATCCTACCTGACACTTTCCTTTTTCAGATCTCTTTTATAACATGTATTTCTTTTGCTGCCTAAATCTATATTCCCCAGTCAGTCCCCAAAGCAATGTATTTAAAATAGCAGAAAGCTATTTTAGCAGAAAGAAAAAAGTTAAAAAAATTTTGCTCCCATACAGAGTTTGCTATGTCTCGTTAAAATGCTTCTTAGTTCCATATGTCTTCCTTGCTGTAAGTCTACAAACTGAGGTCCATAGAGGCTTAAGTTACATTTGAGAAATGTTAGTGACTTCAGATATCAATGCAAAAGTCAGTAATGTGGAACTTTCACCGTTATACTTTTACCACAGGGAGGTACTGGTAACCTTCCACCATACAAAATTTTTGAGATAAAAATCCTGAATTGTATTCCTATCCATTTTGCCTCATACACGTTGTCCCTGTCATGTGATACGTGCCCTACTACACCAAAATTCTCAGTCTCTGCAGCAGGAGCTCTTGGCTTTTTGGAAAGCATGGTGCAATTAATGCAGAATAGTCTTTCCATCTTAGTAAGAAGTTTGGCCAGTGCTGCCTCACTGTGCTGCCAATCTTGGATCGAAGTGAGGTATTAAAAAAAAATTAAAAATTAAAGCAATAGGATTGTAAATCAGTTTCAGAAATTGCTGTTCCCCAGGAGGCAGTTGTGATTTCCTTCTAAATTTTTGTTAAAAAGGTCAGATCCTTTGAACTACAAATGTTAATGCAACAATTTACTTCTGTAAGTTACTCGGCCTTTCAACTATGTGGATTTTTGTAAAAATCAGTGAGTAGCTTATGAGGTCAAAGCTTTCATTTAAAATGGATAATATGCTTTTCTACCAATTTCAAAATAATGACATGAACCTGCAGCACAGTGGGAGTGGGGTTCTGCTCACCAGAACGACCCATTTTCCCCTCGTGATTTCGCGGTTGACTCCTTACCTGACCACATCTAATAAATTCCAAAGGAAAAATAAAACACACACGACGTATTTCCCTTGAACTTCTTCCTGACTGTTGATCACAACAAATAAAACAATTATTCTCTCAGTGATCTGAAAAGAAAAGAGAATTGTGAATTCAGGTAGCACCTTCTATAGCTCTCATTTCTGTGCCATTTTGGCAAAACAGGAGGCCACAGGTGAATCTGATTTTGTTTTACACAAATGCTCCATCGAACGTTTCACCTCTTGGCCTGCTTTTGTTCAAGGCCCCATTGGGCTCCAGCTCGGGGAACTGGAAACTGTTGGCTGCAGCATCACAGATCTGCTATGCTAAGGGTGGAGGTTTGCATGCCAACGGGGATGACTTGGGTTTGTAGCCCAGGAAACCTGTGGATGAGGCGGCTGAATTCGTGGGAGCAAGGACTTCTCCCATTTATGTCATAACATTTTCTTAGTGGTTGAACCTTATCCAAACCACAAGGTATGCCCTTACAAATGAAAACATATAAAAGTAGATTAAACAGGCAGTGTCTCCAGTTTAAAAAAAATAATACTTTGGCAATATTAAAGCTCAAGAAATCAAAAACAAATGTGTCTTTTTGCAGCTTTCTTGGACCAGTTTCCTGTTAGCGTCCATGCTTTGCTCTGTAAAATACATATATCTGTAATATTCAGCACTGTCAACAGTTGCTTGTGAAACTCTGCCAGAACCAGTTCACTCTGATTTACTCGCTTGTTTAAAAGTGTTGAAGACATGCATCGTTCAGTTGGTATGAATCAGTATAGCTTAATTGGGGGTTTTTTATACCCACTGTGATCTCTTCCATAAGGTACCTTAGGTTTAATGATTTTATGGGTTAAGATGTCAAGTCAGTGAAAAGTCATGAAATGAAAATGGATTAACAAGGTGATTTTTATAAGCACAGTCATTCTTCTTCACTGGTTTCCCCTTCCCCTTACTCCTACCTTAAATGAAATAAGAAACTGGCCTCTCAGCCAGTTTGTGTGGTAGTTTTGGTACATAAGGTTTATGGGTTCCTGCGTGGAACATTTCGCCCAGAGACTTACTTTGCAAACCGCATCTGTCGGATAATGCAGCTGTCACTTCACTATTCAGCAAAATTACGTGAGAGCAATTTTTCATACAGAAAGAGAGCATGTCCATCCCCTAGGGATCTGGTTCCTCATCTTGAAAAGCACTGAGGGGCCACAACAGACAAAAATGGTTTTGCTGCCTCTCATCCTGCCCTGACTGTCATCTGGTGCTGCTGATCCCATTGGTCCCTAGCTGAGGAACTGATTTCTAAGAAGGTCAGACATTGACAGACTTCTGCAGAGATGGGCCAGGAAACAGGGAGTGAGAGGTAGTAAGTCCTGGGTTTGTATGCTGATGCTGAGGAACCTGGCAAGAAAATGAGGGAACTGGGAGTATTGATGCAGGATCTGAAACCAGATACAACAGAGATAGGAGAAGCATGGTGGGACCATCATCACATCAGGGAAATCAAAACAAAGGTGAAAGCCATGTAAGCCTTGAACAGGATTGTGTGCTGGAGAGAATAAATGAAATAGAACCTGAGTTAAAATCATTTTGGTGAAGGGTGATAAAGGAGTGCAGCATTGGTGGTGTGAGCACTTTGTTACCAACCCTAAAATCAGACTGGGATGTGGAGAGAGAGTTCTGCAGGACTGTTAATATGAGAGAGATTTCAGGGAATTGTCTCACCTAGAGACCAAAGCTTTGTCATGACAATGAAGAAGTGGACATGTTTTTAGATGTCAGAGCTGGCAGATTTTCCAAACCGTCGCTTCCTCCTCAGGAGGTGGCTGGGTGGAAAAGTGCTAGAAAACAGCATGGGTCCAGTGATCAGGAGCTGACCCCATTTCAGTGAGATAAAAGGATAAGCAGTAGACAGGTAGCTACCATCCCCAGTTTCAAAAGGATGAGCACTGGCCAATGAGACAGAGTGGCCACGGAGACCCAAAATTCAGCCTCGTGGTCTGGGAATGAAAGAGGCTGTGGATTTCCTTCTCTCCCCAGGGCACAAGCAGATGCACAAGAGGCAGTGAGTATCACCTAGCTGGGGGTCAGCAGGTTTCCTCCATCACAGGATTCATGTTTGGGAAGGGGAGCAGTGGAGGCACTCAGCCTGACCAGTTGCAGACAATGGAAGTCCGTACTGAGACTGTGTAAGTTAAGCACCAGCCAGAGCAGGGAACTGGACCTGACACAAAGCGGGTCCCCTATAGGTCTTCTGTTCCTGTTAGACTGCAGTATCAGACAGCAAGCAATGGGATACACACATACAGGTATGCATATGTATATGTGTCTAACACATACATATATCCACATGTATATAAAAAGCATGTGTTGCTGCTCAGCCACAGCTCATTTCTCCCATCTGTCCTTGCATGAATGACAATACGGTATTCTCTGTTGCTACTCTGTTGCTTAAAAAAGAAAAACTAGAAGTCCTGTGTTTTCATGTTCATAAAAAGGAAGTATGTGCTGACACCTCACAAAGCATAAATACAATGGTTTCATTTTTCATTCCTTCTTGTTCTTTGTGTTAAGATCAAACTGGAATTTCCTTCCTCTCCCAGCACTGGTCTCTCACAGGATACAGTAAGTTCTGTAGAATGGCATAAATTTCCACAAGGCAGCCTGGGTGTTTGAAGCGAGTAAGTGAAACAGAGCAAATTAGACTAGCTGAGGTTATAGCAGGAGCAGGCAGCACATTCACTTCCATTTTTTAATAACTGTGACTGTGCAGTATCATACTTGGTACCTGAAACTCTTACATAGCTCTTCAATTTAGTGAACGTTTTAAACAAGTAAGAAAAGTGCAACTAAATATTTAGACTAAGTTTAAAATTAATTATTTTATCACAAAGCCATATTACATTGTCTTTGGTGTGGTAAATCCAATCCTGTTTGGACAGGATGAAGAACTGGTGTTTGTTCACAAAAACACCAGTCTTTTCTCACATCTTTCCTACTCTCCCCCATGCTAAAGTACCAGTTCCTTTACTCCCTGGCCAGACTACTACATTTTATTATCCTCTGTTTTGAAAACTGCAATGCTATGTGGCACATTCTCCTGTCCTCCTCCCAATCATTCAAGCTGCAGATGCCCTGAGACATCCCTTTGCACCAACTTTGTCACCCTCCCTTGTCTTCCGTTTCTCTAGAGCATCCATCACATAGGACTCATCTTTCTTTCATGGTGTGACATGGCCTTGGCCTACTGAACCCTTCTCAGGTGCCTGGTGGCCTTAGACTTTGTCCCTCAGTGAGGCTATCCTGAATGGGATTTTCCAGAAAACACCTCCGAATTTCCTTTTCCACTATCTGTAATGTGTATCTCAAAGGGTTCCTTGTAAATGCACAATAAATGGGTATTATTCATCCAAACTCTGCTTCAATCTTGCCTCTGCTATAATGCCTACAAAACCACCAACCACCACAGGGGTGCTTTCACAGCTTGTTTTATTCACAGTGGCATTACCTCCACCCTCGTGCTTCCCTGACATTGCCAGAGGCACCTGTTCTCTCACCCTAGAGATCACCTATGGGATGAACTTCACTGTGGACGTGCATGTGTGTGCATGGCCTGACAGATGCATCTGGGGATATGTTTTAAGCTTACAGTCAGAACAGGTGGTGGGAATGCAGAACAGGGCAACCACTATCAAATTCTTGCAGCTCCACCAGTGCCCTGACTATGTGCAGTAGTCCAGTAGACTGCAGTAAGGTAAGCTCTAACTGTCCTTCCCCAGTTCACTGGGGAAAATGGATCTTCCCCCACCCCCCCACCCCCGGAGGCAGGAAGGAAAGTGTGGCAAGGCACACAGCAGTAC
>VFFE01008071.1:328366-363856 GCA_008921705.1 Burhinus oedicnemus
CAGCAGTACTGTTGGTACAGAAATGCTTAACCTGCACTCTCACAGCAAGCAAAGTCTACACCAAAGAGCTTGTACACGTTGCTTGGACAGCATGAGACTACTGCTGACATCAAGGCAAGAGAGTCTGTTTGTGGTGAGAGAACACTTGGGGAAAGAACCAAGTAAGGATCCAAAGCTATTCTTGCTGTGAGGCAAATGTTTGGAGTCACAGTTCCCTGAGCCGTCACCTCCATGCTGCCCTGGAGAGCACTGCAGTAATTGCACTGCCCAAGAAAGGTCAAAGTTTTGTTGCTCAGAATATCCATTTCATATCTATTGTCTTCTGCGGCGACACAGAGCAGTGTTTGTGCAGGCTTGCCTGATCTCTGCTTCTGTGGGGCTGGGTAGGAAAGGAACAGACTATGTCAGGACTGGGGAATGTGTAAACTCTGCCAGGACAAGCCTTGCTTTAATGACTATTGGCATTAGCAGGCTGCTCTTGTCTCCAAAAGATGATGTGAGATTTGCTACAGGACACATTAGATAGATAGGATACTTTTCCCGCCCCCCCCAGATTAGTATAAAGGCATGTAGATTTAGCCAGGGAAAAACAGTTAATTGCATTTTGACGCCTTTGCTACCATACTTAGTGAGCAGCATAAATGAGAGAGATCTGTATTAGTCAATCAATTTCTAATGGACATTTAAAAAGAGGAACATCTTCACCCATGCAATATGTCATTTGACAAAAATGGGCTATCCAGAAAACTAAAAACATAACTAACTACTCTTAGTCTTCTACCTTCTGACTCCTGAGAGCAACACCAGTTTCACCATTATTCAAATACCATGGACTGGAAAAGTTGAAGGTAAACTCACATCAACATTTTTACTTTTTCTAATGCATTAAGAAAAATACCAAAACCTGAGATTAACTCCCAACAGAAAACAAGAGTGTGGTAAGGAGAATGACAGAGAATTATCTTGTTTTCTGCTATAGCATGTGCTCTTTTGGCTGGTTTCTACCTACAGCTGAATATATGCCCTGTAAACCCCTTAACAGCGTCAGAACCTCTTGATGCTGCCACAATTTGTGCATGTCTGGGTTTGAGAGGGCAGAGACCCTTACAGCAAGAATATGACAATTCTCCTTCCTTTCCATTTCTACCATTAATTCTTCTTCAGTCCCTTAATTTCTCTTTCTTAATCAATTCTTTTCCTTCAGTGCTCCATGACCACCAGCAAACCCTGCTTCCGGAGACTTGATGTGCTGGTGGTTTTCTCACTGCCATCCCTTTGCTACCCCACAAAATCTTGTCTTGTGCTTGTCTACAAAATAAATACGTACTTTTCAGTGAGGAAATGGCATGGAAAAGAATTAGCTACTGAAACTTAGGCTCTGAAACGTCTTCTGGCTGTAAACAAGTCGGCTGGGGAGGTAGTGTCCTCAGCCACTTATGGCGCCCTAGAAATGGTGGCTGCCCCATTCCTGCAGGTGGCCGCTCCTCTGGATGTCATCCAGGTCCCTGCTGTTGTGGGCTGGGCACGGGGCACTCGCTATTCAGTTTCACTCCAAAAGAAAAATTTGAGCGAGGCGCTCTTTCCCAGCCCAGTTCTGAGGGCTCAGTTCCTGCTGTTAGCAAACCATTAGCAGATCAAGCTCCCTGAGGAAGGGTGTGGGTGGAGCATTCAGGGTAGCTCAGCCTGGGCTTGTCCCCAAGGGCAGCCATGGCTGAAGTGTGTAGGTCATGGAAGGAGGGTCTTGAGAAAGGGACTTACCTGCAAAAACCTGGGGAACAGACGGCTTTTATCAATGCCAATGAGGATGTGTAGGATCTCCAATACAGATAGCAACTGGCAAAGGCGCATTACAAGTCCTATGGAGTAAAATGTGTCGGCCAACGAATCTGCAGACAAAGTGAAGAGGAAAATTAGAGGGTGGTTATATAGTAAAAGTCTGAACCAACTACTGGGTTTGCTCTTGCCCTATCACTACTGGAGAGGACACGAAATACAGTGTGCACAGTACCAAACTTTTGGGTAGCAGAAGCAAAGCTTCGGGGAGAGGAGGAGGCAGTCGACTCTGTGAGGGTGGCCCTGACACAGAAGCAGGAAGCTAAGAAAATAATGGGATCTCCTATACTTGATGCACTGGCAAACGCTGTGCAGAATATGTTGATTTAGAGATACCATTTTTTGGTATTTCTAAATGTGAGGAAATGTTTAGGAAATGTATGAGGAATGTCTGAACATGAGGAGATGTTGAGTTCCTGCCTGTATCTGTACCCATGGCACTTCGTAAAACAAGTAGACCACAAAGTACGTGTGTTATGTGCCTACAACTGTCCACCATTACAAACCATTTTAAATTTCCAGTCACTAGTTTTCTATTTTTGTGCCTTCACCCCAGCACAATGGAAAGAGAAATATGTTGTCATGTTTTTGGAGACAGAGTCATGTGCAATAACCAGAAATATATTCCCTCCTAGTGACTTCAGTAAGATTTATATTCACTATAACGACGGGACCTGGTCACATTTAGGTCTATCTCTAAGTCAAATATTACTAGCATGCTGCTGAATATTAAAGCTTATTAGCAAAACCAAAGTTTCCTTCCTGATGTGATACAGACAGAATGAAGGTACCGGTAGTTTGTTCATCCTTTTTAACGGAAGAAACAATGTTTTTCTAATTGAAATTACTGCCCCCAGTATTGGGTGTACACCTATTCAGAATCCTAACTTTATCTCTAATTTGATGTCTCTGTGTGTCACTGCCTCTTAAAATGTTTAAGGAAAATATAGAAAGAATCCTACCTTTTCCAAATGACATGAACCTGATGATCATATTTGTAAATATCCAGGAATGTCCACAGAACTGCATTAAGTCATACACAAAGAGGTAGGTGTTCATGGTAAAGCTGTGGAGGTGAAAATGATAAAGCAAACTGTATGACTTACTACAACATTCAAGCTTTTTGACCTGTAGAAATTGCACCCTCTTTGGACATGTTAGTAAATTGAAGAAAAATGGCTGAAATGTAAACAGATCAGTGAAAACTGCCCGTGTCTGTCAGTGGCCACAGAGCAGTACTGTCCCTAATGGACCAAAGGCTCCCTTTGCTGGTATACCTAGGCTATGCCCAGAAAAACTTTCTGAGCTTCCACTTGAAGTTCAATAAGGCCAAGTGCAAGGTCCTGCATGTGGGTCGGGGCAATCCCATGCACAAATACAGGCTGGGCGGAGAATAGATCAAGAGCAGCCCTGAGGAGAGGGACTTGGGGATGTTGGTGCATGAGAAGCTCAACATGAGCCGGCAATGTGTGCTCGCAGCCCAGAAGGCCAACCGCATCCTGGGCTGCATCAAAAGAAGCGTGGCCAGCAGGTTGAGGGAGCTGATTCTGCCCTGCTCTGCTCCGCTCTCCTGAGACCCCACCGGGAATACTGTGTCCAGCTCTGGAGCCCCCAACATAAGAAGGACATGGACCTGTTGGAGTGGGTCCAGAGGAGGGCCGTGAAGATGATCAGAGGGCTGGAGCACCTCTCCTGTGAGGACAGGCTGAGAGAGTTGGGGTTGTTCAGCCTGGAGAAGAGAAGATTCCGGGGTGACCTTATAGCAGCCTTGCAGCATCTGAAAGGGGCCTACAAGAGATCTGGAGAGGGACTTTTTATAAGGGCATGTAGTGATAGGACGAGGGGTAATGGCTTCAAACTGGAAGAGGGTAGGTTTAGATTAGATCTCAGGAAGAAATTCCTTACTGTGAGGGTAGTGAGGCACTGGAACTGGTTTCCCAGGGAAGTTGTGGAGGCCTAATCCCTGGAAGTGTTCAAGGCCAGGTTGGATGAGGCTTTGAGCAATCTGGTCTAGTAGGGATGTCCCTGGCCATGGCAAGGGGCTTGGAACTAGATGATCTTTAAGGTCCCTTCCAACCTAAACCATTCTATGATTCTATGATTAGGGTGATCTGTGGCCGTACTATGAAATTTGTTGCTCTAAAGGCAAAAGTAACTAAAGGAAGACACTCCATTTAGTGCTGGATTCAAGCCTGAGCCCTTTGGCTTGGCTCTGCCTTGACGGTGTGGCCAGACTCGAGGGACTGCGGGGCTTCCACCCACCGCAGCCCTGCTGAAGGCCTGGGACTCTCACAGACACCAGCCTTGGGATTTCAGCATCTGGGTGAGGTTTATCACGTTCTTCCCAGAAGGCATGCCTCTAATATGCATTCAAGTCAGCTTAAAGTACAATGCAAATAACTTGCAGTGTCTGCAGCAGACAGCATAGTTCTAAGTATTTATAAAAATGTAGATAAAGAAATGGAAAAGAAAAACACATCTCAATCTGCTTTTAATTGACACAGTCTGAAGGATATCTGTCTTTCCCTTTTTTAACCAACTTGCTCTACAAGTTTTCCAGATAAACGTTAAATTAGGGTCTTTGTCTTTCTGCACAGCCTGTGTTTCAAGTTGCATTTAACAAAGTGAATTTCTTCTGTTGGGGCAGACTAACTTTTGTATCTATTCTAACCTAATTTTCATAGGTAGTCTGACTTTTTGCAGAACTCTATAGGTGCTGGAGATGCTTAATTTCCCTTTTCCATCAATGTATTTTCTTCTGGCTTATTCCAGAGAGACAGGCTTGCCTGTCCTCCAGCTATGAAAAGGACCGTCTGCCTTTCGGGGAAATGAATTTATTAATTTTCTACTAGAATTTATCTCCTGTGTTTGACCAATTAATTTCCTGCCCAAATAAGAAGTAAGATCACTTTAAGTTGCCCCTTGATCCAGTGTGTTCATGTGGTGTGTCTCTGCCATCAAACTTTATTTAATTTGTATCTGTACATTAACAAACACAGTGAATTTCTGTGTTCAGAAATATCTAAATATGATAAATGCATATCCGGCATTCCCAGCATTGGACCAACACCATAAATAAAAATACACACTTCTGTAAATTCATCTAGATAAACTGATCGTCTGAATTTTTAATCTAAGTATTTCCTAAGGAGCTCATAGAAAATGCCTTTCTTCCTCTCTCCCTGTTACTTAGGATGGCTGCTATTCATATCATCACTTCTGTGAGCACAGAAAGATTTGTTGGCGTAATTTACCTCCTAAGAGACATCAGCGCCCTTTGATACTATGGAAATAAGGTGTATGAGGACCCAGACAAAGGAATGTATTCCACAAACACTCCTTTTGGGAAACGTGTAATACAACTGAATTGAACTAAAGTTCAGTGAGCTCCATAAATATTGATCCAAAATCCCATCTGCTTTATTATTGAATGACGCTTTTTTCTCTCTTGTGGTAGGAAAAAAAAAAAGATGGGACACTGCACATTACAAAAAGGCAAAAAATTAAGAGCATTGTTCTGATTTAGGAAACAGCCTTATTACTGGATGGATAGGATTTACTGTAATGGGTAGGAGAGTTAAAGGAAGAGTTATAAAATTCTTCAGGCTCTCCAGTCAGCACCTCCATCAGTCTCTTTGGTCTGATATTGTCATGTGGGCTTTGCACAGGATGCAAGCTGAGCATATGGGTTCTCTCTTCTTCTGAAGTTTAGTTTGCTACATCTGTCTCTCATCCTCAGAACTTGTCTGTCAGTGATTTGGGCTTATTTTCCAAACTCTTCCTCCATTGGCTGGCTAGAAAATTGTTGTCTTTACAGTTCTTATGCTGCTTAATCTTGGCTAAACAGGGCGTAACCACAAGGACATTTGTAAACGCAGCTTCACACTAGAATTTTGGCAATATGGCAGCCATCGCATGTTAGAACTCATCATCTTTAAAACGTACTGGCGACTACTAAAATACATACACACTGTTGGCATTTACGGAGGGCCCCATAGTGCCAATGAAGTGTAGAGATGTGCTGGCAGCCAGCGTGCCGTTGTTACCTGGAGGACTGATCCTGGCCACAGAGCTGCAAGCAGCACAGCTCCTTCACTTGGTGATGCTCTCCCTACTGCGTGACGGAACAGCCCTGATCTCAAAATGGGCGTTCATCCTACTCTGTTAATCCCCGCACAAAAGGTACCTAAGACCAAAGAGAGGCTTTTGACAGAAGTGAAGAAATCTGCAGAGAATAAAAGGTGATTTCAGTGTAATCAAAGGAAACTGAAATGTAACTGTTCTCTAAGGTCTTTCTCATCCAAAGGCTGATCTCTTTACCTAGAGAACCAGAAGCAGAATGAGGATAACCTATTTCACTGTCCTAACAGTTTTGTGTCACAACACAAAATTCAGCCACTGGCTTTTATTTGAAAAGTCACTGGCAGAAGAGGCGGGCTTTACGTAGATTTCCTGCTCCCCTCGGTTCACAGCAGGCATCACCCCACTTTTACCTCAGGAAGCCTGCTTCTGCAGCTTGCAGACAAAACACTGCCTAGCAATCCACCAGGTCCGTGGTGTTCAGCTCCTGACCCTGCCCCAGACTTGCTGGCTGACCTTACAAACCTCAGATAGCCTCCCTGGCGCGTGCTTTGTAAAATGGACTTACTGCTGTGTTTATTCCCTGTACTGTGATGTGCTTTAACACTTTCAAGTTGCTTTCATTCGAAGGCATTGGTGGAGCACTGGACATTTCAGTACTCTGCCTGCATTGATGACAGGAGAAAGAAACAGACATGGGTCTTGCAGTAGAGAGACCCAGAAGGCCGGACTTGCTGTCTGTTGTTCTATTTGTCAGTTCCACATTACTTACTGTGGCTGATTTTATACCAAACACATCAAAATGCTGGGGATGCATTTATCATATTTAGGATCAACCTTGCCTAGTGAAAAACTTTATCTACTTTCTCTCCAGGCTTAAAACCTAGGAAACTAGATGAAACACAAGACCACTCAGAACTAGCAGACACAGCAGCATGGTCCCAAACATCCTCTTTTCCCTTTTATTCACCAGCAGAGATTTTACCAGTGATATAGTTTTAGCTTGCAAAGCCTGACGTATTTCCACAGGCAGAAAAATCACACAAGTTTAATTGCTGCATTTTATTATTTTTAGCATAAAGTTCTTGAGCGCGTTTCTGTGGTAGCTGTCATCTGAGGCAAGTTTGGAGGCAGGTGTCCTCAGTGTCTGACGGGTAGTCAGGACCACGTCCCCCTTGAGCTAAGGTGACAGGTAGCACAGAGGCGGCACACAGCTCAGGGCAGCCCTTGGCCCAGCTGGGTGTCCCTTGCAAAGTGCTGGGATGAAGGCCACACTCAGGTCCCTCGCAGGGGGGGTCCCACCCAGGCCCGCGTGAACTGAGCACTTCCCTGCCTTCAGAGACACTACACGCCGCTGCCTTTCCCATGCGCACATGAGGAAGCAGCCCTCGTGCTGAAACCAGACAGTGAAGTTCCTTTTTTTTCTTTTTTTTTTTTTTTTTTTTTCCCTGCAGGAAAGGTCTGCTAGAAAAGCCCCTCTGCTGACACAGTTTCCTTTTAAGTCGTATTGGTCTGAACTTCTACCCCTTCCCCCTCCCACTCCTGTGACAACTGCAAGCGCTGTAGCTGGGGAAGAAGAAAGCTGCTGAGAACCAGTATAAAAAGATGCGCTTCTCTCACACGTGCACATCCCACCCCACTTTTTTTTCCCCTTCCTTTTCACATTTGAGCAGTCTAGGTCACCTGCGCTCAAGAGATATTACCTGTTGCAGGCGTCGGATTGCTGCTGCTGCTCCTGATCTTTCTCCTTCTTTCTCTCTACAGCTGCAACAGCTGTTTGTTAGATCACCCCTCCTCTTTCCTCTTCCTCCACCCCACGACGTCACCGTATGTGGCACGAAGCAGGAACAACACTGCACTTCCCGAGAAAGGAGTTTCTAACCCCAAATATTTCCACTCCATTTGCCCAGCTCCTCGCCCAGCCAAGCCTAGCCTAGTTTAGCCTAACCTAACCTAGCCTAGCCTAATCTAAATTGGTTTCTTGCTGTTGTACCAGCAAGCTAGGCTGTAAATGCCACTAACTTTGACTTTTAACCCAGAGCAATATTTTGAAGGATTACTGGAGAGAAGAAATGCAAAATTAAAAATTTTTCTCTTCTGCTTAAATCATCAGCACTAAAACAATGCTAACAACACTATCAAATGATCAGGAAGGCTGGGAGCATAGCATAAAAGTAGCACTTTAAATTACTTCAGATAGAAGAAAGAATTTTCCACTTCTTATCTAGAAATGTCTATTTATTCATGCCCCTGTGAAATATGGACATTGCTAGCAGAGGAAATGTATGTGTGCATCCTAGTTTACTTCTGCCCGTAAGTGTCTGGGATGCCTCAGCATAAATCAGATGAAGAAAAATGTCATAACATGTTTATAAACTCCCTTCCGCCAATAAATAAGTTTTCCCACTGGCACAGGTTGAAAGCACATCACATCCTACAGTGAGATTTGAAATTTGATGTTGTAACTGAAGAAGTCACCAAGGACATAAGGAGCACAGGATGTTATGTGTAAGTACAAAAAGGCTGGGAGAAAAAAATGTAACTTACTGGATCTCATCCCTACTGCGAGTGGCATTGAGCTGCTGGCAAGACCATCTCCACTCCCTGTGGTGTCCCGGAGAGGTGAGGAATGCCTCCCCGGCAAGCAGGTGATTTGCTGCCAAACACAGTGGGACACTGTGTGTTTCCCAGTCATGTCTCCCATCTGGGACCTTAGCAGAAGGGTCACACAGTTATGCCTGGCTTTCCTCCTGGTTTGGCAGTTCGCTTTTACTGCTCAAGAATCATCATCTTTTTCTAGGCTAAAGAACATATTTCTTTCTCGAGAAGAAATAATAAATCAGCATTAAATGAAGGGTTAAACAATCAAACAAATGGCTATTGAAAGGCTCAGCCCACAGCTCTTGCAAAACAGCTCCCACACTGCTTGCCTCTGGGAGGACAACTGGTGTGACTAATACTGCCAGTAGTTAAGCTCAGGGCTGTAATGGGATCCAGCTGTAGGAAGAATAGCTCTTTGCAAACATTAGGCAAATGCATAAAAGCAACAAAATCCCACCTAGCTTTGTGATGTGGAAAATCCCTCTTGTGGGCAGCTGCCAAGTTAAAGCTCCCACGGATGACAAGGGCACCTGCAAGAGCTTGTGAGCTGGACACCAATGCCCTTCCCTGGTGCCGGCCACCCCCATGGCGCAGCCTGGCAGGAGGCAGGGGGGCAGCTGGGGCAGCCCATGCTGGGACCCCTGCACCAGCCAGCGCTGCCCTGCCCCAGGCAGGGCTTTAGGGCAAAACAAGCGGTGCTGAGGAGGTGGTGCCCACCTCTGGAGCCTCTTGAGGGCTTTCCTGTTGACAGCAGCTTGGCCCTGTGGACTGGATGGATGCTCATTGCCTGCTGGGAAAAAAATCTCCTGGTGTGATGCCATGTGAAAGCAGTGATGTTGTTCTCCGAAAGGAATGACATTGGTGCACTCCAAGCCTGCCCTGTGATGAGGAATGAGGCACTGCAAGGGGCAATGGCTGGAAAATTTGCTTCAAAGGTGTACTTCTGACCAGAACTATAATGTGATTATAAATACACCCATGTGAGTGGCAATGCACCGCAGTGGTGGAAGCAAGGTACAGAGCTCATAAATCCACTATTACATGGATATTCAAATTCTTCTCTGGGAGATGCAGCATACAACTCAGCCAGTGGGTTGTAGTAGGTTTGGCCAAGCAGACCTGATGCTAGCCCTTAGGATCTGTTTTTCATGAGAAAAATCCTTCTCTAAAATACAAGTTTTTCTCTGTGTACAACTTGCAGTTGAAAATGCATGTAAGGTCCCTTTAGCTGTGCGATTTGCAGTGGTTTTTGTAGTGTGATGCCCTAAAGGTATAAGAAAGGAAGATCAATAACAAGAGGTAACAGCTTTTATTAGACTAGACAGAAGTGGGAACAGTTCCAGGCACAAAGGGTGTGGAGAAAGGTTTTTATGCTTACAACATTTAACAACTTTGTAAGCTGCAAAGACATTCAGATGAACACAAATATTAAATGACACTATTGGAACACGTTACCTGGATGTGGGAAGACTAGAATAAGACCTGGGAAAAATATCTAGCTTTTATTTTTGAAAAATAAACTTAATTCTCCACTCCAGCTGCTTCTTTTGCAGACAAACTTCTGTCTATAAACTATTTAACCAGCACAAAAAAATTACTTTTATGTAACTGCTGGCATCTCTTAAAACAAGCTTCATGACTGTTGAGCGGGTGTTAAGCCTGAGTCTCCTGGATTTCTCAAAATCTAAACAGATTGTAACCGCATTTGGTTTCCCTGCGTGATGAGGTGGGAAAAACGTGTTCTGTGTGGGCACGTTGCTTGTGTCAGGAACCATTGCAAGGGGGTCCTTTCTGCATAAAGTTAGCAGCCCTGAAACGTTTCATGTGATATGGGAAGAATCTCATTCTCTTCAAAGAGGAAACATCACCAGGATAAAACATCTGCTCTTTTTTTATCTGTTACAGCCAATGCGAGCTTTTCCCAAAAAGTGGAGACCAGAACTGAGGCCACCTCAAATATTTCCAAATCCTTGCTATAAAAGCAATATGCAGATGTGTCTTAAAATTAATTTTCAAGTGTTCCTAGCTGTTAACTTTATGTCTCCTTTCCTCCGTGACTAGGTTTTTTGGCTACCTGAATTCAAGCCTGCGTTTGGCCAGTGGATTACACTAGTTTAGGCACTGGTAAATCATAGTGCTTAAACATGTGTGTAATTGGAAGCACACACTCCAGTACTATTGACTTCAGTCAAAGAGTAAATCCTGGGCTGCCTGGGGGCCATGAGGCTGATGTGGTGCGGTGCTGGACGCTCCCATTCCTCACTAGCAGGCAGAGTATTTGCCCAGTGCCGCGTGGTGTTTATGTCCAGTGACCAAGCCTGCCAGTGAGAAAAGGAAGGCTGTGCAGAGGCAGCAGAGGAAGCAAAGTCATCTCCAGACTCCCCAGTAACGGGGAAAAGCGTCCATGTTTTTGTCCATACTCTCAAACCGGGCAAAAGAGGAAGCAGCAGCCGTGCCAGCTTCATGCCTCTCACACCCTGGCTGCTTTAGGATGACGAAATGTGATCAAGCACTGTGCCCACAGGGTTCACCAAACAGATACACAGCTGGCAGGAGTTTTAGCTTTACAGTTTCATCATGTGAAAAACAGATGAAGTTTGGAAATGCTTTTGGTGGAAAAAAAAACCCCAAAACAACAGCCAGTCTCTTTGGCTTTGGCCATCTGGGAGTGGTCTTTTGCTTTTACCATCTTTCAGGGCAGTTCGGTTCCAATGCAGGCAGGGGTATTTCAGAAAAAGCAGCCTGGTGGCGTTTCCTTGCCGCTGCCCTGCAGCCGGAGCAGAACAAGAGGAAGGATGAGGGAAGCCAGACAAGAGCCTCCTGGCAGCTCCTGTCCAGACCTCCCAAAATGTCACTTGGAGGAGACGTCACAGCCTTTCCCTCCATACTTGTCACCTCCTGGGAGTCTTTGAGAGAGCATGTCACCTGGTCTCTAGATTGACCTTTGCACTCGCAACCAGCCTTACAACTCTGTAGGAATATGTTGATTTGGGGGATTCGTTGTTTTCAAGCATTGATCTCCCGGACTACAAGTTATTACCCCAGTCCCCGGGCACGGATAATTAATAGAAAACTACTGGCTATGCTCTCAGCATAGGATAAAAATGCAAACTGTTGTGTTTCTGTAATATACCTTAATCCTGTTTTTCATAAAACTATTTCCACATGGAAGCAACTTATTTTTGTGATGCAAAGGATGAATTCTTTTTAGGCTGATTATTAGAATCTGATTCTACTGTTCTTAAAGAATCTGAATCTGCATATTCAAGGACAATATAAACTATTTTTTAGGGTAACAATTTTTTACAATTTAATTTTCTTACAGGGAGTGTTGTAAATAGCATCACTCATTTTACATTTTTAAAAAAATATCCTTTATCCTTCAGTAGAAGTTCCTGTCCTTCCTTCTCATTCCCAACCAGCCTTTTTTCAGCAGAGTGGGAAATTCACTGGTTTTGCTAGGGAGGCTGTGAAAGGATTAACTAAATATCAAAGACATACCCAGTTCTGAAATGAGTCATGCTTCTACAGTCTCTGTACCTCCCAGTTCACTGCACTCAGTTTCATTGCTGTATGAGACCCACAGGCCCATCAAATATGCCACTACAATAATAATGAGGAATTACTGCTTGATAGGCTGGGAGATTTCCCTTTTTTAAGTGTTAGCTGTTACCAAGTCATTCATAATGGAAGTTGTGATAATAGCTTCTGACATTTTCTAGAAGTTTAATGGTTCGCACAAATAGTGACCGTTACCCTGCTATCGTGAACTGGGATGGAGATGTGCCCTATTTTTCCTTAAAAAAAAAAAAAAAGGAAAAAAGAAAAAAAAAGGGAAAATGAAGAGTTTAGTATCTTGAAATACTCCTAGTGACCAGTAATCACATTCAGCACAAATCCTTTTTAAATACATGTGACTAGCTGTGACAGGATTTAATGCTGTTCCCAAGGACAACAGCATGAGCAGCAGGGGCTTATTTTTAACTATTAAAAAACTATAATCACAAGAAAAGATCTGTTACAGCCAATGCGAGCTTTTCCCAAAAAGTGGAGACCAGAACTGAGGCCACCTCAAAGCCAAAGAGACTTGAGGAAAAATTATATTAATTGCTTAAAGAGAGAGAGATGTTTTTAAAAATCTTTGAAGTCAAAAGGGCGCTTTTTTTTTTTTTTTGGTAGAAAAAAGGTTTCTGTTTTATATAAATGTATCTGTCAAGATATTTCCTTTCTGGGAAAATGAACAGTAACACACAGTACTGCAGCTAAATCCAGAGGAAATTGTGTAGGTTCTGGCCTACCAAGATAAGAAACTTCAGGAATACAGCTGACAGTAAGAGTTACAGTGAGTAGACATGGTGGTAACTGGTGTGCAAGGGGCAGAATCGCTATTTGAAATCTCAATATTTAAGCTCCTTAATGTGGATTTTGACTTTGCAAATACGTTACCATATTTTAACAGTTATTTTGTAGAGGGGAGTGTTAACCGTGTTTAATTCCAGGCTTTCAAAAGCAGATTATATGATTTGCGTAGAAGATTGAATTCTTCATTGCCAAAGGTAACATGGTTTTAGGATGCTAATTGCAAGCACTTGGGCTCAAGAAGATTGGTCTTAGAAAATGAATCAACCTTGCAGCCTCTTGTGGAGAGAATTGAGGCAGGATATGAATTTCTCTGTGCTCGTCTACTCATCGCTTACCACTGCTTCATTCTCAGTCCCCCCAAAAATTAAAACAGAGGGTTGCCAGTTCGCATGAGCCATGGATTTCAATTTTAATGTTGTACAGAGAGAAAAGGAAATCATCCAGGACATAACTAATGAAGAGCCTAAACTGTGTTTGGAAGCAAGGTGGGCTTGGCAGTGCATTGCTGCCCTCCAGTTTGCAGAATGGGCTCTGGCACTGGCATGTCTGCAGGCTGACACCTTTGTTCACCTTTTTTCTGCTTTGCATTAAATTTCTGAAGCAAAGTAAATTCATTCTGCCAGTCAAAGTGAGGACTGACACTTTCTTTTAAGATTTATTCTGTATCGTTGTCACCTGCATTTCTTGGTCTCCCCTCTGGTCACTCCCTGGAAGGATCCAGTGTTCCTCCACAGCTGGGAGAGGGAAAACAGTTTAGGGCTACCCCTGACAAGGGGCAGGCTGGGTTGGAAGGGGCAAGGACTGGCAGGATGCAGCGGTCCCTGGGCACTGTCTCCCCATGAGCAGTTCCTGATCCCTCCTCCAGCCACCACTGCAACTTCCCTATGGCTGCTCTGAAGGAGTTCACAGCTGTCCCTCCTAGCAACAAGGGCTAATAATCCTGAATGATTATCTGGAGAGTTATTTCCATAGGCTTTTGTCCTGTTTTGTTTTGGTTTCTGCCTCTGTTTTGGGTTTGGGGTTTTTTTCTGGGTTTTTTTTCCAGTTTAAAAATGAAGTAAAGCCAGAGCGGACAGAATAGGCCAAACTCATGTAAGAATTGCTTTCGACAGCTGCAGTTGACTGTCACTTGTTAATAATTTTTTCCAGAGTAAAGTCTGGAATAAGCTTTCTTCAGTTCTGCTGTAGCTACTCTGAAGTTTCACGTGGAACACAAGGCGTTTGACCGCAATCCCATAAATCCACTCCAGAAAACAGACTCTGCATAGACAAAACCCTATCACTTTTAGTGCAGTTTCCCCAAAAGTGCAGCACAGCACATGCAAACAAGGTGCTGTGAGACCAGCCGTGAGACCAGCCATGAGAACAGCCACAACTGTGACTGGGGCCTGTGCTGCACAGCACTGCTCTGTGGGCCCTGTGAGAAAACTTATGAAACTGTTTGGTCTACAAGCAGTCCCATCTCAGAAGGATTTTTTTCATCTGTGTTAAATTTTCGACGGGGATTTGAGGTTTCACATTCGCTATTTTATTAATTTCCATTGGAAAATAATGTATGTTAAAAACTGTATTTTGCTACATTTGTTTAACTTCTAAAAGAATACTACCTGGAAGAAATACCAGAGGGTTCCAGTTAGCCAGGGGCATAATATACAGCTTCTTCTATGATACAGCTGACCTGGTAACACAATGGTGATAAAATACAGATTGCTCCAAAATGTTACAATGGCAAGGAGAAGAGAGAGGATATTTTGACTCTTCAGCTTTCTTCCTTTACCTTAAAGACTCTTTACCTTTCTTTAAAAAGTAAGAATAAAACAAAGATATATTGGTTTGCTATTTTCTTTTTCCTTTTTATTTGTTCAGCAGCTGTATCTGTACCAAGGTCCCCATCTTTAAATGGGTCTTCTAGACATTGTTTTAGTACAAATAATTTCTATTACCTCACAGCTGACCAAAAAGTAATTGAAATCAAATGCTGATTTATGAGCTCCTGTCCATCATCTCTGAGATCTTCTGCTTTCTTTCAAGAATAGTTTGGGTTTTTTTCAATTCCCTTCTGCGAACCCAATAGCAATTTCCTGATAAGCAGCAGGTTCATAAAGAGCTGAAACACTGTCTTGCCAAAATACATGTAACTTCTTACATTTGTCCATAATCTCACTTTGCCCTCTAGTGCCCATTCTGGTTTTTTCCACGCACTGGAAAGCACCCCGTTGACTGAAATATGTCAAAACATAGTTTTATTCAGTGATGAGATTTTTAAGGATAGTTTAAGGATAGTTATGAACTAAAAAGAAAGCCTAACAGTATGAGAGTTTCTAAACAATTAGTGGGCCATGAATTAACATGTAGGCAAGTGAGGCAATAAAAACTGGGATCCTTCACGAGAGAGCAGCTGAAAATATTTCATGCTATTTCCAGGTTTCAGTAAAAATGGGACCATTTCAATAACAGTTTACTGCATTGCAGGAGCCAACTAGGGTATCAGAACCAGAAAGGTAAGTAGGCTGAATGTCCTTTTATTGTACAGGCTTGAAGAAGTGCACAAAAAAACCCGAGCAGCAGAAATAAGATTTGAAACTCTCGCAGGCCGTTTTAAGTGCTGTTAGTTACAAAGCCCAAGAAATACACATTTTGCTTCAACATTTGTGGCAGGGTGTCACCAGGCATAAAAATGGCTCTGATACTTTGCTCTGGTTTTTTGGTCTTTTCTGTTGTTCTGGATGATGGTGAAGTTGTTAGCTGGTTTTATTTCTGATATTTCAGCTTCAGACCAGATCCCCATGTCTCTCGTCACTTCTTTAGCTTGCGTCCATGAGTGGTAGACAGGAGGATATATATGCCCTGCAAATGAGACCAGTGTCATTGATATGGTACCCGAGACCATTGCTATTGTTCTTACCAGTCAATATTTTGTTTAGATATACCTTTTTTATTATCACTCTTTTGGATGATACTCTTCTGAATGGCTGGAGATTAGGGACAGCTTGAATGTGGTTCCTCACCTGATGCTTAAACCAAGCTCTAGCAATTTCAGCGCTCTGGGACTAACATCAGCCTCTCTTGGGAGCCACCGACATTCTCTCTCTCTTCTGCTTCATTATGCCAGACCCAGAAGACTAAGCCAAATGTACATCAGCCTTAGCCACAGAAAATACCTTTTTTTTGAAGTTGCTGGGTTTTTTACCAAATTTTTATCAGTATTCATTAGGTAGCAGAGCCTAGATATAACTCTGTTTTCCCCCTTACTAACATACAGCAAGTGACTAGGGAAAACACAGCCATTTGAAATGGAGTTACCCAGGGACAATTTCCCAAGGGTAAAATCCGGGCTCAATCTCAAAGAAATTAGCGGATTTTTGCCCAATTTGTTGCAAGTTGTTTTAAAGAATTTGATTATATTGCAATTATTACTCAAGGCTATGCGGTTTGGAGGGGAAATTTGTTGGAATACCAACGGGTACATGTTTCTGTGGGTCAATTTGTGAGCAAAGGGAAAGAGGCAGAAAATTTCACGCAGCAATAAAACAAAGCACTGAATGGTGATGTTTGAGATTGCAGTAGCAAGGATGAATATGTCCATGAGCAAGTAGGATGTGCCACAGGCAGATGTGGCTTTAGGGGACTCCTATGTAGAGAAGTTATTTCACATAAGCTCGTGAAAGAAGTTAAACACAGCAGGACGGGAAAAAAAAGCCTTTCCCCTAGATAGTTAGAGGAGGCAAAGACACTTCAATTAAAAGTAACAATGGCCAACTGAGAAGTTATTGCAGAAGTCATAGCTACTGCAAACAATATCCTATGTAGACAAATCCTTCTAGAATTACTTCACCTCTTTGAACAAAGTAAATGTTAGAATGACTCAAATGTAAAGAAAAAAATATGTTCTTGGAAAAGAGCATACAGTCTTTGACAGAATAATGAATGGTCTCAACCTAAGACAGGACCACTCAAATAAACAATATACTATTTTATTTTTGATGAAGACTTAATCAGTACAAATCTAGCAATTCCTGTAAGGTGAGGGATGTGTAGTCCATTTACAAATATATGATTGTCTATATGTAGGTGAAATAGAGATGGAAAGTAGCAGCACATTTTCTCAGCAGAAAACACCATAGGATGACACTATTTACCATAACATTACAATCCCTTCCAATGCAGTAACTCTCACTGAAAAGTCATATAGATTAATTTATAGCTAGTGTAGACACTTTGCTTACCAAGGGAAAAATTTACTTACATTGAATAATGCATTATAGTTGCAAAAATAAGTTTCAGCAATGTAATTATTTAAATACAATCAAAATTAACTAAAAGCACTGCCACAAGACAGATCATAGAACAAAGAATAAATATAAATATTTTTAAAGCTAAGTTATCAGGTCAAAATCTCTGTACCTTAGTTGTTAAGCTTCTTTATGACTTTATCAATCAATTGAAGACATCTCCTCATTTCTGCACGGCTGATCTCCCAGGAGCACAGGTTGTGTTGTTTGTCTTTAAGAAAACAGTCTATTTTTTGGAAGTACTTTTTCAGTTTCAGCCTGTTGACTTCTTTACTCCGAAAATAGTGGGTTTGCTTCTTGATTACACATGCCTCCAATTGCTCAATTTGCTGATAAAGTCCATTTTGGAATTGTTCTAAAGCTGTCCCATCCCAAGCAGCTAGAGTCAGATTTTTGCTAAAGATATAGAAGATGTGTTGGAAGATCTCTTCAATGGCTATTTTGACAGTCTCTTTCTGTCTGGGCTTTAGAACCTGCTCAGGAAATCTGAAGGACTTTTTCTCTCTAAGACATTGTTGAGGAAACTTTTTGCCCATTCTGTCCAAAAGTTGCAGGCTGTTCTGAATCACTTTTCTTTGCTGTAAAGGAAGGTGATTGCACTGAAGACTGGAGGTGGTGGTGGTACACAACAGTATGAGGCCAATTTGTATCAAGCCAAAAGTGTTCATGATAAAGATAAGCTCCCACGTTCCTCCTTTCCTGTGTGTAAGTTCTGAGAGATGGGCTGGGATGCTTGAAGATCATTCGTAGGCTCCTGTTTCTTCAAAATCTTGAAATTTAATTATTCTGTAGGAGAAGTTTTCTTTCATCATTTTTTGGTTTTTAAGGTTTTCCCCCTTGTGTATGCTTTTGACACTTACCACTTTCATTTTCTGCTTTATGACTTCATTGTCTTTTTTTTGGGCAACTTTCTTTTTATTTCAGCTGGATATTAGAATGTTATATATATCTCTTAGATTCTCTATTACCTCTCCCTCAAAAATTCTACAAGAAGTATAATGAGAATTTAAAAGAAAAAGGTACAAAAATATCCTTAGTTTCTTAATATTTTAGCAGTGGAAGAACACATAGAAATAAAATAACACTCTGAGTGACGGGTCAGGGACGTGCTGAATACTACTGCCATCCTGTCTCCTCAGCATGATTTATACTTCCAAAATTCAATTAAGTGTTCTCTACCTATTTTCATTCAGGGAAAATATTTTCTTTCTCCTCACCTTTATTTCTCTTGACCATTTAGACTCAAAGGACAGATATCATATCGTTAAAATATGTGCATGTATATATATATTAAAAAATGTGTATATGCATTAATAGACCTATGTGTTTTTTAATACGTACACACTGCTAATTAAACGAGGCCTTGATCTCACTTAGAGACTGTAAGTGCCATGTGAATACAAATGCTTACATGGGAGCAGGCTGGATACTTGGACAAAATACTCTTCCCCCCCATATGAGTAACTGAGCAATAATTAATATCAATGCCAGTAGAGCACAGGTCTGAATTCTGATGTGAAATAGGAAGAGAATGAATACAGAAGACAAAAAGTGCTCTAAAATTCAGCCATTTGATGAATTTTCCTAGCCTTATAATAGAGGAGGTTAGGACTAGCACAGTACACTGGGAAATCCGTCTCCTGTCTTTGATTTTATTTTGATGAAAACTAGTCTTAAACTATCATTTTGCTGTCTCCCCAGCCTCCTGTGCAAATATATGTCATTGCAAAGGCAATTCTCTGCAGGTGATTATATCTTGATGAAGAGGTCAGATAAACTGTTTTTTCAGTCTAAGACCTGGCTCTGTATTTTTGTTCTGTTGTTGCATCCATTGCTATGTGGTTGGCTTCATTCCCAATCTGGTAGTCACTCTGAGCAGATTTATGATACTATTTTAGGGCCTCCTTTGTGTTCAGCACACAGGTATTTGAGAGGCTTTAAAAAGTCATAAATTAAGCTGAGCACAATTATCCACATGAGAAAACTCCTGGGATGCCCTGATGTTGCTTACACAAACTCGGATTGGATGTACTGCCAGTGTGAGGAAAAAATGAATCCCTTATCACCTATGACCGTATTAAATAAAAAGAGTAAGAACAATCAGAGCCATATATAAAATGCACAACATGGGACCAAATCTTTTCACTTAGTGGGAAAGTTTATTACTTTGGAAAAACTGGCCGGAACTGCATTATTGTGTTAGATACAAAATGGCCATAGAGATGTATCACTTTTGCAAAAAACAGCTGTAGAAGGTAAACACATAACATACTACAATCATCATGAAATCAGTAAAAAATGTATTTAGTTCAAGAAAAATATTAAATACTGCTACTGCTATTTCCATAAATTATACACAAGCATTTTTTTCCAAACTGTAATCATTATATGAGCTTAATCCCTCTACTGATTTAAACAGGCAAACTTCTTCACATTCATTGTACCTCCCAGACTAACAAGTTTTTCTTTCCTCTTGCAAAATACTTTTTTACATATTTCCCTCTCCATGAAGAGCTGGAGATGCCATCCTGGGTGTCATGAACATTACAGAGGGGAAAAATAGAAGATGGTCTCTTCCAGATTCCTTACAAAGATAGAGCTGGTCCAGGTGTTTTATTCTCTTATCTGTGTTAACAGATCAGTGGTACACTCTTCCTCACAGAACAGTTACACTTGACTTAGTCCACTGCGTTTTGGGGGTTTTTTGTTGTTTTTTTGGTTGTGGGGTTTTTTTTGTTGTTGTTTTTGTTTCTTTGTTTTTAATAACAACAAATTGTTCTTCCCCACTCAGCCAGTTTCTTGATTATTGCACTGAGCAAAGCGTAATAGTAACATTGCATGATTCAGGACACAGTCTCCCCTAATCATCTATCTTCATTGCTTAATTCAGAAACAAACAGTTCATGAAAAGTAATGACTGGAAGAGGTAAATGAGTGATACGAAGCTGCAGCACAGATTGCTGTTTATTTCTCTGCCTGTGGTTGAAGCACAGACCACTCTAACCTAGAATGAAAAGAGGAAATAAGTTTACAAAGCACCGCTGTATTTCCAAGTAGACCTAACAGAGCATTATTCTGGAAAGACTATCTGATCTTTGATAGCATGCAAGAACAATCTGCCCTTAAAAGGTCATCTAGCTATATATGTATTCACTACAGGACTGTAAGACTAGAGCTAAACCTATGCACAATTTTATGTCTTGCTAACACCCTTAGGATGCCACAAATTGCTTCCTTAATGGAAGTTTTTGATTTTATTTTATAATGTGATAGAAGAATGAAATGAATATTCGCTGCCCCTTATGTCGTGGCTTCTTTATCTCAGGCACCAAGGCAAGTGGTAAGTTTAAGTTCAGACCACGTATATGCTGGCAAATGGAGCAGTGTGAGGGAACATTCCTGCAAAATAATGTGCTTTTGGCCTCTGATAGCTACCCCATGTTAAATCACTTCATATAACTTGACACCAGCTTTCTCAAACTAAAATAACCAGTTCCTCTCAACATTTCATCTGCTCTAGCTATCAGTTTCTTTTCTCCTTTAACTCATTCAAAACAAACTGATTTTAACAAGTCAACATGCCATGAAGGAGTCCAAATAGGTTCAGCTTGTCACTGAGTAAGATAGCGTCCTCAGCTAGTTTGACACTGCCCCTTTTAAAAGAAAACAGGTTTTCTCCATTATGCTTTCCATACCAGCTATAACTTGCCAGTCCTCTCCCTTATATATCTAAATTCTTTCTTTGTTACTATTTCTTTTAAGCAAAAACTTCAAATACAGGCAAGATTGGATTCTTTGCTCTTATCCTAAGACCATATGCCTGGTCAGGTGCAAGCCTCGTGCTGTGATGGACAAAGGCAGGAGCCGCCAAAAATGCTCATGCGCTGGTCAGAAATGGGATAGTACAGGTTTAATACTATAGCTGGAACCACTCCACATGGATGGGTATAGCTAAGAAATTTGTATAGTTCTTTCACTACAAAATCTCCCATAAAGACGAATACCTTATTCAGTTTTAAATGATTAATGCACAGATAATTTAGCTCATATGCTACAATTTCATTCACAATCACTATTACAGTCTGCATTAAGAAGTTAAGATCTAACTTAGCCATGTGACCGTCCCATCTCAGCACACCATTTCTTGGCATCCTGTTGACCTGTCCCAATCCAAGTAACTGTTTTATCTTATGCTGAGTAATTCACTGAAACCATTTATGCAGTACATGCTTGCTTTTGCAAAGTATTGTTTCAGGAAGTACAATTTTACAAATAAGGGTATTAACTAATAATTAAAAAAACCCTAAGTGCTGCAAATTCAGTTTTCCAGAAAACAAATTTAATAGAGCAGTCCTCAATGAAGTAGCAACACGGGGTATTACCATAACCTATTTTTTAGATGCACAGAAGTAAAAAACCTACTATTTCCATTTATGTCACTAAAGGTTTGTTACCTTAATTATAGAAACATTTAAAAACATTGTCAGGACCTTTTTTTTCTGCTTTAAAAGGAGCAGGACCTGAAGTCCTTCTTGTAGGGAACTGAATTATCTAGGAGTATATTCACCTCCTTGTATTGACAACTTGGAGATCAGCACACACTGGGTCTGCCTTTTTGTCCTCACCAAAGCTCTCACAACTGGTAATGTGAACTGTCAAAACAACTGGGCGTAGACAGCTTCTTTGGATGCTTTGCTGGAAATATCACATGATTTATCATGCTGAATGGGCATTTACTCTGAAAGAGTGCTCAGACTTAAAACTCTTGAAGGCACATGGCATTCATTTTTAATAAGTGAATTCCTAATAATTACCAGGCTATTCTGAGTGGCAGCTGACTTCTTAAAATGGAGGATCTCTCTCAGTCATTTTACAAGAAGAAAGACCACAGGTGCCCAAGCTAAAAATGCTTTTCAAATCCTTCTGTTTATCTCAAAAAGCCAGACATTTTCAAAGATAGGTTTGCATTGGAATAGTGATTTTTATGAAACCTAAACAGCATAAAGGCAGCCCTGGAGAATACTGTGACAAAGGTCACAAAAAAAACACTTGAGCATGTAAAATAAAAATGGGAAAAATTAAATGCATATAAATATAACCCTGAAAATGAACATAAAATATGACACAAATACATAAGGAAATGGGAATATATGTGAGACATTTGTAATTTTACAGAGACAAGCAGCACGAGCTGGCTCAGATCATTTTGGCAGGTCAGGACACGCAGGGATTGGTAGCATGCATTCAAAGACCAGGGCTGGATTTCTTCCTTCTCTGGCATCACAAGGGTGACCAACACAGGACAGCGTCCCCTGAGGAAAAAGGTCTGAGGCAGCTGAGCACGGTACTCTGCTCCTGGAGGTGGAGGCCTGGGCTGGAGAAGTAATAAGAGGCCAATGCAGAGACAGGCTGCTGAGCAGAAATAGCTGGGAGAGGGAAGAGAAGGAGCTTCAGCCTCACAGCCATGTTAGAGGAGCCATGTTCAGGAGATGGGGAGGTGAGCTCCCTTTGGGGGACTCCTGTCCCACTCTCCCCCAGCTGCCCCATTGCCCCTCCTCTAGCTGACCCTCAGCACCTGACATGGCCAGGGAGGTCTTGCCCAGGTGGGTGAGAAGCTTCAGGCTGTCCTTGTTGACTTTGCTCTGCTGAAAGCAAAGGGAGAATGGTGCCACAAGGCAGCTGTGGTGGAGAAGGACAGGGCTGGAGCAAGGGTCCATGCTGCTGCCTCCAGCAGTTGCAGGGTTGAGCAGGGAGGGTCAGGGCACCAGGGGGGACCTATGGCACTGAGGGTGCTCCTCCTGCCTGCTCCAGCAGTTTGGTATGGGGGCATCTTCCTTTTGTGATTTCTGTGCCCTCCTGTCTGATGCCTTGCAGGATGTGTGCAGATCTGTCAGCTATGAGTAGAAGGGATGTGGTTTTACAAACTGGCCCTGGCTTTTGCCAGTATCCTCCTTCCTTTGGCACAATCATCATGTCAGCCCTGACCCCACCACTTGAGGCATCTTGATACCTTTCCCTGCCTTCCAGAACTTATCAGGGAGGTCACTCTTCTAAGGAGATACACACTCCAGGATGTGGACTGCTTCCTCCTCCAGGTGTTTCAGGAAGACTTGTGTTCACCATCACCCTCATCAGCTGCTCTGCTAGACTCCCTGAAGGAAACCTCACCTCTCCTGGTCCCTCCTCCAAGCTGAGACCCTCAGGTGTTCACAGCTAGCTTCTCACCCCTGCACCAGAAGGTGACCACATGACTGAGCACCACCATCTTCAGTGTGCAGGGGGTTTTGTCCTGGGGCAGCCCCAACCCTACTGTCCCACAGCAGGGCACTATGGGGCCTTAGGGAATTCTCCCCACCAATCCACCTTTCCTGGCTGCATGGGGCCTTGTGGCCTTCAGCCAGGTATTCAGGGCTACATATGGGGGTAAGTGCGGATGGCTCTGGGTGTTTCCCTACGCATCCTGCACATTTCTCCCACAACTATCCTAACCGCTCTGTAAATCTTCTCTGCCTGTAAAGGTAATATGGGTAGTCAGTTTGGGGCCACAACTGCCTTCTGTGTGCAAGGGGCAGGTTGCTCTAGGACAGGGTGATGCCCCAGGCTCACCATCTGCCTGCAAGCTCAAGACATGACACTCTGACACAGGAGAGGGTGTCCTATATTTTTTCTTACATCCTTCTGCAAACCCAGGACAAGACACAATGACCCCAGGCAGGTCCACCAAACTCCACATCTACCTGTGAGATCAGGGCAGGACAGCTTCCGCTAGTAGGAGATCATCCCAGCTCCAGGTAACTCTAGAGAGGAAAGGCAGGGCACTTTTTCCAGTGGGGAACCAGCAGCTGCTTTGCCTTTCTGCAAGCTCAGAACAGAAGTCTTTGGGAGCAGAGGAGGTCCACCAAGCTCAGACCAAAACAAAACATAGTACATCTGCTATTTGAGGCCATTACCACTCAGCCTGTCAGAGACCAGAAGGCATTTTCCCAGCATTCACACACAGCCAACATCCTCCCTTCAGGGGCTCAAAAGGGCCTGAATAAACCCAAGAAGCTTCCTGACCAAGAGGCAACAGCAGAGCCCAGGCCCTAATACAGGGTGAAGGTGTTCCCATGGACTGAGCAAGGGTCAACACAAACCCCTGACCCCTCACTTCCCCTGGGGTGACTGTCTCAGATGCCCATAGCCCACAGCTCAGGATCTCAGCAACAGCCGAGGACAGTCACCATTTATGCCTGGCCTAAATCCCCAGTGAGCAGCAAGCGTGCCAAAGTGTGCCCACAGCATGCTCCAGCACAGCTGCAATCATGGACATCCATGCCATTCGCCACAGTCTCAAGGTGTTCTCCCTGGCCAGTAAGTTACCTTTGTTTTCATGCTCCAAAGCCAGTGTTTACATTACAACTTAGTGAACAGAGGATGGTGGGATAATGTGAATCATTGGGAAGGCTGGGGGTGGTTATTGAAACCAACTGCAACAACTGAATGTGTTACATCCTCTCTCACTGATTGCTTCTCCCCCCTTTTCTCAGAGAGCGTTCAAATAAAATTAGCCACTGGCCAGAAATTAAGTGGCAGACTCCTCAGCTCTAATTAGCTTCTTCAAACACGTAAATTGCAGAAAAGGGTGCTGGGCATATGGGGCAGAGACCAGCAGTGCACAGGGAGCAGTTTAGCGACAGGCAGTCCAATTGCTTCACACAGAGAGCAGAAGCAGACTTTGGGCTGTGCTGGGAGGAGCTGGGTGCCAGAGAGACTGCTCCTTTTCTCCCACAGCTCCCCAGTGTCCACCTCCTCCCTTAGTGCCACCATGGGACCCAGCACTGGCCACGGACCCCGTGTCAGCAGGGTTGGAACTGTGCCAGCACAGAGAGGTGCTGGGGGAGAGGCATGGTCTGGCCGACAAGCACTGCCTCTGCACCAGGACCACACTTCTCAGCCTCGCTCAGGCCAGCTGGGTGTCAGTGAGCACTACACTCTGCGACAGTCCTCTTGGCCTCGGTGAGATGGGCCAGTTGAACCACTGCTGGTGCTGCTCCAGGTGCGCTCCCTCTCTGACCCAGGGACATGCAGAAAAACAGCCCAGACTCCACAGCAAGGGTGTTTCTCAGGCCCACCGCTGTCTGCACTGCAGAGAGGCCTCTGGTCCTGTGGAGCAGCACCTGGTCATGTTGGGTTTAACCAGCAGCAAGTCAGAACTGGTCCTGAGTGAATGTCAGCAGGTGATCCAGGCTCTGAAGAGTAAAGAGAGGCCACTTTCCTCTTCAGGAATTCCCTCATCATCACCAAGTTAAAATAACTGTATAAAACTTTGCTGCCTTTCCTCCTGACGACTGGCCCTGAGACCTGGGGAAGTGATAGCGTAGCATCTGTCTGAGTTTTCTGTGATACAGGGCCAGGAGAGGGCTCTTACCGCACAGACTTCAGCTCGACCACAGGCTGCTCCAGCTGCATCTGAAAGGGAAAGGCTCTCCATTTGAGTCTCAGAGCTGCCAGGGCTTTCCAGAGCTGGGAAGCCCCTCTACTGGGTCCTGGCTGGGGGACTCAGGATATGCCTGCTGCTGTCCTTCACAAGGTGTCTCTGGGTGCCTGCCGCAGGCACTGTGGGAGAGCTCAGCCCTCTCCTCGCTGGGTCTCTGCTGGGCAGAGCAGCGCCAGGGGAGTTTTGGGGAGAGCTCTGGCCCTCCTGCTGCAGGGGCCTTGGGAAGAGGTGGGGAGCTTTGGAGAAGGGCAGCCTGTGCCCTCTGCCCAAATGACACGGGGCCGCTGGGATGCCGGCCCAAGGACATGCTGGTGCAGCAGGGCCCAGAGGGCAGAGGAGGACAGGGTGGAAGTGGCTGTGCCGCCTTGCTGCTGCTTCCCTCTCCTGCCACAGGGGGGCCATCTCCTGGGGGCCTTCCCAAGGCCTGTCTTCTGGCCAGGGCCTCTGTGCTGGCAGCTCCTGCCTGCCTCGGATCACATGGCATGGAGAAAGCGCACAAGAGGGCTCAGTCTTTTTCCTCCTCCAGGCTCACCCATGCTCAGGTGGCCCAAGGCGTGACCCGCAAGAGCCTGCAAGCTGAAATGAAATGATGAAGCTGCAAGAAATGATGATCCAAAATGCACACAATCACACAGCTATAAGATGAGGGCCTTATGATGAGAGACTCTGTCACTGGGTACGGGGACCCCCTCCTTGGCTGCGTCACCTCTGAGGGCACAGGGCTGGGTGCAGGACTATCAGGCAGCCTTAGAATGCACACATCACCAGTGCTGGTTTTTTCCCCCCTGGTAAGGTTGAGGGCAAGCCGTGAGGCGTCTCCCTTCAGGCCAGTGGTCATGCGGAAGCACATGGCCTGGTCAGGTGCCAGACACCTGGGCTTGGCTTGCTAGAAACCAGCAGCTTCCTCTGGGAAGGAGAGGAGCTGAGCTGAGCTTGCTACATCCTGCCCACCATCCCTGGTCACCACTGGGTGAAGGAGCTTCTCTGCTCTGAGTGATCTGGGTGAGGGGACTGAGTGTACCCTTAGTAAGTTTGCAGATGACACCAAGTTGGGTGGGAGTGTTGATCTGCTTGAGGATCGGAAGGCTCTACAGAGGGATCTGGACAGGCTGGATTGCTGGGCCGTGGCCAATTGTATGAGATTCAACAAGGCTAAGTGCCGGGTCCTGCACTTGGCTCCAACAGCATCCTGGCTTGTATCAGAAATAGTGTGGCCAGCAGGACTAGCAAAGTGATTGCCCCCTGTACTTGGCCCTGGTGAGGCTGCATCTTGAATACTGTGTTTAGTTTTGAGCCCCTCATTATAAGAAAGACATTGAGGTGCTGGAGTGCGTCCAAAAAAGAGCAGCGAAGCTGGTGAGGGCTGTAGAGAACAAGTCCTGTGAGGAGCAGCAGAGAACTGGGCTTGTTTAGTCTGGAGGAAAAGAGGCTGAGGGGAGACCTTATTGCTCTCTACAAGTACCTGAAAGGAGGTTGTAGCGAGGTGGGTGGCAGGATGAGAGGAAGCGACCTCAAATTGCATCAGGGGAGGATTAGATTGGATCTTAGGAAAAATTGCTTCACCGAAAGGGTTGTCAAGCATTGGAACAGGCTTCCCAGGGAAGTGGTTGAGTCACCATCCCTGGAGATATTCAAAAGATGTATAGATGTGGCACGCACTTAGGGACAGAGTTGAGTGGTGGACTTGGCAGTCTTTGGTTTACGGTTGGACTCGATGATCTTGAAGGCCTTTTCCAACCTAACTGATTCTCTGATTCTGTCATTCTTAGTAACCCCAGTTGCCTTCTCCAGCTCTGATTGTCCCTTTTGAGATGGGGCAAGGCAGGGGTAGGGGAAGACACAGACCTGCCAGGCAAAGAGAGCTTTCTTCATAAGCCTGACTCGGGTGCGGGGTGTCAGATGTTTCAAGATGGATATTTTCCTCTCCTGGGAATTCAGCGAGTCTCCTTTCCCCATCTGGGAAGACGTCTGGGCACTTCTGTCCATTTCCCAACAGGCCACTCATTGTGAGCACAACTACACCCCGCAAGCACTGTGCTGCCAGTGCTTCTGGCTGCATGGGCCACGTTGCACCTTCACCAACCCTTGCATTGCCCTCTGCTTTCAGCTGGACATTTCCCCAGGATACTGCTGGCCTTTCCAAGCGTCTCAGAGCCAGGTGGACATTCGGTTGCCTGCACACGTCCGACCAACTGCCATCACTGTGCAGCACCCCTTGAAGAAGTGCACTGCACTCAGGGACATCAGCAGTGCCCCCCGACATTTCACTGTCTCTGTAAGTCTCTGCCAGGCACTTGGGGCTGAGACCTGGTGCTGGGGGAAAGCTGTACGGGGGACTTCCTAGTCTCTGCACATCTGCTGAGATTCATGTGCTGGTCTCTCCTGAGCACTGCTGTGCTGTGAGGGGACATTTCAGGGAATGTGTAACGTGGTGTCATCCCATCTTAACACTTCCTCAGTGCCATTTGGCTCAACAGCTCAGCTCCGCCGCACCCTGCACCAGACTGCGCTGGAGCTGCGGGAGAGGGAACAGGTTGTGGGCCCAGATCCAAATCCGGCACGCGTGTTTTCTCATGGCTGAGTTGAGCCTGAGCTGCTCCCCTGTGCTTTATCTCCAAGCGAGTGGATGAGGAAGGAGAAAATTAAACTCTGCTCGGGACATTCAGCTTTGAGATTGAGAAGGAGTCGACCCAGACCTTCCCTCTGCAGGTACAGGAAGTGTGTGTGGGCAAGACGTCAGGGCAGAAACACAGGTTTGCCAGCAAGTCAGTGGCAGAAGGAATGTGGATGGTCCTTCCCAGGGCATGTGCCCAACCCTGGCTGAGATGGACATGGCAGGGTTTGGAAGGCTGAGCAGCACCTAGCAAGGGCAGCAGAAGTAGAGCAAGACCCAGGTCGGCCACACAGTCGTGTGGGTCCCCAGAACATGCCGCGGCCTTGCCACTCCACGCATGCTGCGCTTTGCCCTGAAACACGAGTGTTGGTTGGCAACAGCCAACAGTCAGCACCACAGGGATGCCCTGCACCCAGCTGCAGGGTGGCTGGTCTCCCTGGGTCTGGGCTCTGCTGAGGAGGCAGGTGGATGAGCTGCTGGATGCTGCCACACCCCATGCACAGGACTGCTCCCAGCCACTCTGTCAGCACAGAGCCTGCAGTGAAGGGAAGGGGTGGTAGGACAGGGACAGAGCCTCAGACAGGCCAGCGGCGGCAGGGAGACACCCAGCACTTTGTCCCAGCAGCAGGACTTTCCCCAGGCTCCAATTCCTCCCAGATCAGCAAGCCTCAGGTTTCCACAGTGGCCTGGCCCACCCTCTGGGCTGTGTGTTTGCTCTGCAGAGGCAGAGGGGTCCTGGGTGGGAGAAGGCAAGAACAGGCTGCCCAGAGAGGTTGTGGAGTCTCCTTCTCTGGAGATACTCAAAACGCGCCTGGATGCATTCCTGTCCAGCCTGTTATAGGTGAACCTGCTTTGGCAAGTGGGTTGGACTAGGTGATTTCTGAAGGTCCCTTCCAACCCCTACCATTCTGTGATTCTGTGATTCTACCGTCAAAATAAAAAAATGACAAAGCCTCAAAAACCCCGAGCAGAGGAATGTGGCTGTTAGTGTGGAGCAGCGTGGAGGTGGAGACAAGGCTGTGGGGCCCAGATCCATGCCTGCATTATGGCTGCGGACAAGAATGCTCTTAGAATCATAGAATCACAGAATCTTTTAGGTTGGAAAAGACCTTTAACATCATCTAGTCCAACCATTGACCCTACTCTACCAGGTCTGCCACTAAACCATGTCTCCACGCACCACATCTACATGACTTTTAAACACATCTAGGGATGGTGACTCAACCACCTCCCTGGGCAGCCTCTTCCAATGTTTGATAACTCTTTCAGTGAAAAATTTTTTCCTAATGTCCAGCCTAAACCCCTCCTGGCGCACCTTGAACCCATTTCCTCTTGTTCTATCGCTAGTTACTTGGGAGAAGAGACCAGCTCCCATCTCGCTACAACCTCCTTTCAGATAGTTGTAGGGAGCAATAAGGTCCCCCCTCAACCTTCTCTTCTCCAGACTAAACAATCCTAATTCCCTCAGCCACTCCTCATAAGACATGTTCTCCAGACCCCTCACCAGCTTCGTTGCCCTCTCTGGACACGCTCCAGCACCTCAGTGGCCCTCGTGTACTGTGGCGCCCAAAACTGAACACAGTACTTGAGCTGCGGCCTCACCAGCGCTGAGTACAGGGGCACGATCACTTCCCTACTCCTGCTGGCCACACTGTTCTTGATACAGGCCAAGGTGCCATTGGCCTTCTTGGCTACCTGGGCACACTGCTGGCTCATGTTTAGCTGGCTGTCCACCAGGACCCCCACATCCTTTTATGCTGGGCAGCTTTCCAGCCACTCCTCCCCAAGCCTGTAGCGTTGCCTGGGGTTGTTGTGACCCAAGTGCAGGACCTGGCACTTGGCCTTGTTAAACCTCATGCAACTGGCTTCATCCCATCGATCCAGTCTGTCCAGATCTCTCTGCAGAGCCTTCCCCCCCTCAAGCAGATCAACACTGCCGCTTCATTTGGTGTCACCTGCAAACTTACTGCGGGTGCACTCAATCCCCTCATCCAGATCATCAATAAAGATGTTAAACAAGGCTGGCCCCAAAACTGAGCCCTGAGGAACGCCACTTGCAACCTACCGCCAGCTGGATTTAATGCCATTGATCACAACTCTCTGGGCTCAGCCATCCAGCCAGTTTTTAACTCGGCGAAGAGGACACCTGTGTAAGCCATGGGCAGCCAGCTTCTGTAGCAGAATGCTGTGGGAGACTGTGTCAAAGGCCTTACTAAAGTCCAAATAGACAACATCCACAGCCCTTCCTTCATCCCCTAGGCGGGTCACCTGGTCGTAAAAGGAAATCAGGTTGGTCAAACGTATGCATACCCATTCTCCCTGTTTCTGGCCTCTCTCCTCCTTGATGGGGCTCTTGGTGCTCCCTGTGATTTTCGGGGAGCCTGTCTCTGCCTCATGTTGGGGAGACAGCAAGCTCTCCAGCAACCGTATGGTCCTTCCTTCAGCCCCAGGGGTTTTGCCTGCCCAGGGCACGGCCACCCAGAAAGGCCCTGACCTCACGGAGGCCTGGGCCCGCATGGTGTGAGGTGACGCCTGTGACATGACAGATGGGGCCACGAGGGGGTGGGAGATGGGGAGGGACCCTGCAGTTTTCCTGGCGCAGCCCATCCGCAGCCAGCCCAGGCCCTGACCCGGGGCGTGCTGGGGTGCGGCTCCCCGGCAGCCCACCCGGGAGCCAGTGCACCCGAGCTGAGCTCCCCGGCTTTGCTGCGCCCTCTGCCGGGTGCCGCGCGGTGTGTCCCCTGGGCCGGGCTCAAGCACGCCGGGAGAGGCCCCAGGCCTCCACTGTCTTGAAAAGTAGGTGGAGCTTTGTTTTTCCCTACATGTTTTAGTATCTTGGAGGCAGCAGAGGCCTTTGTCAACTCCTATGGTGAGTTCAGATTATTTATGCTTTCTTGGATCTGTTTGGCTAGCCCAATTATATCAGTTGTATTCTGAGGAGCTCCAGAAAGATTTGGAATCTTTACTGGGATCTGGTGGAGATCACACAGCTAGAATACAGTCTTCTAGATCAGCATCAGACTGTTTATATTTTTTTTAAAAAAAAGTAATCATTTTTCGAAGCCACAAAAAGTCTCAGTCCACAGATAAAATGCTGCTGACACATGCCTAGAACAAGTACATGTGGTTAGACTGATGGCAAAAAAGACCAAAACAAAACCAATCCAACAACTTGTTTGAATAAAAATCCCTGCATCCACATGGTTTATATTTCTGCTTCTGACTGCTCTTCATGATAGTGACTCAAAAGTCAACACAATCTTCTCCAGTTGCTGTGGGTAAGCAATGACAGTGCACCAATATGCAAGTGTTAAATCACGTAGAAAGATGGAACATTTACAAAAGTCAGCAATCAGATAACCTAACTAGTAGAAAGGTGGATAGAGTGAAGCGTTATAGCAAAACAAAGTCAAGTCTCTCTAAAGTCTCTGGCTTCGTATCTGGAAGGATTTACCACATTCTAGTTCATCACGTGACCTTTCTTATCCCTTTTATTTTCAGGAATTTCTGGTATTTTAGAGCAACTGCTGAGATAAAAATGTCCTTGAAAATAAGTATGTATACTCTGAAAGACCTTAGATTTTCTAGGTTAGATTTTGACACAGGAAAGGATAGTAAGGATAGACAGAATTTAAATACCTGACTACAAGAACCTTGTAGTCCAAGGCCTGTAATAATATTCACCACAATACTTGTGAAAATGCTACTGCTTTTCCCGAGCTGGGCATACTTGGCCTGACAGACTTAGCAGCATCATATGCTTCTGCACTAAATTCCATATCCTGAAGTTAAACAAGGTTGAAATCCCCTGGTAAAATTACTGCCTACAAACATGTTCAAAGGGAACTAGCAAAGCAAATAGAGTGCTGGTTAAAGAAGTGCAATTCCATCGTTTGGTTTTTTTTATAGCAGCCATGAACTTATGCACGTCAAACAGCACAATAATAGTGCAGGCTCATAAAAAAATAAAATTGACTGTTGAACATAAGTCACAAATTGTAACTGGTAACTAGTACAAAAGCCAATAGAATAGGACAGTAAAAAAAGACCTATTTTGTCTTCAGCATTACGTGGGGGAAAAGAGAAAGCTGGTCATTTCAAGACTGAAGCTGATTGTGTGGATGCTGAAAGTTAAGTTTCTCTTGGGACTCAGAGGGAAAGGAGGATATATTAGAAACATTGCATAGACTTTCAGCACCCTACAGAATACTGAAACATTCTTCCAGAGTTCAGACACCCTAATACTGCAATGAAAGTGAAAGCTGAACTGTTCACAAAATGCATGAGTTGAGGATCTTGGATTGCGGTGGAGAAAATCACACTGACAAACTGATGATCGTGACGCTTATTTTAGCTTTCTTATTACACAAGCAAACTATAAACTACATTCTAATACAGGCAGTACTTTATCATTTCAAAGATAAGAGTTGTGGGACTGAAGTACAGATGAACCCACATCTAAAAACATATAGCTGGAACAGAAAAAGTTTTAATGCTAAAAATTTTTCTCCAGATGAATGTAAAAAAGGCTTAACGAAAGTAACATCTTTATCAACATTTTTATATTAATGTCTATTTTTATATATTCTATATATTTATTTTATTCTGTATATTTCTATATATTTGAATCAATTTTTAAATTGATATTTTGAATATCTTTATCAACAATCTGGACAAATGGACTGAGCGTACCCAAAGTAAGTTTGCAGATGACACCAAGTTGCGTGGGAGCATTGGTCTGCTTGAGGGTCGGAAGGCTCTACAGAGGGATCTGGACAGGCTGGATCAACGGTATGACGTTCAACAAGGCCAAGTGCCGGGTCCTGCACTTGGGTCACAACAACCCCACACAATGCTACAGGCTTGGGGAAGAGTGGCAGAAAAGCTGTGAAGCAGAAAAGGACCCAGGGGTGTTGGTCGACAGCCGGCTGAATATGAGCCAGCAGTGTGCCCAGGTGGCCAAGAAGGCCAATAGCATCCTGGCTTGTATCAGAAATAGTGTGGCCAGCAGGACTAGCAAAGTGATCGTCCCCCTGTGCTCAGCATTGGTGAGGCCACACCTCAAATACTGTGTTCAGTTTTGGGCCCCTCGCTATAAGACAGACATTGAGGTGCTGGAGCACGTCCAAAGAAGAGCAGCAAAGCTGGTGAAGGCTCTAGAGAACAAGTCCTGTGCGGAGCAGCTGAGAGAACTGAGCTTGTTCACTGAGGGGAGACCTTATTGCTCTCTACAACTACCTGAAAGGAGGCTGTGGTGAGGTGGGGGTCAGTCTCTTCTCCCGAGTAACAAGCAATAGGACAAGAGGAAATGGCCTCAAGTTGTGCCAGGGGAGGTTTAGATTGGATATTAGGAAAAATTTCCTCACTGAAAGAGTTGTCCAGCACTGAAACAGGCTTCCCAGGAAGTGGTTGAGTCACTATCCCTGGAGATATTTAAAAGACGTGCAGACGTGGCACTTAGGGACATGGTTTAGTGGTGGACTTGGCAGTGTTTGATTAACGGTTGGCCTTGATGATCTTAAAGGTCTTTTCCAACCTAAATGATTCTATTCTACGATTTCAACCCATGGTCAGCAGCACAAATTTCCTCATCCAAGATGCATCTATTCCTTTGCTTCAACAAGAAATTATTAGTTTTTTGTTTTAAGAGAGCATTAGAAAACCGTGTTTTCTATCGCATAAGCAAAAATAAATTTCTCTATGACCCTTACAAGAATTTTTATTCTATATAGCAGAATTAAGGATAAAGAGCAGGAATGGGAAGGCAGAAGATAATACTCTAAAAGATAAGTCTTTTGCAGCAAGTCCGTAGTTCTGTGTCAGTTTTATTTTAAATCACAACAAATTTTAAACCCACGTTCAGAACACTGGGAAGCAACAGGGACGTGTCCCAGTTACTTGAACAGGAGGAGATGAGACCCTGAACTGAATGGTGTACTGCTGTAAGTATATTCAGGAAAGTCAGAGACTCTAGAAGTCTAATACTGTTCAAAAGAAAAATAAGATACGTAAAGTTTGTCTAGAATATATCCTTTATTATTTTCAGTCTGTGTAAATCTTAATACATGATTGAATTTCTACATCATTTTCCCCTGTTCAAGCACATCCTCGTCTTTTCCAACAATCCAGTCAATTGCACCTTTATTATGTACTGTCAGTATTTATGAAATATTGCATATGCATCTATGAACTTAGAAAAATAACATGCAAGGGAAATTGTTACCATGACACTGATGAAAAAAAAAAAAAAAAGACAGGTAAAACAGTCAATCCCCTTTTAGTGTGTTATGGCTTCGCACCAAGTATCAGATGTCAAAACAGTTTAGGATGCTTCTTGTTAAAGGCACTTACTGTTCTTCAAATACACTTTCAAATTTAGTTCTATTGCATTAAGAAGTGTATCTCTAGTATCATACTTTCATAACACAGCAGAACAGTCCAAAAAGGCAGCATTAATAAAAAGGAAAAAAGGGTTTTTATGTTAAAATATGAAAATACCAAGAATTAACACCAACTTTCAGGATTTGGTCCTTATAAAACAGGCAACAGCATTCAGGCAATAGTGATTTCTTTGCTTAGATGCTAACAAAATATCCCCAAAAATGAACTCTTCCAGTTCCAGCGTATAGATATGTTTAAGTTCAGTAGTGTACGTACCCTCTAACAGCACCCCCAGTAAAAATATAGCTTTTCAAGACTAACTACTGCTTCACTTTGGCTGGGAAGGAAGAAACCTCAAAAGAGCATTATACATGCACATACTAGCAAGCCTACAGTTCTGTGTCTCTGTATCTGGATGGCTGTCCATAATACCCCTTCTTAGAGTGGTCTGATAGCTGCCGACGGTACTCCTCTTCCTCCTCTGCATCGCTGCCGTAACTGCCACGGTTCTCTAGGTAAGGTCTAATAGGAGGTTTCTGGGGTTCTGGAGGTCTGGAGCTAACACAGCAAGACAGGGAAAGAGAGAGAGAGAACGTTTACTTCCGTTCTGAAAAGCTGAAAAATAATTACACTCAGTATTGGCTTTCTGGCCATGTACAACCTAGAAAGGCACACAGAGCCAATTAAACCCCTTCTAGCCCATAAACAATTGCATGCCCATGGTACACCTATCTGGAGAGGCATTTTATTTCCATGTTTGGATTTGATCTACTCAACCTACCTGGAAGAATGCCAAATTTAAAGTTACTAAACACCCCATACCTCCCCCCCCCCCCCCCCAAAAGCTT